>LR750763.1:158933-287344 GCA_902729485.2 Mus minutoides
AGACTCCCCAAGCTCTGTCTGATATGTGGCTGTGGGCCTCTGCATCTGTTTCTATCAGCTGCTGGATGAAGCCTTGTAGAAGACATCGTTTAATAGATTTCTATATTGGGTGAGTACATTGATTCCAAGTTTGTTCTTTTGCATGTAATTCTTCCAACTTTATGAACAATACATTTCATATATTTATTATTATACTATTACTTATTTTTATTTGTTTGAGGCAGGCTCTGGTACCCAAACTAGCCTCAAACTCACTATGTATACTAAGCCTCCAAATCTTATTGTATATGGTCAAAGCTTTGGAAGTATAGGCATATACCACCAGGTCCAACATCAATAGCATTTACTTAGATGATTGAATTTCTGGAATGCATGCTCTTTCCTTCTTGATTAAAAGTCAGCTGGCTATGGCGCATAGATATTCATTCAGAATACTGATTTTCCTCCACAGTTTTTATATTAATAAACTAGGCAGTCTTAGTTACATAAATGTACCAAAATCTGTTAGATAATTAACTTTCAAAAGTTATATTTTTAGTCATGATATTGAAGAGACTTGAGACTACTGATGATATTTTCTAATAGCAATGGTGGATTTTCCACAGGAATGAAAGCAGCTAGTTCATGACCAGACATCAAAAGTAAGGAAGAGGAGACTTCCATTTACCCATAATCTCCTAGAAGCTAGAACCACTAATACCTAAGAACGATTGATTATACGCTTACTAAAGGTTTCAGTTAATTACATTAGTACATGTGACATGGATTGATTTTTCTGGTTTGATAAAGTCTTTTCTCTGTTCATGTGGGTTAAAGCCTTCTGGAAATACTTTCAGAGAAACACGGACGTGTGCTTCCTCAGCAAGTCTAAGTCCAGACAACTCCTTAATTAAGAATACCCATCACAACCACATCTTTGTCAACTTTATGCTCAAACATAATATTTTAACCCATAGCATTAAATCTTTGGACTCTAAACTTCTCATGTTTCCTTACAATGCATAATGCATTTCATCTACCCATTACTGTCTTTAACATCAGCAACACTGCTGAAAATTCCAAAGTCCAATCTGTTTCAAAATAAGGCACAAGGAAAACTCTAAACTGTGGGTCACTATAAGGTTTAAGAGGTCTGACCCAGAATTGTTCCTGTCTGAAAGAATTTTAGGGACAAAAATGGAGAAGATCCTGAGAAAACGGAGGTCCAAAGTGGGATCCAGCTCAAGTGGAGGCCCCCAGGTCTGACCCTAATAGTGAGGTTAGAGAGTGCTCCCAAACAGGGACCTCTCATGACAGCCCTCCTAAGGCCAATTAAGCAGATGAAAGAGTCAGATCCAGATACTTACACTCAAGCAATAGACAGATGCTGGGGACCCCTGTGGTTAATTAGGGAAAAGCTGGAAGAAGCTGAGGAGTAGGGGTGACCCTGTAGCAGGACCAGCAGTCTCAATTAACCTGGAACTCTGAGATCTCTCAGACACTGGAACACCAACCAGGCCGCATATACCAACTGATATGAAGCCCAGAACACATATACAGCAGACGACTGTGGGGGAGAGGGGAGAACAGGGTCAGGGTTCAGTCAGAGAAGATGCACCTAACCCTCAAAAGACTGGAGGCCCCAGGGAGTTTAGATGTCTGATGGGGTGGGGGATGGGGAGTGGGGTGGGGAATGGGTATGGAGTGGGAACATCCTCCTGGAGACAGGGGTCAGGGAGGAGATATGGGAAAGGGGACAGTCAGAGGGTAGAATAATATCTGGAGAGTAAAAAAAAAAAAAAGAAGAGGTTTAAATAATATTAAATGCAAACAAACTTCCAGTTACAATATATGATGTAGCAAGTTAAGTTTGCCATTGCAAAAGGGAAGAATGGGCAAATAAGGAGAAGAAACCAGACCAAAGAAAGACAAAGCCAAGCAATGGAAAGGACCAAATCCTTGAAATCCATGTCTCTTTTATGGTTTTTAGATTGGAATTATCTCAACTCCAATTGTCTCAGCTAGATCTGCCTTTCCATGTATCCATTTATAAAATGCACAGCCTCTGTCTTGGTACTCCTTTCTGTGCCTAGAGCTTACCCCAGTAACATTCCTATGGTTCTTTCATCTCCAGCATATGAAGGGCTCCATTGTTAGGTTTTGCTTTCACAGTGTATCTAATGACATTTCAAAGTCCCATTTTATGACTCTGTTCCTGCCACACTGACTCTCTAGTGTGTTGCCTCAAAACTCTATGACTTCTTCATTCATGGACCTTTTATTCCTGAAAAACCAAAACAGTAGCGCATGTGGTTGATTCTACCAAGCACCCTTGGTACCTTGGGATGCAGTCTGTCCACTGTGGGCCACAGTTACATATGATTGTGCCTAATGACTCTGAGGAAGAAATTATCCAAACAGTTGTTTCCAACAGGAACTTGTCAGCTTCATTTTTTGGTAAGATTCTCTCCTTCTCAATGAATTTGCATTTTTCACAGGGTAGAGATATTTATGACTGGGAACCTCATTTCAGGGCATGTTTGCCATTGTTCCTTTGCAGAACATAGTATTTTTATGAATAATGATTATCTTCTTAAAAATTATATTTGAAAAAAAATGTATTTGTAGTACTTTCCCAGTCAATGGAAGACTTATCACATTTTCTGCTACATTAGATCTTTTCTATTACTGTGAATAAGAACAGTGACCCATGACTTAGTGTAAACTCCATTTTTGGAAATCTCATATGCCAAATAAATTAGTCCATTACTATTGACTTCATCTTTATGTAAGTCCCCAGTACCCATGTAGAATACAACTAGGTTCTGTTAGGAAAATGTTCCCTGAATGGCTTGTGGCCATTTCAGTAAAGTCATTTATTTCTGAAACTTCATGACCTGATGAGCTGGGCTTTCTCTGTCTACATTTGTCTCAGTATTCTGGCCTTCCAAACTCCTACCCACTCAGCTCTGCTGACACCATTGGAAGACTGTTCTAGTCAAAAATTTCAAACTCTTGTATACTTCTACTAAAGACAAATTCTAAAGGCAGAAATCTCATGCTCAGCTTTATTTTGACAACCTCCCTACTTCTCTGTAACCACCCTTCTGAATTAGCTGTTTTTCTCAGTTCTATAACAGTGAGAAACAACTAACAACATAACTTAAGAAATGATGGATTTATATTGGATCACCTTTTGAGGTAAGAGTCCACCAGGGCTGCAATTCGAATGGCAGGAGTGCAAGGCATATGATAACAGTATTGTCCATGAGGATGTAGAGAGAAGTTAATACAGGTGTTCAGAGAATGTTCTCCTTTCTATTCAGTCAGATCGTCTACACCACAGCATGGTGCTACCCACATGGAAGCTTTCTGTGACTAATTAACTTGGGGGGTGGTATTTTTTATTGGACATTTTATTTATTTACATTTCAAATATTATCCCCTTTCTCAATTGCCCCCCCCCCCAGAAACCTCTTATCCCATCCCTCCTCCTCCTGCTTCTATGAGGGTATGCCCCTACCGACTTACCTACTCTCTCTTCCCACCCTCACATTCTCCTACACTGGGGCAATGGCCTCTTCTCCCATTGATGCCCAACAAGGCCATCAGAAACATCTTGTTAGATAAACCAGTGGTTTCCATGGTCATTCTAAATTCTACCAAGTTAACAGTTAAGATTAGCCATCACAAATATGTTTAATTTCCAATATTCTATTTTTAATATCCTCATTTTTTATTTTATTCAAATATCAGCAAATCTACTTCTTACATATAAATCTTTTTCGATATAAAAACTTCTTGTACCTTATTTTTGTGTCTTTTTATATGATCATTTCACAATCTGAATGTAATGCTATCACTTCTTTAAGTACTAGATGAAATATTTTGTGAATAAGTTACAGAAATTATGAAAAGTCATGAAAAGCTTATTTATGTTTACATAATAATTTGATGAAAAGTCTCTATACTACTCATTACTTTGTATCTACTAATATAATTATTTGGAATTATCAGTCATAGGAAATCTGAAAATTAAATGAATTAAATAAGCTACCTAGTTTATGGTATCTTCTACTCTATCAGATGGAGATACCAATGACCAAAGAGATGACCCAAATAAACTATGTACACTTAACAAAAAAAAAGAAAGAAAAAAATCCTAAAAATGACTTGTAGATTTAGTGCTGGTATTTTTGTTATTGTTGGTTAGGATTTTCATTTTTATGTGGAAAAATATATTGACATGTTATAAAACTATGGAAGTAGAAATATATCACAACAGTTCAATTTGAATTTTTTACTCCTTATTGCTTTATATGATTAGATGATCCACTCTTGAGAATATACGTTTATAACTGTTACTTATTCTAGATCAAATACATTTCATGTTACAATGATTTTCATTGTATTTATTCATTTTATCATGCTGTTCTCTGTTCTATCTGATATATGTAAGACTTTTCCATTTGCTTCTGTGTTTCATTTGCATAGAATACATTTCTCTGACCCTTGATTATCAAAATGTGTGTCTTCATTACTGAATACAAATTATGGAGTCACCATTTTAAATATATTCCAAAAGTATAAATCTGTTGATTGGGGTTATTTAATGTAACTATTTGTGTTTACATATTTTCTGACCATTTCAATATACTTTATTCCTGTCTCTGTTGTCAAATTTGTATTTCCTGTGTTTTTCTTAAGAAGGTTTAAATATTTTCTCAATGTTCTTGTGAATTCATTCAGTTGAAATATGGGCTTAATCATGTGTTCATGATGACAATAGCTTTTGTTGTTTTTAGTTATATCCTTAGACATATTTTTGAAAGCTGGTATTGTTTCCATATCTTAACCCTTATTTTCTAACTTAAGAAACTATATCACTATACTACTTATTCATTTAATGTTTTAAATCTCAGAAACTTTTTTCAATTCCTTTGGTGTTCTTTCTTTTCTTTTTTGGTTTCTTCTAGGTTTTTTTTTTTTTTTCTGACTGGGTTACTTCAAATACTTTTTTAATTGAGAAATTCTTTTTCATACTCCTTCTAATATGTTGTTGAGCTCACATAGTATATTTATTTGCTTTATTGATTTTTTTTTTTTGCTCCAACATTTTGGTTTAGCTCTCCTTTATGACCTCTATATTTTTTGTTAGATTTCTTGTCATTAATTACTTTCTTGAATTATCTTTGTCCATTTCTGGTATAATAGTTCTCTCTCAAGATAACTTTTCCAATAGCTTGTTTTTTTTTGTTTGTTTGTTTTTTTTTTTTTTAGTATCTTTTGAATGAGGTACTTTAGGTTTGTTCTGAGTGAGCACAGAAATGTAATCTTGCATTAATTACTCAGTTGTAACCAATATCAGCATTGTTCTGAATTGCTTCTGAGTCCTTTCAACTTCAGAGATTTATAAAGATAGAAGTGTAACATTTAAGTGAATGTAGAAGCTTTGAGGGGCAGGCATATTATTCCTAGAGTAAGATGAATATTGATTACCAATCAAACCTAGGCCTTCTGGAACAGCTGTGCATGACTCCAGAAGACAATTCTTCATGTTTCATTGAAAATTCCTCTTCGTTTGACATAATCAGGGTGGTAATAAATACATCATCAAACTTAGGAATTTGTCTCCAGTTCGTAACTGTAATACAAGTGTGTTGATATGTGACAGTAAAGTATATGGGCATAATAGATATTACCTCTGTGGCTAGAAACAGAACAACTCTCTTTGCTAGCAGGTGAGCTTAATAGAGATATTCCAGTGAGCTTTGAGGCTGACAGTGTGCTTCAGTTTTGTAGTCCACACACACCGTGGAAAGCTGTCTTCTGTTGTACAAAACCGTGTGGGCATGAGTACTAAAGTCACATTTATTGAAATAGGCTAGTTGAATATTTCCGATTTTTCTTGGAACATTTGTGGGGACTAGTAGAATGGGATTTGAAGAGGCTTCTGTCCCCTGGGGCTTCATGGATTCCAAGAGTGGCTGTGCTTACAAACTGGCAACATGGAGTGATAGTCTAGTTCATGTTGCTTAGCAGACAAAATATGATTTCAGCCCTGAACATTAAGTACAGTGTGCATTCCAGTAAACTTTGATTTCTGAGCTCCAACCACACCACAGCTGTGAATTTCTCCTGTAGCCAGAATTGCCAGTGTGGATGGCATTGATGTCTGCTGGAATCTCCTGTTTGCTCCTGCCTTAGCATTGTCTAGGACTCCTTCTGGGAGCGAGGGAATCCTTGTAGCACTTTGCCACATGCAGTCTTCCTTCCTTGTTTATGCAACCAGACAAGACTCTGACTTGTTTGAATCCCAAGACTCTCTGGATGAATCACAAGGCCCACTTCCTCACGACTCATTTCTTATTTTGCTACTTCTTTGAGATGATTAGCACTGGGCATCTCAATTAATCTACCTTGTGCTTACCCAACTGTGATTTCTTGTTTCTTTATTATATTATGTTTCCTTTCATAGAAGCACTACTTTCTCACTTGTAGATAATAGGAGAAGGAAGGGTTAAACATGGTGATACACACCCCTAATTCCCACAGTCAGCATTTTAAGGATAAAGTGTTCTAAATTTCTATAACCCTCACAAAAGACCCAGTTTTAAAGAAAAGAAAAGAAGGAAGGAAGGAAGGAAGGAAGGAAGGAAGGAAGGAAGGAAGGAAGGAAGGAAGGAAAGAAAGAAAGGGAAAGGAAAGGAAAGGAAAGGAAAAGAAAAGAAAAGAAAAGAAAAGAAAAGAAAAGAAAAGAAAAGAAAAGAAAAGAAAAGAAAAGAAGCAAATAAAACCATGAACATTAACTCTAAACTTATGGATATTTTCTGCTTCTTCAGATATTGTATAAAAGTGCAATAAGATTCTTATAATATAATTTATTCATTCCTATCATGCTTGAAACTTTTTTGTTGATATGGTCATGTAATGGCCGTGTTCACCTATACCTCCTCCACTTACATCAACCAAAGGAAAATGTACATCCACATATACCAAACATAGCAGTCTAATTCTAATTCAGGTCCTGCTTAACATGGACTCCATATTCCAATGGCTATTTACTAATTATGAACACATTTCCAGCCTGTATTCCTGTTATCAACCTTTTAGAAAAGATTGACCTCCGAGTTGGTTAAAGATATTAGAAGAAAATTGGGTAGGCTTAGGATACAGCAGCAAGGCTTCAGAAAGCTCAGAAAGGAGGACTTTCTGAGGCATACTTTCCTTAAAAGAGCTTATGGCAGCTGGAGAGCATAAAATCTCCATGTATATCAGGGATTTAGATTACTAATCAAAGTAGTATGACAGCAATACAGGAACACAGGGAGAACAGAGAACACAGCTCTGCTGAGAGCAGGCTCTTTTATCTCCGGTTTTGTGCAGCCATTGTTACTGGTTTTCATAAATTGAAACTTAAAATTGAGACATCCCTGTCAAACAGTCAGTCTTTGACAAATATATGGTCTTTTGTTGTTTTGTTTTGTTTTGTTTGTTTTGTTTTGTTTTTGAGACAGGGTTTCTCTGTGTAGCCTTGGCTGCCCTGAAACTCACTTTGTAGACCAGGCTGGCCTCAAACTCAGAAATCCACCTGCCTCTGCCTCCCAAGTGCTGGGATTAAAGTCATGTGCCACCACACCTGGCACATATGCTCATTATTAAGGGGGAAAATCACATTCTTTAATTTCCATGTCAATTCCTCCAATTCTGTTCATTCTTTAACAAGATGAAACAGTTGCATTTCTATTGCTGTGACATAATACCCTGACACAAACAACTTAGGGTAAGAAACGGTTCACTCAACTTAAAATTTTCAAGTCATAGTGCATCACTGGGAGAAGTCAAAGAGAAAACTCAAGCAGCCAGTCTCATTAGGACTCTGGTCAAGAACAAAGAGAACAAACATATCCTTTCTTTCATGCTGTCTTCTGGCTTTCCCATTTTATATAGTTCAGGAACATGTGACTAGGACATAGTGCATCTACATAGATAGGATACATCTTTTTCTATGAAGAACAACTGCAACAGATATGTCCATTAACCAATGAGATCTAGACAAATTCCTCAATAATCCCATCTTCTTGGGTTATGCTTCGTTATATCAGGTTGACAGGTAAAAGTTATCAGTACACCAGATGAGATAAAGGAATTAGCCTATAATTTCTATGTGGCTTGTAACTGTTTCCACGATTTCTTCTATCTTACTCTAATAGATTTAAATGTACTTCTCTAGGCTGTATTTTGTTTGCTGAATTGAATGCCCTGCCACATTTAATCTATACTAAAAGATTTTTTGTTTTAGTTTTTAAGGCTTACATTTTACTAATATTCTCTCTGTACAGTATTTACAAACTACATGTACACACAAAGGACAATAAATCTTAATTCATTTCCTTAGTTAATTTTAATTGATTTCTACATTTTCTCATGGCTTCTGTAGTACATTTTATTGATTATTATAGCCATACAGCCAGACGGTTTAGCTGACATAGTATTTTCTTGTAAACTTTTAAAGCAGTTTCTTCCTACTCATATACATTACCCTCTTAAATAGTATAGTTCATTTGGGGAATGTACTTTTCTTCTTTCATGGTCCACTGCTTTTCCTACCCTTGGACTGTGGCTGAATGTTACAGGAGCATCCCTGTGCTCACATCCTCTTCTACAATGGTTGAAAAATGAATTTGACAACTACTTGAAATCTAAACAAAAATACTCTGTACCTTATAATAATATCCTATTCTAATATCTGTGTAAAAAGGAATCAGTTTTTGCTTATTAGCCTAGCCCTAAATGACAGAGCCATCTCACCAGCCTTTATACTAGGACATTTGCCTTTTCTTGATGTATCCTATTTTGTCTTCTTTGGTTCTGGTCCTTTGGAGACCTGCTCTTTTCTGAATGGAAATGGAGTAGGAGAAGATATGGGGAAAATAGATTAGAAGAGCTGGGGGGGGGGAAGTGGAGGAAGTGGAAAATATGGTTGATAAGTAATATATGAGAAAAGAGTCTATTTTCCATATTAAAAAATGCAGCCATCAGGCAACTTTTAAATGACTTTCCATTGCCAATTATCTCTTCCTCCAAATGGAAGACTCTACAGATATTTGATAGGATGATACTAAAACCTCCTAGAATCAGCTAGTGAACTGCTGACAGTCATATTTATACATGTTTCATCTGTTTTTAAGCTGTTCAACTGTATTTAAATCTTCTGTATTTTAAATGTAAAATCAGATGGTACCATTTAGTGCTAACTATCTTCCAGTTTAACCAGGCAATAAGTAGTACCAGCATTTCTAGTGTTAACATTTATTTCTTTCCATTTTTTTATTGTTCATTAATTCATTTTACATCCCACCTGCAGCCACCCACTTCTCCCTTTCCTCCCATTCCCATCATCACAACCTCCTCCACAAATACATCCCCATTTTCTCCTCAGAGAGGGGGAAGGCATCCTGAGTACCAACACACCCTGGCACATCAAGTAGCATTCAGACTAATTGCATCCTCTCCCACCAAGGCCAGGTAAGGCAGTCAAGCAAGGGGGGAAACTTTGAAAGGCTGACATCAGAGGCAGAGATAAACCCTACTCCAATAGATCAACACAAAGACCCAGCTGTACATCTGCCATAAATGTGTAGGTGACTTAGTTTCAGATGCCGCATGCTCTTTGGTTAGTGGTTCAGTGACTGTGTGAGCCCCTATGTGTCCAGATTAGTTGACTCTATAGTTCTGTCTGTGGTGTCTTTCATCCATCCAGCTCCCCCAATTCTAGCTCCCACTCTTCCACAAGACTCTCTGAGGTCTGCCTAATGTGTGACTTTGAGTTTCTGTGTCTTTCCCCATCAGTTGCTGGATGAACTCTCTCAGAAAACAGACTAGGCTCCTGTCCACAAATATAGCAGAACATCATAAAAAGTTTCAGGAGTTGGCTAGCTCCCATGGGAAGCGTCTCAAGTTGTGCCAGTCTTTGACTGGCCACCTTCTCAATCTCTGCTTCATCTATATCCCTGTGTATCCTGTTGGTGGATCTTATTTTGTGTTAAAGGTTTTGTAGGTGGGTTGGTGTCCTACCCCACCCTCAATAGAAGTCACCCCTGCCCACAGGAGGCAACTACCTCAGTCTTCTGCTGCTCGGAGGTCAACATATATTTCTGATACAACTTTTGCCTTTTGTTTTTAGTGCCTTTATGTGTATTTTAAAGACTAATGTTTATAAATACACACACACATACACACACACAAACTCACACCACACATATTTTATAGGCAGTGCATTCATACTTTTAGAGCTTTATCCTCTGTTTTCTACTCCAATACACTTACTACTTACTCTAGTACATTCCACTTGAACGTCTGTCCTATGTATACATCTTTTTATAATAATTTATTTATGTGTGTGCATTCAAGAAAGAAGGAAAGAAATAAGGGGGCAAGGAAGAGGAAGAAGTTTGAAGGGAGAGATAAGAAGATGAAGAAAGAGAGAAAGGAGAGAGATTACATATAAAGTAAGAGATATTATCCTGGAATGTGGGGTAGGCTTTCTGGAATCACATATGATTTTTTCATGTGGGTCCTGAAAGATACAACATTTTGGAATTCCAATACTGATCCACATAAAACACAATTTGTTTTACAATGCCTTCCAAAAACAATTCATATTTGTTCCCAAATATGTTCCTACAAATACTTTCTGTGCATAATCATAATCATAAAGTTAAAACTTTACCTATATGAACTAATCAGAACCTCCAGAGCTCATGTCTCTAGCAGCATATGTATTAGAAGTTGGCCTTGTTGGCCATTACTGAGGAAGAAAGGCCCTAGGTCTAGCAATGTTTGTAAGCCTCAGTACAGGGGAATGCCAGGGCCAAGTAGTGGCAGTGGGTGGGTGGGGGAGCAGGGTGGGGGGAGGGTATAGGGGACTTTGGGGATAACACTTGTAATGTAAATGAAGAAATTATCTAATAAATAAATTTTAAAAATAATTAAAAGAGAAAAAATTACCTATATTGGGCTAAAAATGGAGGAAAATTACTTTAGGTGTGCCTTGTAATCATCTAAAATATTTTCTATTACTTTCCACTGAATTTTCTCAACACACAAATATTACATAGCTGAATATTCCTTATAAATTGTGAGAAGACTAAAGACTTCTGATGTAGCTTTGCTATATGGAAATATAATTAATATTTTTGCAAACAGTTGTTTCTATAACCTTGTTGCAGGCATCATAAACTTATGAAAAAATTAAGAAAGGCAGACCATTTGAATTTTTGCTTGTAAGAAATTCTGATTCTAATAGTGCTTGACTGTGCATCTTGAAGGACAATTTAAGATTCTGTACTTTTATGAAGGGAGAAATTATAATGCATCATGACTGGTTCAAGCTGCCCTCTTTCAGAGGTCATCCTAATGTTCAAATATATAACATCACATTTTACCATATAAATGACAGCCCCTACTGTTGATAACTCGCAGATTAGAACTTATCTCTGTAAATGGTATCCTACATGTTTTTGCTTTAATAGGCGTGACATGATTATACTAATGAAATTGTTTGTAGAATTCCCAGTTCCAAACTTAAAGTCCAATCATGCAAACGCCATATATTGTAAATTTTGTCTTTATTATAAATTTGGCTAACATATCTCTAATTAAACACAGAATGACCTTGCTTCGGTCTCTCTGTGAAGTCCAAATAAGGAATTGGGAGTAAAAGTCATGGACAAATGATCCAAAATGGCTTCCTTTCCATGTTTGCTTGGACTTCTTCCTTACACATTACTGGCATGCTTGCCTACATATGACACCACCAACAGTGAGTTAAGACTTTTCACATCAATTATAATCAAGACAATGTCCATATGAAAGACTAATTCTTAGTCCATTTTTTTTGGAATATTATGTCTCTTGTATATGTCAAATTGACAAAAATCTAAGCAGGTCAGTACTGTTGAGGTACTGTTTTCCTGATTTATTCTCTTCCCTTTTCTTTCTGCTTTTATTCCTTTCACTGGCAGATATTTCTTGTGTTGTTAAAGTTATAATTTCCTTTGGAATTCCTTCTCAATTTCCTTATTCATTTCATTTATCATAAAATGTAATAAGTACCTTATTCAGTTTACTTGCAGATGATAGAAGCTAAGACAAAAAGAATAAGAACAATCCAATATAAGCAGATATTTGTATTATACAAGCTGGGGCAGTTATGCATGAGTGGGCAGTTGGGTAGGGAACACCCACATAGAGGCAAGTAGGAGGAGGGATGGAATGATGGGTTTACAGAGGGGAATCTGGAAAGGGGGACATTTGAAATATAAATAAATAAAATAACCAGTAAAAAAGAAATTGTTCTACATGTTTGATCTTAATTGTTACCATTAAGAAGCAATCAACCATAAACATAGAATTGTGTGAATTATTAAGTGAATGGATTGGTGAGATTTGTGGTTAAAAGCACCCACTGTGCAACCATGAGGAATGGGATTCTAAATGAAACACCCATAAAATACCTATAGCTCCAGCTATTAGTGATCTTATATTCTCTTTAGTTCTCCTTGTGTATATAGATGTACATAAATTCATACATTTCCACAGGCATGAACATACACATAAATAAATATCATAAGAATAAAAGAATTCTGTTTGGAGATCTGAGGTTTCATTTATTAGATTTCTGATAGCAAATGTATTTGAGTTCTTCTATAAAAATCATTTCATAGTAACAAATATAATGTATTTAGAATTCATTAGAAGCTTATTACTGGGTATATAGAATATTCCATGACTCTGTTTTGGAGAATATTGAAATGTTTAAATGGGAACATTTTCCCCTACATTTCTAGATTTTCCATGCTGGGAAAGAAGACTACCGATGTCTGCTCATTTCTACATGTGATAGTAACGCACAAAGGATGTGGTAATAAGATTAAGATTCATTGTTTTCTTATAATTAGTCAGTAGAATACGGGCTAAAAATTTTATGGCTGTCTCTGAAAAGCTCTTAGTAAGATTTTCAGGTCAGTTTTCAAGCTTTCTGGAAAATGCTTAAATGTTAATGAAATTTACATATTCATATGCTTGCACAGAGTGACACTTCATATTTTGCAAAGGGTATATTAAAACTCTTTTTAAGAAATTGAAAAGGAACTCATTGAAAGGTCAAGTTTCTGTGTCAATCACATTGCTACCATAGTAAAAATATCAATCGGGATCTAAGAATATAAGGAATGATTGAGAAGAAAGCTTTGTGAGGGGAATACATTTCTGTAAGTTCCAGTTTAATACACTCTAGTTAGAGAATCAGTTCATAATTCCAAGCAAGTTATAAAATGCATTTGCTTAAAATGGTTTATTTTGTCAAGTTTTACATAAATACTTTATTTCATTAATTTGGTCTACTTCATAAATTTAAATCCTTAACTATTGGTTTTTGTACAACTCTTATTTATTAACAACAGCTTGGTCTCATTCAAAATATGAACTATTCATTAATTGACAAGGAACTATGTGGTTAGAACCCTGACTTATGGTGCTATGCATTTTAAAATTCTGAAAAAAAAATCCATTTTTACTCATAAAAGTTTTGCGTTTGGCTATGGAACAGAAATATTATCTCTACTTAACTACCTAATCATCTAGTTTACATAACAGACCATAGAGTTAAAATGCCTGCATCGTATATAAAAACATGTTGTTCCTTTCAAATTGAAACATGTCATCATTCAGAGAAACTGTTCAAAGATGGTTAGCTTCTAAAGCAGAGGTTCTAAACCTGTGGGTCACGACCCCTTTGGGGTTATCTAAGGACTACTTCACAGGAGCCATCTAAGACCACTGAAATACACATGTATTTACATTATGATCCATAATAGTAGCATTTTCCTATTATATTTATTTACTTTTAGTTTTTAGAATTTTATTTAATCTTTTTATTTACTCTCCAGATTTTACTCCCCTTCCAGTCCTCCCTCTGAGTGTTCCACATCCCACACCTCCTCCCCCTCTCATCTCCACGAGAATGTCCCCACCTCCACCCCACTATTAATCATTCCATTTGTTTAAATCTCAAATGATATCCCACTTTCTGCTTCCCCTTCCACAAGCCCCCATCCCACATCTGCCCTCTCCTTCCACCCCTTTCCCTGTATGAGGGTGTTCCCCTACTCACCCATCCCACTGCTTCAGCATCCTTACCCTGAGCATCAAACCTCCACATAACAAAGAGCCTCTCCTCCCACTGATGTCAGACAAAGCCATCCTCTGCTACAGTAGCAAAATTATAGTTATGATTGTGTTATCATTACAACATGAAGAATTGTATTAGAGGATTAACTGCATTAGTGTGGTTGAACTAACCAGAACACCCAGAGCTCTAGTCTCTAGCTGCATATGTAGCAGAAGATGGCCTAGTTGGCCATCATTGGGAACAGAGGCCCCTTGGTATTGCAAACTTTATATGCCCCAATACAGGGGAACTCCAGGGCCAAGAAGTGGAAGTGGGTGGGCAGGGGAGCAGGGTGGGGGGAGGGGAGAGAGAACTTTAGGGATAGCATTTGAAATGTAAATTAAAATATCTAATAAAAAATTGAAAAAAAGAATCATTGTTCTTTTTTGTTGCTTTGTTTTTTTTTTCATTTTTATTAGATATTTTCTTCATTTACATTTCACATGTTCTCCCCCAAATCCCCTAAACACTCCCCCACCCCCCACCCTGCTCCCCTACCCACCCGACCCTCTCCCCCCTATTGGCCCTGGCGAAGAACCATTGTTCTAAAGGGAGTAAAGCATTCTAAAGCTCCAGAGAAATAGTTAAACCTCAAACTATTATAAAGGAGCTTTGGAGATTCAGTAAGTGTGGGGCAGTGGGCATGGGGGAATAAATGGGGTGGGAGAGAACCGGAGTCCCTCCGGAGTTCCAGTGCTCTGGGTGTGTGGACATGGAGGATTTCTGCGTGCTCTCCACGTGGACCCAGGTGGTTGTCTGGATGTTTGAAGCCATGGAGTAGTCTGGAGGGGGGGAGGGCTGTACAGAGAGCATCCTGAGGTCTCTGGGCCTCCTGGAGGTCAGAGATGATAGGTTTTCAGTCTCACATATCCCAGACCTCACTGGACACTACAGAAGAGCTGAGAACGAAGTTGGGGTCCCAGGGCCAGCTCGGTCAACCCCAGGGCCAAAAGGAGGAGAGGAGAAGGAGGAGAGTGGAGGGGGAGAGGGAGTTCTGGGTGGTTCCCACACAGGCATGATCCTTTGGTCCAGTCCATGGCTGGAAAACAGGAAGGCCTTCCAGTGGGAGGTTAGACTCTTTAGAGGAAAGTATCCCAATACCTGAGCTGCCTGAGAGAGGGTCCCACCTGGTGCACTGTCTCAGTGTTGTCCTAGAAGCTCCAAGTTTTCAGCTTTCATGAGTTGCTGCCAATGCTGTTGTGGACTTTTTGTGATTCATCTATCTTTGTGTCCTTTCTATTCGTATAAGTGACCTCTCATATTCCCACATGTAACTCCAGCACCCTCAAAATAATACACTTTCACAGTCTTTATTCTTGCTTTTGCTCTTTATCTTAACCACACACTTCTTCATGTCTCACTAGGAATCATATTGCACAGACATGTGCTAAAGTAGCCACTATAATAATTCTGAAGCCCTATTCTAAGTGTGATGGTAAGATTACATGCTAGACAAAAATCAAAAAAAAAAAAATTATCAGAATTATCTCTTCCAGTTCTTTGGAATGCAGGGTATATTGTTCTTGTCTATGGTCACTGTACTGAGAAGTCAGAAATTCTTATTTCTATTCTAGTGGTAAGTTAGCAAAAGCTACCCCAACCCCTCCCTCAACTTCTGCCCTCACCTGTGCTTTCCACCATTGTACTCTTCTATGAGCTCAAACTTTTGATATTACACAAGAATGAGCCACGACCACATGGTATTTAGGTTCTTTTGTGTTTTGCATAATCTACTTAACATAATGACCTTAATTTCATCCATCATTTCGAATGGAAGTTTTTTTTTTTTTTTTTTTTTTTCTTTTAAGTGAATGATTTCTAAGCTCTCTGTGGATATAAATTTTGTATGTCCATTTACCACCTGAAACACAGAGGTATTCACCAGATTGAAATAATACACAGCACATTCTTGGATGAATCTCCACTAATGGTGAGTTTGAAATTGTACATATCAGTTAAAAATAAATGTAATCAAACTGTTATGCTCAGAAGAGTGTTTTTTTTTTTTTGTTCTTTTGTTTGTTTGTTTTCCATTATAAGCATTTTCTTTTTTATCCCAGTTGTATCGTTCTCTGATGTTTACCGTGCAGGTCCCATGCTCTATCTGCACTTCAGCATTAACCCAAAACAAATATTTTTCTGGAAACAATGTCACTAGAATAAAACTAATCTAACATAAAGCACATGTGGTAGAGGATATAATCTGATAGCTCCGACATTAGAGTTTTGCGTTAGTCTGCCTCAGAATTTACCCACGTTACTTATATAACAATACCTTTCTATTAATCACTTACTTTCCAGCTCACCAGAGTATCTGTTGGCTACTGCATAGGTAGTGTAATTTAGTATGATATTTTAGGATGAGGTACTATTTATCTTTTTTATATTTTCTCTTCTGACTAGAAGCATGTTTTCATTTCTTTTTTTTTTTTTTTAAAAATATTGGTTATTTTGTTTATTTAAATTTCAAATATCATCCCCCTTCCCAGTTTCTTCTCTGAAAACCCCCATCCCACCTCCTCCACCTGCCTACACAAAGGTGTTCTCCCCCCACTGCCCACTCCCTCCATGAGATGCCAAAGCTTTTAAGTTCAGACTCCATTTTAGAAAACCTGACCTAAGTTTAAGCTCAGGAAAACTAACAGGCTGGTACCTAGCATTAGTTTCCAAGTTACACCCCCAACAGAACCATAGCCTAGCTCCAGACTCTAGTCTAATCCTCAACAAAACAGTTTTCAGGTTACACACTCAAAAAAGGCCAGTGTCTTCAGGTTATTTCTCCAACAAACTTGCACCCCAGGTTACAAGCCCACCCCTTGCCTAACAATCAATACAGAAGGGAGCATAAGTTAGGTTTATGATATGACTCCAAGCACCAGCCAATTATGTTAAAGGCCACAGTACCTTTTCAATTAGATGCTTGCACATATACTCCCTGCTTGCTGCTTACTATAAAGCCTGGCCCCATCGACATTCAGGGCTCCCCAAACCACCAAAACTATCCTGTGTAACAGTGGTGCATTGCAGAGGGGGTCCAGAGCTAGCTTAAATAGAATAAAGACTCTGTTGTGAGTTGCATCAGATTTGCTCCTGTCTGTTTTGGGGGATCTTTAGCATCCCCTGGCACAACATTCCCATGACCCTAGCATTCCCCTATGATGGGGAATGAGGCCTTCCCAGGAACAAGGACCTCCCCTCCTTTTGATGCCAGACAAGGCCATCCTCTGCTACATATGAAGCTGGAGCCATGAGTCCCTCAATGTGTATTCTTTGGTTGGTGATTTAGTCTCTGGGAGCTCTGAGGTGGGGGTGGGGGGTTGGTCTGGTTTGTTAATATTGTTGTTCTTCCAATGGGGCTGCAAACCCCTTCAGTCTTTAGTCTTTCCCATAACTCCTCCATCGGGTTTCCCTCTGCTCAGTATGATTGTTGGCTGCAAGCATTCTCATCTAGATAGGTAAGACTCTGACCAAGATCAAACTGTTATATTCAGAAGAGTTTTGTTTGTTTGTTTGTTTTCCATTATAAGCATTTTCTTTTTTATCCTAGTTGTATCGTTCTCTGATGTTTACCATGCAGGTCCTGTGCTCTATCTGCACTTCAGCATTAACCCAAAACAAATATATATATTTTTTTTTTCTGGAAACAATGTCACTAGAATAAAACTAATCTAACATAAAGCAAATATACAAGTGGGCAGGGTAACATATATCTGTGTGATCACACACACACACACACACACACACACACACACACACACACACACACTGATTCAAGGAGGTGCTCAAGTATATTTAGACTTGACAAATTATTCTTCAGAATGCCCTTTGCAACTCTAAAGTTGCAGGGATGATTTTGCACACATGTGTGTGAATCTGTATATGTATGTGTATGAACTATATATGTAGACATGTACTTTTCACCTGTTGTCCCTCACTTTATCCAATTTCACAGCCCCTTTCTTTTAATATTAATGACACTAAGCTTAAGCAAGAAAGTAAACAAGTGTTCTCCTATATGCAAGACAAAAAGGTATCTGTGATTCAATATTGAGTATTAGGAGAAGATCCCTCAGATAAATCACTTATTCAAGTAGATGTTTACTTCATTTAGGTTTCAGTCACAGGAATTTTGAGTTGTAACATAGAATAGAGCTGCTGGAGAAAGGATTAAAATGCTAAGACATGTGATGCAATTCATCTGCAAACAGATCCACCTGCTACTGGTACAGATAGGAAGCTGGAGCCAGAGTCTCACTCCAGGCTAATGACTTCTTGGTTTCAAATGCTATTGGATGCTGGGTTCTGGGCTGTTATTCAGCAACATTCATAACTGGGTTATGAGCTCAACAGAGGTATGGATGGTGGGGACATCTGGCACTCACCCTCATTTCTGAAATTGAATTTTCCCTGGAGTTCCAACAAGCTTCCTAAAGTATCTCTGTTGTTGCACTTCCATGCCACCGTAAAGGCCTTTGCCTTGCTGTTTTGGATAAGCTTGAAATGATAACCTATTAAAAGAAGGAGATTTGGGAGAGCTGTATTTTATCCCAAGCTTGGGAATTCACAGCACAGATCTTAGCAGCCTGCCTTTGTCAAATTGTCTTCTTACACACTCTTTTCAATCACAGTTAGCCTCAATATAAAGAGAATTACAGAAGCAGGCCAGCTGTTACAGGATGGATGGCTTCAGTAACACAAGTGTACTGTTGTTCTTTATTTGCTGTGGAGTCCAGCCCTGCCAAAAAACTTTTGTTTGGAATAATGTGGTGAATTCAATATCCTTGGGTTCCTTTGACAGTGCTTGTAATATAACTGTCATGGCACAGAAGGTGGAGCCATGCTTTGATTGTTGTGTACATGTGCCCCTCCAGCATGGCAGGATGGCCAGTCCTTCAAATGCCTGGACTTAAAGCACCTGGTAAGTAATTGCATAGGCTTTGGGTAGGTTTGTCATTTGGCAATCAGAGAGAGCAAATGTATGATGTTGGAACTTGCCTTAAACTCCACCCATCCTCTTGTGGCCACAGGATCTACAGGCCTCTGGCCAGGACCTATAGTATTGCTGACATATTGATGTGCCTACTGACTCATTGTCTACTGAAGTTCCTCACTGGTGAGCATTCTTACAGGGTACAATGAGTCATCTTTTATGATGATTGGTTGAGACATAGGTATACCTTTCCAAGACATGACCTGAAAATTCATGTGAGTGTGTGTGTGTGTGTGTGTGTGTGTGTGTATGTGTGTGTGAATGTGTATATGTGTGTGTGTGTTCATCTAAGCTCAGCACTAGAATCAAGCACTAGGCTGATCCAATGCCTGTGAATTACTTTCAGCACTACATTTTTTGCTACCTATTTCCCCACAAAACAAAACAAAAATAAGGCAGCATGTGAGTTCTATGTATAGTATGTCTACTTACAGTCTCTATTTCAGAACTTCCTCTAGCATGTTCTTAAATACAGGTCTGGTGCTAAAACAACTGAAATGTGGTGTCAGGATGCTGAGGTAAAGCTCCATTTTTTTTCTTCCTTCCTCATTCAACTGTCACAGGGGATGTTGAAAGCGACTGAGGTATAGAGAAAGGAGAGACATGGGCTCATTCGGTATACATTGCGTTTTGAAGTTTTATGTTTTTACTGGTGAATACATCCTCTGAAACAGCAAGAAATCTTTACTTTTACATTTTAGTTAATTGAACTGACTTAGAATATTGTCATATGACAAACATTTAGACCATCATGTTATGCTTGCGTAATTTTTCCAAGTGAATGTGTTTTTTAGATTATATAATTAGACTTCTCTCCTTTCTTTCTTTGAACCCTCCAATATAGCTTTTCCTACTTTCCATAACATTTGATCTCTCTTTTTAACCAGTTGCTATTGCATGCATTTGTATGAATATATTATATGACTATGAATTTATATTATATGAATATGAATATATACTATATTGTATCTAAAACATTATATATAATATTCATATATTACTAAATATAACATGATCATCCTGTATAATATTGCTAGTATCTATGTTTTCTAGCATTTTATATTTGGCACTGGACAAGCAATTTTGTTTTTCCCTGGGAAAAATCATATTCCTGACTCCCAGTTCTTTTAAGTTACTTATTATTATTTATGAAGGTTGATGCTCTCTAATTATATTTAAGACCTGTGTAATAGGAAGGCAATAGGAACTGAAAACTTAGTTAATAATTTGATGTTATTGATGTTATAGTTCTTGGAAGAGGATAATATCTAGCTTACTAAGTCTGCCTAATAAATAACAACAAATTAAACACAGTTGTCCGTTATCCACAGACAAGGGCATTCTTCATCGCTCATCAGGAAAACTTCTTTGTAATGGACAACCACATCCAATCAAAACACAGTGGTAGAGCCCACTTCTAATACTTTCCATCTATATATTACTGCTGCACCTAAGGCTCTTGGAAAGTTGCAGCAGAGAGAGCAGAAAGCTTTAAGAGGCAGAGGACCAGAGAATGAGCTATGAGATTATGTCTATGAGTAACATTAGATGGCACACCCATCAAGACTTGCTAACATAACCACCCAAACATTAGTTGAACAAATATGACATCAAAGGACATGCTCTAGTGGACAAGAAAAAGATCAGAGTAAATTAAAATCTGCTGATTTTATTTTAAGTGTGGCTCAAATTTCCTAAATTCATTTGTTTGTAATTAGTTAAGATTATTCAACAAATTTATATGTGCTTATTCCTATTTAACTCAATTTTTGCCTTGCATTAGTCTTGACAGTCTAAATGCCTCATTACTACCTTATAAGTTGCCTATTTGTATGAGAGTCTTTTTAAAATATTCAGCAATAAAGACATTAAAGAGAATTGAGTTTGTGAGTATGAAACGTTCATTTAGCAAATCTGAACTCAGATCAGCATTGTGCTAATGCTCAAACCCCATGAAGTACACTTTCCTTTGTTTATTCTTAAATTTAGCATAGGTGACATTTTGAAAAGTTTTTTTTTTTTTTTTTTACTTCTCTTTAAGACATTTAATTACTTCTATCATTTCTATTTTCTTCTTTGCTATCACTTTTGAAACCTCTTGTTATTTGAAAAATTATATTGGCCAAATAGAATGTCATCAAGTTATATGGTTTAAAAATGTGTCCCTTTAGGAAATCTGATATTAAATATCATTTGCATCATTGTTGTAGAGGGATTTAAGTCCAGCAACATGGGCTGCTCAGGCAGGGGATGTCATCCAAAGACCTGCTAGGACTGTGTCCATCTTTCTGGAATATAGATATATCCTCTCATCCACATTCAATTCCTTGGGGTAGAATACAGACACATAATTAATCCTAAACAATCAAGATAAAGTTGGTTGGTAGAAGGCAGCAGCCATGTTTAAATGTGACATTTAATTCAGTGGCAGACAATATGATGAATCAGAAAAAAAATCTGACAGAATGACTTAGAGATACAATATGCCCAACACTCATTAGAACAGCACAGGAAAGAGAGGCAACTTGAGAGAGCAATGCAGAGAGTTCAGCTGATACAGTGCAGTTGGGTTCTTTGGTGAACTCTCAGTTTTTACAGTTCTTGCAGTGCAGGTCAGCAGAAGCAGTTGAAGCCAGAAAATAAAATAGATTAGAAAAAAAAGTGCAAGAATTAGTTTGAGGCCAGACAGAAGCTGAGAGAAACCAAGAGAAGCCAACTTGAATCAGTCAACTTGAAGAACAGCTGAGTTGAACCAGCCAGCCAGAGTTCAGAAATAAACTAGTAAGGGTGATATTATTCATCACTGAAACTTGTAAAAGACAGTTTCATCTCACAAGTAAAAAGTACTTTTAAAATTACTGTATTATACAACTATCTGAAAGATATATCACACATATAAAAGTGAATTTCAGAGAAGATGAAAAACAAGCCAGCATCTAGGTGTTTAAACATAGATGTTATTGGTTTCATAATTTAGTTACATGTCACTAGAAGGACCTATACCAAACAATTGTCTGTAATCATAATTGGTGGTTGTGGATGGAGATTAACAAGAGTCATTGAAATAAATCAATTTATTACATACAACCATTTAAAATGCAACCATGTGAGCAGAAGGGGAAAACTTTAAAATGTAAATAAATAAAACAACCGCTAAAAATGCAGTCATGTGTTCTCTTCTTATTTCAATCTGTAAACGTCCCCAATGTTAATAAAACTGGTATAAATAATTTGGAAGTAAAACAAACTCCTAAAATCATGAGCCAAAGTAAATCAGAATTTTTTAAGACTCACTGAAGTACAATTGGATATCTTTATTCAAGGTATATATATTTAGATATCTACCTTAAGCAAAATTCCTGAAATTTGAGCATGTCAAGTGCTGAGAGTAGTAGTTCTCGCAAGAAATATATCTAAGATATCTCTCAAGTAGATATCAAGTTGTCATCATGGGAAAGCATTACTATACACACTGGGAGTTATAGTTAGTATAGAAGCATTGGATCATTTGAAAGCTGAAGAAGTTGGTGTGACTGGTTAGAGTCTAGAAATATTTCAATCCCTGATCACATTTTCTCAACAGCATTTTTCTATGATTAAGGAAGGACATCGTTTATTGAGAGACATCATCAGAAAAACTAAACCAGAATAAAAATATCCAGTTAAGTAACTGAGTATAACCTAGAATATCTAACCTAGATATAGTATCTCCTGAAATTTCTTTTATCATACATGCAAAAGGAAACATTTAAGCAATAATCAATCTAAATGCAGATTATTTTCAGGAAAAAGAGCATTACTAAATTCTGAATATGTATTAATAAAGATAATGGGCTGGGCGGCGGTGGTGCACACCTTTAATCCCAGCACTTGGAAAGCAGAGGAAGGCTGATTTCTGAGTTCTAGGCCAGCCTGGTCTACAGAGTGAGTTCCAGGACAGCCAGGGCTACACAGAGAAACCCTGTCTCGAAAACAAAACAAAACAAAACAAAACAAAACAAAACAAAACAAAACAAAACAATAATGGAGGGGTGGGTTGGTGAGCAGGGGAATGGGGGGATAGGATTTGGGGGGCTCATAGGGGAAACCAGGAAAGGGTTAAATGTAAATAAAGAAAATATCTAATAAAATAAAAAAAGGAAAAAAAAAGAAAAACTGAAAATAATGGGGAAATATAGCGATGAACTTGACAAAAGAAGGCATTGGGTCGGCTGAAGCTAAAATTACAGGCAACAGTGAGTTATGAACACGGATTGTAGGATAGATCAGCACTCTCCACAGCTGAGGTATCCACTCTAGTCACATAGTTACATTTCAAAATGTGTGTGCTGTCAACAAAGGTCTTTTTAATCATAAACTATGGCATTGCATTATCTTTCTAATAAACTGAGATATAAGATTCAGAAATTAAATACAGCAAGATACAAAGAAGAAAGCAGGTTATAAACAAGGGAAGTCATTCTCTAGATTCAGCATTTGTTATTAAATATTTAATTAGATATATTTAAAATATAAAGATGAATAATTCCAAGTATATTTTAGATGGAAAATAAAAAATAAATATTATTTTGTGAAATATTTTATTGTTATTGTTATTCTTTGATCTCCTTTTTACAATCTAGTCATTATCACTCTCCAGGTCTACCCTCTGACAGTTCCTCATCCCATTCCTCCTCCTCCATCTCTAAGAGGATGTCCCCATCTACAACCCTTCCAGACTTTTCCCCTCCTTGTGGCCTTAAGTCTCTTAAGGGTGATATACTTCTTTTTTCACTGTTGACAGACCAGGCAGTGCTTTGTTACATATGTGGCAGGGGCCTCAAATAAGCTAGTCTATGCTGACTGGTTGATGGCTCAGTGTCTGAGAGATCTTGGGGCTCCGGGTTAGTTGAGACTGCTGGACTTCCTATGGAGACACCTTCCTCCTCAGCTTCTTTTAGCCTTTCCCTAGTTCAACCACAAGGGTCCCCTGCTTCTGTCCATGGGTTGAGTGTAAGTGTCTTCATCTGGTTCTTTCAGCTGCTTGTTGGGTCACTTGCAAAAAATAAATATCCCTACCATATAATTTTTATTAATATTCAAATATAACTTAAGTGACAGATACTTTATTTATTTAGCTAAGTTTTAAATTTCAATTAGTATAAAGTAAATTCGAGCTATATGCATGTATAAAGATTGAGGAACTTGTTCACCAAAGAATATAGCTTTTTAAATTTTACCAGCATGTTTGAATGTTTCTTTTCCTTATTTTAACATGTATACATTATAGATGAAAAAAATAAATGATACATATATCCTTGTATATAAAATATCAGGTAGACTTAAAACCACATAAATAATAGGATTATACATAAGGACAAGGATGTTAAGAGTTCATCATCTTCAAGTGAATTGGGCCCATGCTATAGGACAAGTGGACTCTGTGTAATGTTCTACTGTTTCTGAACTATTTAGAAGAACAGAGTGTCTCTTTATAACATAAAACAAGCTTTAGTTTAATTAGCAATGTCATGATATAAGTACATCTTCCTGCTTTATAAAAGTGCAAGTAAAAATCACACATAATTTTCTAATCTATATTAACAATTTAAAATAAGTGCTCATGTCCTCCTATGATTTAATTAAAGCTAAGTATTTGCAATGTTATTGGAAGAATTTTCCCAAAATGCTTCTCTTTACTGAATAAGAAAGAAAAGTTTGTTTCATTTTGCAAGTATTTGCTGTGACATTTTTGTAAATTGTCTTTTCCGGTGTACTAAGCAAGGCATAGAACACTGTAGGGCAGGCCTTGTTCCCCATATTTAATCAAAGTTAGATTAAGAAAGTACTTGGTGACAGTTTGAGAGTTTGCCTACTATGTCGCTGACTAGTTAAATCTAGACTGCTTCTGTTTATTCTAGATTAAAACAGTTATAGGGCTCACAGCCAATTTCGAATATAGCAAAAAGAAATCTCTCAACTTCTTGTTTCAATTAACGTAAAACAACATTTGCATGCTCTGTTGAGCCCTGTATTAAATGCCTCAACACATCGAGTTTCAAATTAATAGTGTTCCAGCACTCAGAAGTAAGGCAGGGGCTGAGCTGCCGAGGAGCTGAGGACACAGCTCTGCTCCTTTGTGCTTCCTCTTCAGTGGTGATGTAGTTAGCCTCCATGGACTACGAAGCCTTATACTGGTGGCAAGTGATCACTCTCAATTTCAACTATCTTGCAATTTGTTTCCACAAATTTCCACCTGCCTTTAAGGTATGTTTAGTGAAAATGTCATTTGACACCTGACACTAGATTAACATTAAATGAACAAAACCTATAAAGTTCTTAAAATAAAGCAAAGCCATAACACTGAACATTTGATTTCTACAAAAACATTTAAATTAAGTTAGAGCAGGTTATTGTATTCATTCTCTGCTGTGAAATCTATATCTGAAAACATTTATTTTAAGTGTTGACTCAAGTACAAGGAAAAGTCTTCCCAGCTTGGTGAAAGTAGCGATACATTTCAAAAGGCTTCAAAAGCGTCCTGATGATCTGGGTAAAAGAAATGATGATTGCCTAATTAGAGTTGCAGTTGCTATCACACCCAGCACATGTTTTAATGCTTTGAGATTATCTCATTAAATATCATCTTAGTAGAATTCCAGTTTGCTTAAGTTCGTTGATGTAAAATATAAAGTGACTGTATAATTAAAACACAAGTAACTAATATGGCTAATTGAGATAAAATGTGTGTGTAGAAAATGATTTTTGTAATATTTTATATTTTTTTCTTTGAACTCAGATGGTCCAATGAACTTAAAATTTACATACTACAAGCAGGGAAAGACTGAATTTATTATTGAATTTCAGATATTAAAATAACTTTGAGATCAAGTCCACATTTCCACTCAAAGGGGCCCCCCTTAGATATCTCTTACATTTCTTCCTTTTCTAAAAGTTACATATTATTTTCATATATCACGATGCTAGAAAGAAAATCTGATTGAAAAGGAAAGAAATGCAGAATATCAAGGTGACCTCTCATCTCCCTGCGAACATAAGTAATGCTTTCCTCTGCAAGATTAACTTCCTAGTAGTCAAAGACACACAACAAAGCCCAGGTTTGTTTTCTCTCATTCAGTATGAGTCTAAAATCTCTATGCAAAGAAACGAGTTGAAAATCGTTCCTAAGAAAATACTGATATTTATGTAACCGATGAAGTTAGAGAAATTTACCCATTCACAATGACCTTTCATAAACACTTCCAAACAGAAAAGAAAAAAAAAAAAAAGAGGGGGTTATTTCCCTCCTATCTACATGTATAATAAGCTTTGCCTAAAAATGCATCTGAAGGAACGGCAATGACATAGAAGCTGAAATGATTTTCCAAATTGTCTTACAAATATCTATGGACTTTAAAATATAACAACATTAGAATCTTATGGCACAAAAGCAAAATTCATTAGTCATCCTATTCACAAAATTTTTTTTAACAATTTAGGGTTTAATAGTACTGAGGTTAGTAATAAGTTTAGCAAAATAAGAGTTCATTTTTAAATAATAGAAATAAAAACTGTCTTCAGATACTGTATGCTCTTAAACGTTAAGACACAGAGGTGAGTTCAGTTGACATATGACTTAGCAACTGGATGTTGTGTTTTTCCAAAAGTGCTAATAGTTATAAAAGAATAATTGTAAAACTAAAAGCAGTCATTCACATACCCTCAATTAATAGTACAAGATTGACATTAGCAATCAAAACTTAATTTTAAAAATATGATTTTAATAATCTTAGTATCTAAACACTCTAAGTTTCCTAATGTGTACATTTACTGTGACTCTAGTCACCTTCTCAATCATATATGACATTCATATTTTACACTAACCACAAAGAAATATAATAATATAAAGAAGTATTACAGATTTTTCAGGATATTTGATAATTAAATTTTGAATGGGAAGTTATCTTAAAAGGAATTCTGGAATGTTGTTTTCAACACCCTCTGGAAGTTATTTCTAGAGACCGCATCTCTCCCTGTTCTGAAGCATTCATTCTAGTAAGGCAAATAGATTTCAGCAATTTTGTTGTTTACATTTAATGAAAATGCTCCTTTTTTTTTCACATACTGCATTGTGTCTGCTTGTATTAAGAATGCTACTTATGCCCCCCCACCCTCCCCCAAAAATGTTTTTTTACTAGCGTGTCTGTGCATAGCTTCTGGTAAATAAAGATACCAACAGCCAAAAGGTAGGCAGAGCAGACAGAGGCAGGATTTTAAGATTCTCTGGCTTGGGACCCAGAGAATGGGGAGAGGGAGGATATCCACCATGGTGGAAAATGTGGACAGGAGGAGAGACACCATGACTGAGAAGGAGGAGAGACACCATGACTGAGAAGAAGGAGAGATGCCATGACTGAGAGAGGCCTACTAGCTACTATGTGAGGAAGGCAGGAGAGCTCGGCCTAAATGGCTGCCCAACTGGGTCCAGGGCACACAAAATAGAACACAGAATTTAATAGGTAGCAACTTGTAAATATTGGCTGGAGGTAATAGAGGCTAGGAAATATTGGCTGGAGGTAATAGTGGCCTAGTTAAGGTGATGTTTAAGGCCTATTAAAATATAAAGGCTGTGTGTGTGTTTCCTTCGGGAACATACACCTTTGAGGTGGGTAAAGAAACCTGCTGCCATTATCTAGTCTATATTAATTATTACACCACTGCATCAAATGTAAAAAGGGATAAAACACCATTATTTCCATTGTTTCTGAATCTTGTGCTGTTTAAAAAGAAACCAACAATTTTAATCTAATTTAAATCTTACATTCAATTTAACATGTTCTGATTAGCGTATTCACATTCTGAAGTGTAGTTAACATCAGTGTCATCTTCTCTAAGTTTTGTAGATATCTAGTCATATTATCTTATTACAACCTTGAATTTCCATACTAAAATACTAAACTTAACAGTTAATTTACACACACACACACACATATATATATATGATTGTATATATATAATCAGTTACTCTTCCGTAATTGTGATAGGATATTGTGGCCAAATGCAACTTATATAAATAAGACTTTTTTGGCTTCCAGTTCCAGAGATATGAGTCCCTTATAGCAAATGATTATGCAAGTGGTCAGCAGCCATAATCCAGACACTGGAAGCTGAGAGATGGTCTTCCAACTGCAAACATGAAGGAAAGGACCAGATATAGCATGTGTATATTCTAAGTCTGTCCCCAGTCACCGACTTCCATCATTAAGGCTGCACCTCACTTTAACTAGTGAAAATACCACCAGCAAGAGAAGACACAATTTTCACAATTATTATTTGATAAGAAACATTTCTCATTCATAGCATCATATGTCTCCAGTTATAGACTTTTTACATTAAACAAAATATTTATTTAACTCTTCTGAAGACTGCTAAGTGATTTATAAATTAGCTATATTTTATGAATGTGGCAACCCATAGTTTATGTATTAAATCCAGGAAAAAAACTCTGGTTCTACCGAAATCCTCAGACTTTAACCACTAATTATTGATCAGAAGAATACAAACCATAATGAATGTAGACTACCACGATGATTCTTGAACACCAAAAGATTCACCCCAATAGCCCTTTCTCTTTATAGAAATTTATCAAAATATAATCTACATTGTGGGGAATTGCAGGCTGGTATCCAGTCAAGCTAAGGTCTTAACCCCAATGGTCATAATTCACCTACATGACATAGTAGGCATTCTCTCATGTTCCTATAACTCTGGCCACTGCCTAAGGTACCACCTCCCACAGCCCCCACAAGAGAAGCATGGTCAGTAGTCAAGTAAGCAATGGCCAAAGCTTCTGACTTTCAGGCTAAACTCCTCCCCACTTACCAAGCAACAGTGAAGACCATAAAAAGAGGTGCTCAGCCCATACCTCACTCTTACTCTTATTCCTTGTCCTCTTACCCCTCACTTCTCTCTCCTCTTCCCTTTCTCTTTGTCTTCTTCTTTCCTCTCCTCTCTCCTTCTTCCTTCTTTCTCTCTCTTTCTCTCTAGGCTTTCCTCTCTCTCTCTCCTTCTCTCTCTCTTTTCTACCTTCTCTCTTTCCCCTGCATTTCTATAATAACTCCCTTTTTAAAAATTTTATTTTATTTTTAATTTAATTTTTAAAAATATTTATTAGATATTTTCTTCATTTACATTTTAAATGTTATCCTGAAAGTCCCCTAAACCCTCCCTAATCCCCTGCCCCACTCCCTTACCCACCCACTCCCACATCTTGGCCCTGGCATTTCCCTGTACTGGGGCATATAAAGTTTGCATGACCAAGGGGCCTATCTTCTAAATGATGGCCAACTAGGCCATCTTCTGCTACATATGCAGCTAGAGACATGAGCTCTGGGGGTACTAGTTAGTTCATATTGTTCTTCAACCTATAGGGGTGGAGACCCCTTCAGCTCTTTGGGTACTTTCTGTAACTCCTTCCTTGGGAACCCTGTGTTCCATCTAATAGCTGACTGTGAGCATCCATTTCTGTGTTTTCTAGGCACTGGTATAGCCTCACATGAGACAGCTATATCAGGGCCCTTTCAGCAATATCTTACTGGCATATGCAATCGTGTCTGTGTTTGGTGGCTGATTATGGGATGGATCCCCAGCTGCAGCAGTCACTGGTTGGTCCATCCTTTTGTTTCAGATCCACACTTGATCTCTGTAATTCCTTCAATGTGTGCTTTGTTCCTAACTCTAGGAAGGGGCGAAGTGTCCACCCTTTGATCTTCATTATTCTTGAGTTTCATGTGTTTAGCAAATTGTATCTTGGGTTATCTATGTTTCTGGGCTAATATCCACTTATCAGTGAATACATGTTATGTGAGTTCTTTTTTTTTTTTTTTTTCCAAGACAGGGTTTCTCTGTATAACCCTGGCTGTCCTGAAACTCACTTTGTAAACCAGGCTGGCCTCGAACTCAGAAATCCGCCTGCCTCTGCCTCCCAAGTGCTTGGATTAAAGGTATGCGCCACCACACCCGGCGTTATGTGAGTTCTTTTGTGATTGAGTTACCTCACTCAGGATGATACCCTCCAGATCTATCCATTTGCCTAGGAATTTCATAAATTCATTGTTTTTAAAAGCTGTATAGTACTCCATTGTGTAAATGTACCATAATTTCTGTATCCATTCCTCTGTTGAGGGATACCTGGGTTCTTTTCAGCTTCTGGCTATTATAAATAAGGCTGCTATGAACATAGTGGAGCATGGGTCCTTATTACCAGTTGGAACATCTCCTGGATATATGTCCAGGAGAGGTATTACAGGATCCTCTGGAAGTACTATGTCCAATTTTCTGAGAACCGCCATACTGATTTCCAGAGTGGTTGAACAAGCTTGCAATCCCACCAACAAAGCTCTGAAACCATAGAGTCTCTGCTCTGCTCCTTCAAGGCCTGCTGCACACTCTGGTCAGTGTTGGGAACTTCTTCCCTCATCCCTTTCTCCCACAACCCTGGTGGCTTTAGCAAAGTAGCTTGGGGGGGGGTCTCCCTTGAAGAATGGGATAGAGGAATGCCCACCAAGGTATGAGTGGATAGGGTAGGTAGCAGCCCTCCCACTCCTGACTGACCAAAGAATAGGGAAACTCTGGTGGGGCAGTGGGCATATTTTTCCTTCAGTTCTTCCCCAGCGCCCCCCACCCCAGCCTCCTTGATTTTGTTCCCAACACTACATGTAATTTTATCATTCTCCAGAATATTCTGTGTTACCTGCATAATCTCTCCCTCATTTTTTTCTTGCTGGTTCTTCCCTTTCCAGGAACCATATACTTGGTTTCCTGCCAATATACATAGAGAAAAATCTCTTGTGTACTGTGTGGATACAACTGTCAATTAAAGTTGATTGGCAAGCCAGGTGTGGCAGCACATGCCTTTAATCCCAGCACTCAGGAGGCAGAGGCAGGCAGATTTCTGAGTTGGAGGCCAGCCTGGTTTACAGAATGAGTTCCAGGACAGCCAGAGCTATACAGAGAAACCCTGTCTCAAGGGAAAAGAAAAAAGCAAAAACAAAAAACAAACAAACAAACAAAAAAGCTGATTGGCAGGAGGGAAACATGCATTTAACAAATATACATTAGTTTATTCTTTCTAGAATTGTCTGGAACTGAGAATGAGCCTACCATCTGTGGAATCACTCATACTGCTACATTCATTTATTAATTCTTTTATTCCAAACATGATATAAAATACTCCATCCATACACATGACAATGTTCATTAAGAAGACTGAATTAAGTATGCGTTAGAATAGTTAAATGAAAACACTTTAAATTATATCAAAAGGGCAAAAAGTAAAAGGTTTGCTTCATGAAATGTTGAAAGGAAAAGAAGGAAGTCACACATCACTGGTGAAAACTTGAACATTGACATTCAGTTGGAAATCATTTAATAAATCTATTAAAGCATTAAATTCTACCTAATTGCTTTAGTTTATTTTTTATTGATATGATAAAAAATGATATTAAAAGAGCAACATAAGGCACAAAGGCTTTATACTCACTGGGCAAGCTGGTACAACCCCTCTGGAAATCAGTCTGGTGGTTCCTCAGATAATTGGACATAGTACTGAGGACCCAGCTATACCACTTCTGGGCACATACCCAAAAGATGCTCCAACATATAACAAGGACACATGCTGCACTATGTTCATAGCAGCCTTATTTATAATAGCCAGGAGCTAGAAAGAACCCAAATGTCCTTCAACAAACAAATGGATGCAGAAAATGTGGTACATTTACACAATGGAGTACTACTCAGCTATTAAAAACAATGACTTCATGTAATTCTTAGGCAAATGGATGGCCCTAGAAAGTATCATCCTGAGTGTGGTAACCCAAACACATAAGAACACACATGATATGCACTCACTGATAAGTGGATATTAGCACAAAAGCGTGGAATACCCAAGACACAATTAACAGACCACTTGAAGCTCAAGAAGAAAGAAGACCAAAGTGTGGATGCTTCAGTCCTTAGAAGGGGGAAAAAACACTCACAGGAGGAAATATGGAGACAAAGTGTGGAGTAGAGACTGAAGGAAAGGTCATCCAGAGAATGCCCCACCTGGAGATCCATTCCATATACAGACACCAAAGCCAGACTCTATTGTGGATGTGCTTGCTGAGAGGAGCCTGATATAGCTGTCTTCTGAGATGCTCTGCCAGAGCCTGACAAATAAAGAGGAGGATGCTTGCAACCATCCATTGGAAAGGACTGAAGGAGCTGAAGGGGCTTTCAATCCCATAGGAAAAACAACAATATCAACCAACACGACCCCCCAGAGCTCCCATGGACTAAAGCATCAACCAAAGATTTCACATGGAGGGACCTATGGCTTCAGCCAAATATGTAGCAGAGGATAGTCTTGTCAGGCATCAATGGGAGGATAGGCCCTTTGTCCTGTGAAGGCTTTATGCCCCAGTGTAGGTGAATGCCAGTGTGTGGAGGTGGGAGAGGGTAGGTGGTTGTGTGTGGGAGCACCCTCATAGAAGCAGGCAGAGTGGGAGTGGGATGGGGGTTCCCAAAGGGGAAAGAGGATAACATTTGAAAAGTAAATAAATAAATCATCCAATAAAAAACGTTTATTTAAGCACAGAAAAAAAGTTAAGGCCACAGAATCTTTTAATAGCTGATTACATCACATGTGTAATCAGGAGCATTATAGCATGAACATTGGTACTCAGCTTGATTTGTCCTTTTTATGCAGTACAGGGCCTCAGCCTAAATAAAGAGGCCACATACTTTTATGATGGGTCAACCTTCTTAAATTAAGCCAATCAGCATGATCTCTCACAGGCATGTCCAGAGGCTAAATTGTCTCCCACAAGCATGCTTGGAGTCTTTTTCATTATAAATGCCAGATCATACCAAGCCTATAATTAACAGTGACCTTCACATCTGCCTTATTCCAATTTCTCAACTGGAGAAAAATAAACCACATTTTCACTCAAACAAAATATAAGGTTTTTAAAATTTGAGTCTAAATCTTACTACACACTTATCAAAAGTACTGCATATAAAACAGAGCTTTCATTGACTAAGTCAGTGGATAAGTAGTATGTTAGGCAACATGTGATGATTCAGAGACCAGGCATGTTTTCTGAGCAAAGTACAGTTATTCTGTCCTATCTTATGCATTTATACCTCAAGAAATTGACAATATTATTATATATGGAAAGCTTTAGTGAGTATTTAAAAATATAGAAACATTTTTACCTCAGAAAATAAAATAGTATATAACACAAAGTAAAATGAAAAAAAAAATTAATGGAAATCTGCACTGCCCTTGCCTGAGCATTTTTACAAAGCTTCTCATGTCCAAATGATACCCATACCAATTATCATCAATTCTGATGATAGAACCCATGAGACTACACAGTCAAGGAATGAACTGATGTCTTAATCAGCCATCATCCTTTCAACCAGTGGAATGATCTTCTCCATCAGTTACAGGATGATTCAGCTTTCTTTTGATATGTATGATTAAATGAAATGAACACAAAATTAAAATAGATAAAATAATTTGATGACCGACTTCATGAAAATCTATAGGCTTAAATTATTTCATATATTTATGTAGTTTTATACTAAACTATACCATTATAGAAACATTACAGAAAAATCACATTAGCTGATGTACTTATGTACATATTACCATTTAGTATACTAATAAACAACATAGAAATATCTATCCATATGGAAATTAATTAGTAAATATGAAACCATATTTTTATTTTTGTGATATCCTATTTTTGAAAAGCTAAACATTTAATTTCAAGTTCTCCTAAATTCTAACATGATTATAAATATTTATAATTTTCTCCGACAGCAATCTTGATTGTGTTTTGATGTCAGTGATTATTGTTATTTTTCCTGATAATTCTAATCAAACTAATGGTTGAACCTATACCTGTTGAAGATATACTTCTCAGAAAGATTTTATTCTAAGCTAAAAGACATTATTCTGTTTTTTTTTTAATTCTGAAACTAATGTACACCCTTTTTTCATTGTCTCTATAATGCAGAAAAGACACTAGACACCCTTATATACTGCCATTTATCCGATATGTTTACATTATTTAGTTCAATATTTTCCTGTTTTTTAAATGTCTCCAAATTTACAAGCAATCTTGTCTAACTTGGATTTGAATTTTTACATAGTCTCAGTGGTGATGGAAGAATGTTCTTTCTTTCTTTCTTCCTTTCTTTCTTTCTTTCTTTCTTTCTTTCTTTCTTTCTTTTTTTTTTTTTTAAGATTTATTTTATTTATTTTATGTAAATACACTGTAGCTGTCTTCAGACACTCCAGAAGAAGGCGCCAGATCTCGTTACGGATGGTTGTGAGCCACCATGTGGATGCTGGGATTTGAACTTATCACCTTCGGAAGAGCAGTCGGGTGCTCTTACCTGCCGAGCCATCTCACCAGCCCATGTTCTTTCATTATATGGGCAGGCACAGCATAAAATCTCTGTCTCTCTGTCTCTCTCTGTTTCTCTGTCTGTCTCTCTCCTATCTGTTTTCTCTGTAGTGCATGTGAGTTTATGTGTAAAATGCATCCAAATGCACACTTTCCTAGAGGAGGTCCGATTTTCTGAGATCTCTTACTTAGCCTGGAGCTCACTCTGTAGCTAGTGAGCTTCAGGGATCTCTCTGCTTCCACCGTCCCAGCTCAGACATGGCAAATGTGTATTATGACATCTAGCTTTATAAGAGAACACTAGGCATCTGTATTGCCTGCATTTGTTTGTCAACTTGACACAAACTGGAGTTATCACAGAGAAAGGAGAATTTCTTGAAGAAATGCCTCCATGAGATCCAACTTTAAGGCATTTTCTCATTTACTGACCAAGCCCATTTCGGGTGGTGCCATCCCTAGGCTGGTAGTCCTGGGTTCTATAAGAAAACAAAACTGAGCATTCAGGAAAAATAATCCAGTAAGCAACACCCTTGCATGGCCTCTACATTAACTCCTGCCTCCAAGTTCCTGCCCTGTGTGAGTTATAGTCCTGACTTCATTTGGTGATGAACAGCAATGTGGAAGTACAAGCTGAATAAACCCTTTCCTCCCCAACTTGCTTCTTGGCATTGCTGCTCTGTGCAGGAATACAAACCTTAACTAAGACAGCCTTCAAACTCATTTATTTTCCTAGTTATCTTCTTAGGACCTTCTCTTTGATTTTTATGTTTATATGGCAGTAAACTTCCTTAGTCTGAAATCCTATGAATTTTTTGCAGTTTTCAAGGTAACAGTGTCCTAGTTCTGAAGTTAAAGGCCCACATTGATAAGCTTGAATATTTGAAACATGACTTGAAGAATGTTTTTCACAAAAACTGAAAAGGGTCAGTATTTTCTGTTGCTATGAATATTTAGAAAAAAATTTACTTTGTATTTCTTAAAATCACATTGTCAAATTTCCGTCTTATAATTTAAATCTAGTACTCAATTGTTCTTGGCCTAGAAGATTACTACCAGTTGTTATATCCATGTGTTTTATGCCTCATTCATTTTTTAAGTGGAAATTAATTTCATTTCCTTGAAACTCATTTTTCCTAAGACATGGTTTAATTTTGTCTCTTTTGTTTAGGAATTTCATGCAATTGATGTATCACTTGTATGTTAAGATTCTTCTTACATATTTGGTAGTTTCTAGGATGTCTTTTAAGAATTTTTCATTACTTGATAGTGTCTGATTGATGGGTTTGATCACTCTAATGTATTCCCTTTCTTGTCCTCAGTGTTCCTAGTTTCCCATTGAAGCTTTTCTGGGAGAAGAGACCTCCCCTCACCCCAACATGCTTTCTCTTTGGTGTGCTCACTTAGTTTAATTAGAATTTCTTGCCTGAATATAGAAGGGAAGTTATCTACTGGAACAAGGGCAAATATGAGTAAGTGAACGGATAGCTCTAGAAAATTATATAATCATCATGCCCTATCCACTTTTATTTGCCAATAGTCCATCAGGACTATAAGATTCATCAATTCTCCATTGGCTCCTGCTCCATCCACTTGTGCCAGTAGTCGTAGAGGTCTTCTCTAAATACTCAGAGGGAAAATCTCTTAACTCCTAAAGAATAAACAACATACTATTATGAATAAGGCATTGATGAAATCAGAGGAAAATGAAATTAATCATAAAACTGAATAAAACACAGACAGAGCATATCAAAGCCTATGAGGTACAATGAAAGTATTCTTAGGAGGGACTCCAATGGCCATAAATATCTGCATTGCAAAATTTCAAAAGATTTTAAGTCAGTATCCTAATGATTCACATTAAGGCATTGACAAACAAAACCAACTAATCTCCCAAACCAGTTGACAAAGAAAAATGATTATGATCCAGGAAAAATTAAATTAAATACTAATGTAAATAATAAAAAAAAATCAATGAAATATTGGTTCTTTGAAATCCTGAACAAGACTGATAGATTTTTAATTAAATGAGCCGAAGAAATAAATAATTCAAATTTCTAAAATTTAGGATCATAAAAGAAATAGAGTAAATTTAGAAAAATAGATATGTAAAATTGCACTGGAAAAAAATGAAAACTGAAAAAAATGGATAGAAGTTTAGATACATATGGGCTATCAAAGTTAAACAAAGATAAAACAAATAATTTAAACAGAACTCAATGCTAGAGTCATTTCTTAGTGGTTAAGAACTCTTGTTCTTCTTGAAGAAGTTTAAAGGTCCAAATTTGGCTTCCAGAATCCATATTATAGTGATTACAACAACCATTATTTCCAAGTCCAAGGGATCATCTTCCCTTTGGTCTCTCTGTATACTTGTATATACATACATGAATGCAAATAATATATTGGGGAAAAAAGAAAGTAAAAGCAAAAGAAATTGACCTAAAATAAGAAACATAATTGAAACAATGAATAAACAAAAATGCCTTAGACATAAACCAACTAGTTTTGGGCATATTTAACACATGGTTCTAGAAGAACTTCACATAAGAACTACCTCCAAAACTTTTCAAATCATTCAATGAACAGAAATCGGTGGAACTCATCCAAGTTTTTATGGACAATCTTTTTTCTGATTCCAAGTCCAGACAAATGCAACCAAATGAAGAAACTAACTAATCAAACTCCTTGATGAACAAAAGCAAAACAAATTCTTAATAAAAATCTGGCAAAATGAGTGGCCTGACTAGCCTCTGGCTGAAGCCCAGAAGGCCTTGCTACTGACTAAATAACTCAACTATGATCTGGGCCCAGGTGGGTTGAGTTGGTCCATCCTAGCATCTTATGAGCTTCTGACACATGAAAAGGAGCTGGCACTGCAGAACCAGAGGCACAAAAATCATCATGACTCTGAAAACAGTGGAATATCTGAGACAAATCTAGGTGATGGTCCAGTATTTAAGGTGCTTCAGACGCAAAACCTTTAACCAGACCAACAAAGTATTGCAATGAATATTTCCAGGCAAAGTTGTATTTGCAAATATCATCATCATCATCAGCAACAATAATCATAGTAACAATAATAGTATGTGATATACCACAGGTAACAAGCCACTGCAATGAATGAATATCCGAGGCAAAAGTGGGAAAGAGAGAGGGACATAGTGGTGAGAGAGCAGTGGAGAGAGGCAGCTGTGATAGGAGTGAGAGAAGCCTGAAGTGGAGAGGAGAATGGGTCCCCTTCAGGAGAGCCATCACAATGGTGTACAGCAGTTTGGAGCTTGCACTTCAACTCAGCTACCTCCCATGCTGCCCAGCCACATGAATGCCCAGTCTAAGGAACAACAGGATGTCCAAGAAGAACTGACCATTGTCTGGATTGGACCACCGTGAAAGACCTCTATGGTCTGTGCTGCCCCTGGAGGCCACTTTGCTATTGACAGTCTGCTGTCTCAGGACATCTTGAAGCCTAAGGCTCTTGTGGATGTCCATGGTACTACATCAATCAGGAGCTATACTGACATCCCTGGCCAAAGATACCATCAACATCCTTGGTCTAGGCCATGGCCTGAGGACACGCTACTGTTGAGGTCATATCGATGTGAGTGGTCTCTGCTGCCGCCTGAGGCCATGGTGATATGCAGGTCTGACTGCTTCTGAAGGCTGTGTCTGGGTCCATGGTTCTACTGTATGTGGGGTTTGTATTAATATCCATGGCCTATGTTAACACTGCAGGCTATACAGATATCCTGAATTTGTGCTGCAGCCTGAATTCATGTTGATATTCCTGGGTTGTTATGTTGTCTAAGGTCACAGTTATGTGAATGGGCTGCACATCCACTTGAGGCCATGGTAATATTCAGGTCCATGTTGACACTGAGGACTATTTCTGGTTATATGTTAATATAGCTGGGATATTTGTTAATGTCTGCAGTCTATAGTGACAATGGAGAATGTGGTTAGGTCCATGGCATATGCTATTCTGGAAACCATGTGGATGTTCATTGTAGATGATGTCTCCAGTTGCTCCTTCTAATTGTAAGTGGAAGGAAGCTACTTTTGCTATGGTATTAATAACTGTAGACTCACAGTTGAGAAAGAAGGACATAGGCTTCTCTGAAAATCTTTACCCTACCCTACTCCCAATAAAAGTAACAGCCTACACAGAAAGCCACTCAAGAGAACTCTTAAAAATTGCGATAAGGGTACTGAAGTATAGTTCTACATAATTGATGGCTTTCAGTCAGGGTATAGGTGGGGTATATATCAGTTTTTTTTAAGGAGTTTGAGCATGCTCCATTGAGTACCTGGGCAACACAAACTGGGTTTGTTTGTTTTATTTGTTTTGGGGTTTTGTTGGGGGCAGAGTTTTGTCACAAGTGTGTGGAGGGGGAGAATTGGCAGGACTGAGAAAAGAATATGCTAGGGTTTCATAATGTGAAAATTTTAAATAATCAATGAAAATTATTGACAAAATCTGACAAATGGAATTCAACATGTCAAAAAGATCATTTATGATCATAGTAACTTTAAAAAAATCATTTAGAGCTAGCTAAATGTATATTAATCAATATATTATTCATCACATAAATAGTATCATATTATTAACTCAATAGTTACAGAAAAGGCATGTAGCAAAATCTAATATTTCTTCATTAGAGATGAAGGCAGCATCAGCTTAGTAAAGGGTATATAATTTTCCAGGTATCTTTTTGCCTTAGAATAGCCTTAGAGTAATTGTAGAATAAATGTAAAAAGGGGAATCAGAACTTCTTTACATGGAAAAAAATACATAAAAGGAAAACAAGCATTTGGGGGAATATCTTAGTTACTATTCTACTGCTGTGAAGAGATACCCTGGCCTAGGACATTTAGAAAAAAAGAAAACAGCATTTTTTTTTTTTTTTTTTTTTTTTTTCTGTTAGCCCTCCTACAGCTACAGTGGTTGTGTCTGTGGCCATATGAGAGAGAACATGGTAATAGGCCATTAGGCATAATACTATAGCAGTAGCTAAGAGCTTACATCCTGGTCTGATAGCTGGGGACAGTGTAGGAAAGAGAGAAATNATAGTGACAATGGAGAATGTGGTTAGGTCCATGGCATATGCTATTCTGGAAACCATGTGGATGTTCATTGTAGATGATGTCTCCAGTTGCTCCTTCTAATTGTAAGTGGAAGGAAGCTACTTTTGCTATGGTATTAATAACTGTAGACTCACAGTTGAGAAAGAAGGACATAGGCTTCTCTGAAAATCTTTACCCTACCTGACTCCCAATAAAAGTAACAGCCTACACAGAAAGCCACTCAAGAGAACTCTTAAAAATTGCGATAAGGGTACTGAAGTATAGTTCTACATAATTGATGGCTTTCAGTCAGGGTATAGGTGGGGTATATATCAGTTTTTTTTTAAGGAGTTTGAGCATGCTCCATTGAGTACCTGGGCAACACAAACTGGGTTTGTTTGTTTTATTTGTTTTGGGGTTTTGTTGGGGGCAGAGTTTTGTCACAAGTGTGTGGAGGGGAAGAATTGGCAGGACTGAGAAAAGAATATGCTAGGGTTTCATAATGTGAAAATTTTAAATAATCAATGAAAATTATTGACAAAATCTGACAAATGGAATTCAACATGTCAAAAAAATCATTTATGATCATAGTAACTTTAAAAAAATCATTTAGAGCTAGCTAAATATATATTAATCAATATATTATTCATCACATAAATAGTATCATATTATTAACTCAATAGTTGCAGAAAAGGCATGTGGCAAAACCTAATATTTCTTCATTAGAGATGAAGGCAGCATATTTCAGCTTAGTAAAGGGTATATAATTTTCCAGGTATCTTTTTGCCTTAGAATAGCCTTAGAATAATTGTAGAATAAATGTAAAAAGGGGAATCAGAACTTCTTTACATGGAAAAAAATACATAAAAGGAAAACAAGCATTTGGGGGAATATCTTAGTATCTTAGTTACTATTCTACTGCTGTGAAGAGATACCGTGGCCTAGGACATTTAGAAAAAAAGAAAACAGCTTTTTTTTTTTTTTTTTTTTTTTTTTTCTGTTAGCCCTCCTACAGCTACAGTGGTTGTGTCTGTGGCCATATGAGAGAGAACATGGTAATAGGCCATTAGGCATAATACTATAGCAGTAGCTAAGAGCTTACATCCTGGTCTGATAGCTGGGGACAGTGTAGGAAAGAGAGAAATGGTTCTGGTATGAGTTTTTGAAACCTCACAACCCAACACCAGTGGCATACTTTCTCCAATTAAAACACACAAACAATTTCACCAATTAGGGGCCAAGCATTCAAATATATAAGCCAATGGAGGCTGTTCTAATTAAACTACCACAGGGAATTACGAGTTCTTCAAAAGTTCATACACAAAATAACTATATTTATAATTTAATAAAGTATACAAAATGAGCTATATAGCTTTACAACTACAGTGAGTTCACAAGTATCACTTCTATGGCTGTGTTATTTTCATGTATCTTTTTGCTGCATATCTCTGTATAATCTAGTTCTTAACAATATTACTGACAACTTCTGTAATAATTCCTGATGGTTGTTATAGGTGTCCCACTTCGTGCCAAGCACTCGCTCATTGCAAATTATGGAAACTGGCCATCTAAGTGTTTCTTTAATTCTTCATTTAGATTCTTCTCAGTAAGGAATGACTTTGAGTATGCTCTCACTGACTATTCTGCTACTTTATTTCAACTACATGCTTGGCAAACTTTATCAGTGCTACATACTTGGAACTCACATACTACATCTGAGCGGAAAAAAAAAAACCCTCTGATTATCCTGCTGGGTTTTTGTTGTTTTCTATCATATCCCTAACCTTCTAATAAACATTGGAACCATTCATTTTTAGGCCTTCTTCCCAGATTCCAAAATAAATATTTTAAAAGTTTAATGATGTCTGATTAGCAGGCACAAAATAAAAGTTCTTTTTTGGAAAAGCTGAAAGTTTAAAAACTTTTGATATATTTATGTACACAGTAGTCCATCATTGAAATAAAGTTAAAGCACATAGTGATCACAACTGAATACTTTGTTTCTCTATGATATGGTTCTTTCTATTATTCTTTCTCAATTAATTTTCATTTCTTGAAATTATAATTTAATTACATCATCCCTTCAGTTTCCTGCCCTCTAAATTGCTTACATGCATTTTTTCAAGGTTGACCATTTGCTATTTGGAAACCAGATGTTGTGTTTTTCCCTGAGAAAGACTATCTCTCCACTCTCATATTCCTCAGTTTCTTATAGTTCTTTGTGTAGGACTTGGACATTAAGGTCTTTCCCCAGTCCTCTCTACTGTATTTGTTGTTGTTGTCCTTCTGTTGCTCCTCCTATTTTAGCCATTATTCTTTACATTTCTTGTACTAGAAAACCATGGATTCCCTTTTAATTCCTATGTACAAGTTGCATATTTATAAATTATCCAATATATAAAACACTCTGCTTCATTCATTCAGTGGTATTGGATAGTTTACTGCTTTTGTTTATTTATTTATTATTGGTTTTTCGAGACAGGGTTTCTTTGTGTAGCTCTGGCTGTCCTGGAACTCACTCTGTAGACCAGGCTGACCTTGAACTCAGAAATCAGCCTGCCTCTGCTTCCCAAGTGCTGGAATTAAAGGCATGCGCCACCACCACCCAGCCTACTGCTTTTATGATATCACTACTGCCAAAACATTTTCCTCTACGAATATGAACTTGGAAATGTCTTCAAATCATATATTTACATGTGACTAGTATCCTCCTTTTCATTTTTATTGTCTCTTTGAAAACTTCATAAAATACTCTTTGATCATATTCATTGTTCGAGTAATTCAATAAGAAAAACACAATTAAACAAATTAATAAAATAAAAAAAATAATGTAAAGAAATCTTGGCTATATAAATGCAGTAACAATGAATTTTTCATAAAAGAAACTCAAATCAAAATCATAAGCCAATGGCATTTCTCACACCCTGGAACACTTATGATGCCAGTTAGAGATCCATAAATGATGCTAAAGTTCTGAAGATATTAGGGGACTTCTAATCCCACATGTCCAAATCAAAACACTACCGCTGTTCTGAAAAAATATTTGTCACTTCCTCAAAAAGAAAAAGAAACAAAACAAAAACAAAAACAAGAAAAACAAAACAAAACAAAACAAAACAATGAATTTATGACAAGCTATCATTTTATGTAACCTTGATATTTAAAATATATCTCTCCATAAATTTTGCATAGAAATCTTTGATACTGGCCAGAGCAAACTTTTAACATGTTTATTGAGTTTTTGCAGACTGTATCACAGACATTATAGACATCTGCATATGATTTGCATTTCTTATAGTATTTTATTAGTTTTCGAACGCATTGATGGTTATCCAAAAATCTACTTTTATGTTGGCTCCTGAAGATTCATGTCTTCTATTTTGTTCTAAAACCCTTGCCATAAGGAAACTGTCATTTCTCCTAAATGTAATATTTTTGAAATTTTAAATTTAATTGAATATTTTATTCTCCATTTTGAACCGATTATTCTTGCTGTGATCATTTGTTGATATGTGTTATGATTAAGACATTTCTATTTTCATTGCTACTTATAATGTATTTTTGTCTTCACGAATTCTCTAAAAAAATCACTATATTGTAATGTTTTTACACTCTAATACATGGAAACATGATGGGAATTAGATTATGTCTAATGTAAAATATGAGGACATTGTCAGTCATTCTCACATCATCATTAGGCTTTGGATCAAGATACCTCTTTAGAACAGGTTTCATCAGGATAACCTAGGCAATTTTTAAATTTATGTAATGCTAGTCTTGACTCAAGCCATGGGCCCACATATTACGATTTCAATTCTTAACATTGGGTAATGCCTGTACTTCTCTAACACTGGTAGTTTGGAAGAAGCACCCCTTGCTGTTATCCACACTGAAAGTGCAAAACTAAGACTTAACTTTTGTTAAAGCTATTTTTGAAAATTATATTTAAAAATTATATTTAAAGGTAGAACACTACTGTATCAGATAATAATGAGCCATGGTAAATCAAAGTATAGTGTCAATTAAATGTTCTATTGGTCCTGTGAAGGCTTGATGGTTCAGTGTAGGGGAATGCCAGGGTGGGGAGGCAGGAGTGGATAGGGGAGCACCCTTATAGAGGAAGGGGGAAGGGGAATGAAATGGGTGATTCAGAAGGGGAAACCAGGAAAGAAGATAAAATTTGAAATGTAAATAAATAAAATATAAAGAAAAGGGGGAACAAGTTCCATTGTTTTCAAATGACTCATCTTATTCATTTGTCTTTATAAAATATTTCCTCTATGAAGACTGAGCACTGTCTCAATCACTATAATGATATTACCATGAAGTGACACTTGAACTATCTTCTGTTCTTTTAGGTAAATATCTTAGAATGTGTTCTGATCCTGATTAGAAATGCTGCTAAGAAATATTCACTAAGGACTTTAATCTACTTCAAACTTTACTTAAATAACACACATACATGCACATACATGCGTGCATACAAACACACATACACACACAGAGGTAGAGACAGAGAGAGACATAGAGACAGATATAGGAAGACAGAGACAGAAAGAAGAGAGAGAGAGATTCATCCAAGATTTCCTTGAGAAAGCTGATAAAGTTCCTAACATATAATATCTACATCATGGTTCATGGTTAGTATTACTCTATTGAAAATAATATTGTGTGCTGTTGAAAAAGTAAATACTGTTTTAAAATATTAAATTGTTTATAACTTCTTACTTGACAGTTTATGTAAATTAATTTTATAATTTCTGTTTTAGTACTATCTTTAGTGTTTTCCAGTTTTTCATTAATCATTCCATTTGTTTACATATCAAATGATATCCCACTTCCTGGTTACCCCTCCACAAGCCCCCTATCCCACAACCCCCCTCTCCTTCCTCCCCTTTGACTCTAGGAGAGTGCTCCCCTACCCACCAACCATCTCCTGTGCCACCCCTCCTGCATTCCCTTAAGCTGGGACATCAAAACTCCTCAGGACCAAGGGCCTCCTCTCCCACTGATGTCAGTCAAGGTCTTTCTCTGCTACATATGTCTCTGTAGCCATGGATACTCCTATACACTCCTTGGTTGGTGGTCTAGTCCCTGGGAGAACTGAGTGGTACAGCCAGCTGATGCTGTTCTTCCTACAGGGTTGCAATTCCCCTCAGTTCCTCCAGTCCTTCTGCCAGCTCTCCAACCAAGGTCCCTGAGCTCAGTCTGATGGTTGGCTCCAAGCATTCACATCTGTATTGGTCAGTTGCTGGCTGTTTCATTGAATGGATCCATTAGTATTCTAAAATCATTAATGTTTTAAATTCTAATCTCCTGTACTTTATAAATGATTTTTTAGAGATATATGCTCACTAGACTATATTTGCTTTGTTAAATATGGTTTTTAGTTTTTCTGTGTGTCTCTTCATATTTAGTATTGAAAATAATTACGAGTTTGTTCCTGTTTAATCTCATTTTTTAAGGTAATACAAATAAGGGCTAAATTAGTTCCTAATCTGCAGGAAAAATAATGATACAGATAATACTTCACATGGTACAATGTTTATTCAGGTCTTTTAAGCCCACAGCTACCTTTCTTTGATTCTTTGTACTTAGGCCAAGGATCTGTTTTAATTTTCCCAGCTATACAGATCAATTTTTAATGAGTTCATGACTTTCCATGTAATCCCTACCAATATCAATTTGTTCTTGTTATATGATTAATTTAGAGGAAAATATACAACTATTTTCTTACTATTAGTCTAACATAACATTTTGCTGTTTAAAATATGACAGAAACCAATCACAACATGCATTAACACTGATAATGATAATATTTATCTCTATCTTGAATTTATTAGTGAATTCTCAAAAATATCTCACACTCATAATTATTAGTTTGTATTTGTTAAAATTAAAGTTTACCTAGACATCTAGAATGATTTTAAATCACAACATTCACATAAATAAAATTATAATTCATGGTATATAAGCTTGATGTAGCTTAATATCAAATTTCCATTTACTTTTATCTCTTTTCAGTGAAGATCCCTTAAAAGCAGATTAACAAGAGAAAGATAATATCACAGAGGCTACATATGCCATGAATGATACCCTAGGTGCAAGTTCTTTTAAATAAATGGCCTAGAGTCTTATTCATGCAGAATTGTCAGCAAGGAATAGTAAGGATTTAAATAATGATTTATCAGGGTAAGATGGTTTTGTTTCTAAGTCTGTAATCCCAAATTTTACTGGGTTTCCTGCTTCTTATGTTCAATACCATATTTATGTCAAAGAGAAGTATCACGGAATCACATATCCCAACTTCATTCTTATAATTGATTATAATAAATAAGATAAATAATATATATTAATAAAGCACTGATACTGCAAAGTCCGGAACAAAACGTTTCCAGACCCGAGCCATATTGGGAGCAAATTCAGAGGGCCCTAGCACACAAAGTATCTTGGGATCACAGGTGAGTGGAAAGCAACATCTGTTCCAAAGAATCCTGAACGGTCTTGTCCCAGCAGGAAAATGGACAAAGAAAACCAGCTCAACCAGTGGCTGGGGTTCATTCTGGTGGCTCCAACTTGGGCACAAACTCTGCAGGCACTAGCCCACTCAGGATCATGGGATAACTGAGACCAGTCTACAAAGGAGAGCACGTGGGCTGCAGAAGCAACAGAGCTTCTTGGACAGGGTCCTTTCAGGCCTTCATCATCAGCCAGGAGGCAGAGCTGAGACCCAGACACCTAGGCACCTTCCATGCCAGAAGAGAATAAGTCTCCAGGGAGGGCTCTGACCCTGGGACTAAGGGGTTGGATCTGAGCACCAGACTTCAGGGCACTTTCCTGCAAGAGGAGAGCTTGCCTGCAGAGAGTGCTCTGACCACTGAGATTCAGGAGAGAGTTGGAGTCCCAGGACTGCTGACAGAGGCTAACAGAATCACAGGAGGAACAAGCTCCAGCAAGAGACAGCTAGAACCTCGAACACCAGAGATTACCAGATGGCAAAAGGCAAATGTAAGAATCTTACTAACAGAAACCAAGACCACTCGGCATCATCAGAACCCAGTATGCCCACCACAGCAAGTCCTGGAGAGCCCAACACACCTGAAAAGCAAAATTCAGATTTTAAATCATATCTCATGATGCTGGTAGAGTATTTTAAGAAGGGCATTATTAACTCACTTAAAGAAATACAGGAGAACACTGTAAAATGGATAGAAATCCTAAAAGAATTAAAGAAAAACACTGCTAAACAGGTAGAATTCCTTAAAAAGGAAACACAAAAATCCCTTAAAGAAAACACAACCAAAAAGGTGATGAAATTGAATAAAACTATCCAAGATCTAAAAATGAAATTAGAAACAATAAAGAAAACAAAAACGGAGACAACTCTGGAAATAGAAATCCTAGGAAAGAAATCAGGAACCATAGATGTGGGCCTCAGCAACAGAATACAAGACGTGGAAGAGAGAAACTCAGGTGCAGAAGATTCCATAGAAAATGTAGAAACAACTATCAAACGAAATGCAAAATGCAAAAAGATCCTAACTCAAAACATTTAGGAAATTCAGGACACAATGAGAATACCAAACCTAAGGATAATAGGAATAGATGAGAATGAAGATTTTCAAATTAAAGAGCCAACAAATATCTTCAACAAGATTATAGAAGAAAACTTCTCTAACCTAGAGAAAGAGATGCCTACGAACATATAAGAAGCCTACAGAACTCCAAATAGACTGAACCAGAAAAGAAATTCCTCCCAACACATAATAATCAGAACAACAAATGCACTAAATAGAGGCAGAATATTAAAAGCAGTAAGGGAAAAAGGTCAAGTAACATATAAAGGCAGACATATTAGAATTCCAACAGACTTCTCAACAGAGACTATGAAAGCCAGAAGATCCTGGACAGATTTTATACAGACCCTAAGAGAACGCAAATGCCAACCCAGGCTACTATACCCAGTAAACTCTCAATTACCATAGATGGAGAAACCAAAGTATTCCATGACAAAACCAAATTCACACAATATCTTTCCACGAATCCAGCCCTTCAAAGGATAATAAAGGGAAAACACCAACACAAGCATGGAAACTACACCCTAGACAAAGACCTTCAACAAACCTAAAAGAAGACAGCTGTAAGAACAGAATCCCAACTCTAACAACAAAAATAGCAGGGAGCAACAATTATTTTTCCTTAATATCTCTTAATATCAATGGGCTCAATTCCCCAATAAAAAGACATGGACTAACAGACTTACTCTGTAAACTGGACCAAACTTTTTGATGCATACAGAAAACCCACCTCAGGGACAAGACAGATACTACCTCAGAATAAAAGGCTAGAAAAGAATTTTCTAAGCAAATGGTCTGAAGAAACAACCTGGAGTAGTCATTCTAATATTGAATAAAAATTATTTCCAATGCAAAGTTATGAAAAAAGACAAGGAGGGGCACTTCATAGTCATCAAAGGTAAACACGTCCAAGATGAACTCTCAATTCTGAATTACTTTGGTACTAATGGAAGGGCATTCACATTCATTAAGGAAACTTTAGTAAAGCTCAAAGCGCACATTGTATTTCACACAATAATAGTGGGAGACTTCAAACCCCACTCTCACCAATGGACAGATCCTGGAAACAGAAACTAAACAGAGACATATGGAAACAAACAGAAGTTGTGAAACAAATGGATTTAACTGATAACTACAGAAAATTTTATCCTAAAACCAAAGGATATACCTTCTTCTCAGCGCCTCATGGTACCTTCTCCCAAACTGACCATATGATTGGTCACAAAACAGCCCTCAACAGATAAAAATTATTGAAATTATCCCATGCATCCTATCAGGTCACCACAGAATAAGGCTGATCTTCAATAACAACATAAATGATAGAAAGCCAACATTCATGTGGAAGCTGAATAACACTCTACTCAATAGTAACTTGGTCAAGGAAGAAATAAAGAAAGAGATTAAAGACTTTTTACAGTTTAATGAAAATGAAGCCACAACATGCCCAAACTTATGGGACACCATGAAAGCATTCCTAAGAGGAAAACTCATAGCTCTGAGTACTGCCAAAAAGAAACTAGAGAGAGTATATACTTGCAGCCTGACAGCACACCTAAAGCTCTAAAACAAAAGAAAGCAAATTCACCCAAGAGGAGTAGATGGTAGGAAATAATCAAACTTAGGGCTGAAATCAACCAAGTGGAAACAAAAAGAACTATACAAAGAATCAATCAAACCAGGAGCTGATTCTTTGAGGAAATCAACAATAGTCGCAAATAGTATAAAATACCTGGGTGTAACTCTTACTAAGGAAGTGAAAGATATGTATGTTAAGAACTTCAAGTCTCTGGATAAAGAAATTGAAGATCTCAGAAGATGGAAAGATCTCCCATGCACATGGATTGGCAGGATTAAAATAGTCAAAATGAATATCCTGTTGAAAGTAATCACTGATTCAATGCAATTCCTATCAAAATTCCAATTCAATTATTCACCAAGTTAGAAAGGGCAATTTGCAAATTCATCTGGAATAACAAAAAACCTAGGAGAGTATGAACTATTCTCAACAATAAAATAACCTCCTGTGGAATATCCCTGCCTGACCTCAATCTGTACTACAGAGAAATTGTGGTAAAAACTGCATGGTACTGGTACAGTGGCAAACAGGTAGATCAATGGAATAAAATTGAAGACCCAGAAATGAACCCACACACCTAAAGGTCACTTGATCTTTGACAAAGTAGCTAAAACATCCAGTGGAAAAAAGACAGCATTTTCAACAAATGGTGCTGGCACAACTGGCATGTATCATATAGAATAATGTGAATTCATCCATTCTTATCTCCTTGTATAAAGTTCAAGTCTAAGTAGATCAAAGAGCTTCACGGAAAACCATAGATATTAAAACTTATAGAGGACAAAGTGGAGAAAAATCTAGGAGATATGGGCACAGAAGAAAAATAATTACAACACTAGTTGACATGTCAGTGTGGACAGGAAAAATCTCACTGGGTCCCAGTCCTGTGTGAAAACTATAGAAAATAATGCTGGCTACTGAAAAGTAGGAAAATTATTCTTTCTAAAACTCACACAAACTTACTGAAAGGTTTGCTAGTCCTAAGGGGTCAACTTTAAACACATATAGATGTGAACCTGTGATCTCTGCTCTCTCTCTCTCTCTGTGTCTCTCTCTCTCTCTCTCTCTTCTGTTTGTGTGTGTGTGTGTTTGTGTGTGTGTGTGTAAACATGTATAGCAATAGTGATTGGAGAGAGAGACATCAGAAAAGTAGACATGAAGAAATAGCAAATAGTAATGCAAGGAAGCAAAAGCAAATGTAAGGAAATCCGAAGCCTGTTGTGTATGCTGGACTGCAGGGTGTCAAACATAGCCGCGAACTGACAGAACCAGTGTGTCAGAATAAGGCCTAGTATTTTATTCTGACATTTTAAAAAATTTATCAATAAGCACAGTGGTCAGGTAATTATGAATCAGGAGCAATAAGTAATGTATTGCTTGGATCAATCAACAGAGGCCTTAGTTTTTTTTTATCTTAATTCAATTTACAATCCTATTTCATACCACTTATAAAATAAACATAATAATACAAATTAATTGACATTTCAGTTGACTTATGTTTTTCATGACCAATTAAGGTTCCTTAAGATGTAAGTATAACATTATCAATATTGTTGTTATGGACACTCTTACTCACCTGGTATTTACTGAAAATAATGGTTATATTAAACACATGACTGAAATGGGTTTATCATCTCTTAAATATTCAAAGATCATCATTTGATAGTTCAAAGAATTTTATTTGTTAATTGTAGTTTTTTACTTTAACAAATAAAAAGATTTAATGTTTTTATTGTATACATTTCAAGGTCTACACCTACATAGGTAAATGAGAATCTGGCTAGGCTTTTCTAGACCTTAGCAACTATCCTCAACCAACCTAATATTATTCAGTAATGAATACCAATTCAATTAAAGCTATATTTCTATTATGATTATATAATATTCATATACTATAATGGGTAGAATCTCTGAGAATGTTGCTGCTGGAGAATTAGTGTTCTAATATACGTTTAGAGATAAAAGGCCCACAACTTTCATTAGCAGCTTTTTCTGAAATCTTTGCATAGGTTTGTTTTCATCAACTCACATAAAGGTAAATTTCAGACCATGAATGTGTGCAACATTACAGCGTTGGTCTCAGCAATATGTGCCCAGTTTAGTGATCAGGTACGGAAACGACTTCAGAAGAGTTAAAACAGTTTCTAGAGGAGGTCTTTGCAAGGAAACCCATTGCAGCTTGATTGCATTGAGTCCACCACACTACCACAAATTTCATAGAATACATTCTATGCATTTTATAAATATGGGATTTTTACAAGACCAATCAAAGTTTTTAAAATTTTTATAATTATGAGGGGTTCTCATTAAATGTTACTAATTTTTTATTTATTTATGATATTGGAAGTTAAACTCAGTGATATTCACATGTTAGACAAATACTCCATTATTGAGACACAGGACCTATTCATCTTTAAAATTTTGTTTAGATAGTCTAATGCAAAGTGTGGAACACTTTCCTTTGAGTTGTTGCTCAGGGAGACAGGGATTCACAAAATAATGCATTCTATTGTAATGGCTTTTTATTTTTCTCACAATAAGTCAATAATAAGACCCTATGAACTCAACTGGTATTAACGAGGACGTTTCCTCCCTGATGGATAGCTTTCACACTGGGAAATTACTCACTTAATGCTGGGTGAGAATAGTCATCAAAGTTTTATCCAGCTGTAAACCATGAGAACTACAATAATGATTAGCCTAACAAGGTATGCCCATTGGTTCAATAGAAGCATGAACATTACTGGTTGTACCTAATTTCTTTCTCACTGTAATTCGGGACCACTCTATAGGACTGAATTCAAGTCCAACTCTGTAAACCTGTAACCCAAAGAACTAGTAGCTTTGGAAGTCAAAACTACTACTATTATTTAAGTTAACAGAATATAAAAACTGCCATTTACTTCCTTTAGTTCTAGAGTTCCTAGGTGTTCTGTCAGATGGCTAGTATATGCTCTCTCTAGTTTCTTTTTGGAGGCACTCAGGGCTATGAGTTTTCCTCTTAGGACTGCTTTCATTGTGTCCCATAAGTTTGGGTACCTGTGGCTTCATTTTCATTAAACTCTCAAAAGTCTTTAATTTCTTTGTTTATTTCTTCCTTGACCAAGGTATCATTGAGTAGAGTGTTGCTCAGTTTCCACGTGAATGTTGGCTTTCTAGTATTTCTGCTGTTATTGAAGATCAGCCTTAGTCTGTTCCACCTCACACCAGTCAGAATGGCTAAGATCAAAAATTCAGGTGACAGCAAATGCTGGCGAAGATGTGGAGAAACAGGAACACTCCTTCATTGATGGTGGGATTGCAAGCTGGTACAACCTCTCTGGAAATCAATCTAGTGGTTTCTCAGAAAACATGACATAGTACTACCGAAAAATCCAGCAATAACTCTACTGGGCATATACCCAGAGGATATTCCAACTGATATTCCAACAAGGACACTTGCTCCACTATGTTCATAGCAGCCTTATTTATAATAGCCAGAAGCTGGAAAGAACCCAGATGTCCCTCAACAGAGGAATGGATACAGAAAATGTGGTACATTTACACAATGGAGTACTACTCAGCTATTACAAAACAATGAATTTATAAAATTCTTGAGCAAATGGATGTATCTGGAGGATATTATCCTGAGTAAGGTAACCTAATCACAAAAGAAGTCACTTAATATTCACTTACTGATAAGCGGATATTAGCCCAGAAACCTAGAATACCCAAGATACAATTTCCAAAACACAAGAAAATCAAGAAAGACCAACGCGTGGATACTTCATTCCTCCCTATAATAGGGATTAAAATATACATTGAAGGAGGTGCAGAGACAAAGTTTGGAGCTAAAATGAAAGGATGGACCATCCAGAGAGTGCCCCACCAGGGTGGTCCATCACATAATCAGCCACCAAATGCAGACACTACTGCATAGGCCAGCAGGATATTGCTGTAAGGACCCTGATATAGCTGTCTCCTGTGAGACTTTGACAGTCCCTGACAAATACAGAAGTGGATGCTCACAATCATCTATAGGGCAGAACACAGGGTCCCCAATGTAGAATCTAGAGAGAGTACCCAAGAGTTGTAGGGGTCTGCAACCTATAGATAGAACAACAATATGAACTAATCAGAACCCCCAGAGCTCATGTCTCTAACTGCATATGAATTAGAAGAAGGCCTAGTTGGCCATTATTGGGGAAGAAAGGCCCTTGGTCTAACAATGTTTATATGCCCCAGTACAGGGGAATGCCAGGGCCAAGTAGTGGGAGTGGGTGGGTAGAGGATCAGGGCGGGGGGAGGGTATATGAGACTTATGGGATAACACTTGAAATATAAATGTAGAAATTCTCTAATAATAAATAAATAAGAAAAAACCTGCCATTTAAATGCTCGTCTTTATTATAGAATAGTGAAATTTTCATCTCTTATCAGGGAAACTTTTTCTGATTTTTTCTTTTTTTTTTTTTTCAATTAACATTTAGTTTTATTTTTTAAAGAAAAGCATGTGATTATAACTAGTAGTTTAGGGGCTGGTGAGATAGCTCAGTGGGTAAGAGCACCCGACTGCTCTTCCGAAGGTGATAGGTTCAAATCCCAGCATCCACATGGTGGCTCACAACCATCCATGACAAGATCTGGCGCCCTCTTCTGGAGTGTCTGAAGACAGCTACAGTGTACTTACATATAATAAAATAAATCTTTAAAAAAATAACTAGTAGTTTAGAAAAAACCTCATTTCAGGATTATATCGTATAAGCAAATAATTACTTCCATTTTCACTTTATGACTGAATTAAAATTGTCATGGGTAGATTGTTGGGAAATGCTAGTGATTGAACAGAGCCTTGCATGTTCAGAGTGTCAATTCCACTACTGAGTTACACACTCTGTTTAACAATTCTTGATTTAATTTGAATACAGTCTGCAAAATTTGTATTTAGTTAATCTGTTCTAACTCTTTCCTATTTTCTCTAAGTATGTATAACACAATGTCAGTTGCTCTCCTATTCCTCCAATGATCACATCTCTCAAGTTCATTTCCATATATGAAATTATTCATGTATATATGAGAATTCAGATCTCATTTCAAATAATCACCATATATCATTCTATTAAGAAAATTAAGTGAAATTAAACCTTCCCCCATGGGGTCCTGGCCACCTTTGTTTCATTAAAAATTTTATTTCTACTTGTCTTTTCTCAATGTTTTTATAAATATCCTTTATTTATAAATACACTTGGTTTCTTTATCCCTTTCTTCACAGATATTTTCAACATGTATATGTATGTAAGTGATTCAACAGTTCATTTTAATTTTGTTTTATTGCCATTTGTCCCCAGATCTGATGCTCTATTAGGTAGCCTTTTACTAAATCTTGATTACTTCCTAAATCTGTCACTAGACAAATCATACGTACATATTATTTGCACATTAAATAATTTGGAACAGTTAAAGAAGTTCACAAAAATTACCACCTCATAAAATACGACCAATAAAATAAAATAAAACATATAATGCAAGTATGATTTTTGCTTTTGTTTAAGAAACAATTTTGCTAGATTCATGCCTTTTAATCCATTCCATACCAATGTTTTCATTATCTTGTCTTTGTTTTATATATCAGCTATAACAAGACAAACATTTTCCAGTCTGAAGAGATCAACAAAAATTGTCCTGACATATGTACTACTTATAAATTTCTATTTGATATTTCTTTGTGTTTTGAATTCAGATTTGTTCATTTATAAAATAAATGACTACAATATGAAAACATATACTTTTATTATAATAACTTTGTCACTATAGTTATATGGTTTGCCAAAGAAAAACAGCTCATTTAATTCTCCTGTGAAATTCCTATAAATTTGAGAGACAACTCAGTCATTTTTATCAGATCATATTCAATTATGTCAAGTTTTATATTTTAAGTTATAAAAAGAGAATATGTTCTTTAATCTGAAGTTGCAAGCAAAATGCTCTAACATATAATCTCTTGGTGGTCCATTAAATTGTGGCTTATGTAATAAATTCTCAAAAAAAAAGTCTGTTTTAAAAGGAGTATTTTTTGCCTTTAGTCTTCTCTTTTTACATATGCTACTAAAAAAGTATTTCTTTTCCTTTCCCAATTATCTTCTGTCTTTGTATACATTTCAGTTAAACTAGCACTGTTTTTTTTTTCTATCATTTATTACTCAAATATTAATTTTAAAAGCACTGAAACAATGATGTGTAATTTAATCTTTGTTTACTTCTACTTACAATAAAAATGTCAAAACTATCCATTTAAGAATCTCATTAGTGCGAACAACAAATAAACAAACAAATAAAATAAGTAAACTTATCATGTCAGTAAAAATGTGAAAGACAGCTTGAATTCCAAAATGACAGAGAAATGGATTCCTCATAAAATAAGGCAAACACTTGATCAAGATTGAACAATTGTGTCAAATACATAAGTTAAATCAATTATCTAATATGATACCCAAGGAACTGAATATGTTTCTTCACTGTTCAGAAGAACACAATAGCTCCTCAGTGTTGGTTCCTGTAGCTGAAATTGTGGAGAAGGAGAAACTACAGATCTCTAAGACATACATCTATTCTATTCATCATTATGTTTTAACTTGTTGTTTCAAATCTGGGAATATCCATGCTGCTAAGGAAACATTTAAAGAACATATTATATACGACTCTTGAGAGTATCAAGTGTGTTAAATTTCTTAAAAATATTTAAGTAGGGAACATTACATTCAAATTGCAATACATTTTGCTGAAAAGGCATTCGAAATTTGTGGATTATAAAGAAATAAACATCAGTTTTTAAGGCATCACAGAATTAAAGGTGTGACTGTATGGTAGAAGACAGAAAACAAGTTACTAAGTATTTTTCTGCTCCCAGTAAATGCAGTCTGAATTTATTATGTTTCTACCAGTACAGATGCTTTACAAAAGCTTGTAAAAGGGCCATTTTTCAATAAGCCCAAATTAAGTAAAATATGTTTGAAAATCAGTTTAATAACTGCAACACCATACATTATCTTAGTATACTTTAATGTTAGTACAACTACTTTCTTTACTATTAATGTTATTTTATAACAAATTATGATATCATATGTAGTTTATTGAGTATTATACTAAATTTAAGAAAATGTAATGGTTATAATCACAGTGATACTAGTGTTTCTTGTGTATTGAGACATTTTAAAAGTTTTCTTTATTTTAGTAATTACACATATATATATAATTAAATATTACTGTAAACATCCTTTATTTTCTCCTTCAATGTCTTTCATATCCCCTCAATCATGAAACCTTCCCAAATTCAATTACTTTTTGATAACCTATTAATTTTAATGTTGCCCATATGTGCATAAGTATCAGAAACCTACCATGATCCATATTCTCTAAAAGCAATTTTTCACTCTCTCAACCAATGGCAACTGTGGACTATCAACTGGTCAGTATCAAGGAGCAGAACTTGACTCATATTCTTCTTTTTTTTAATTATTTTTTCTTTATTAGATATTTTCTTCATTTACATTTCAAGTGTTATCCAGAAAGTTCCCCATACCCACCCCCATCCCCGCCCTGCTCCCCTACCCACCCCAAACAAACAATTCAAACAAATTGACTCATATTCTTGACCCATGAAAATATTGTCTTCCTTGATCTTCTGCAGATAACCAAGACTGTTGTAAGTTCATGAGTACAATAGCCATGTGCCACGAAGAAGACAGCATTCCATAGTACTCACCTCATTTTGTAGCTCTGACATGATTTCTGCCTTCTCTTCCTTTATAGTTTTGGAACCCTGGTGATATATTGTTAATGTACATTTCTAATTAGGTTTGAAGAGTCAATCTTGTGTTCTCTGCATTTTTACCAGTTATTTGCCTCTGTATTGACTGCTGATGAATTCAGTAAGAAGCTTCTCCGAGTTGAGAGGAATGAATCCCAGGTTTACAGGCATACATATACTACATAGAAGGGAAATTAATTACATGACCATTTAGCAAATTAAAAAATAGCATTTTTTCCCCTAAGGCCTGTTATCTCTCTCACTGAGGCATTTGACCTCCCTAGCCTTGGAGATGGTACCAGCTTTGAAATACCTCTTCTCCATTTGAGGAAGCCAATCAGAACATTGTTAATTACTCCCATTACGATTGTGCCAATATTTCAACACTGAGAACATCTTTCCTATTAGGTTGATTAAAACAAGCTGGGTACAGCACTGGGTAAGACCACTGATGTCTTTTCTGACCCTGATCCCTATATAGCAACATACAACAATAGGAAGTCTAGCCTTTAAGGAAGACTTTTCCTGGTCTGTTTATGATTGATGTCATCATATCCTATAGCCATAAAGAGTTAACATATAGTTATGGTGGGTACCAAGGGTAACTTGTGCTGTTTTGGAAGTCTCCCTGATCAATATCTCATTAGGAACTACCATATACTTTGTACTGATATTTTTACTTGGACAATTAAAACATTTCAGTCTCACATACTGTAAATTAGCCTAGTATTAATAGCTTCTACTTAAAAAACTCAAATTTTGAACATTTAAATTATGTGAAAAGCATGGAGTGGGGGGACTTTTGCCAAGGACCAGCCTCTGGTTAAAAAGAGCTTCTGAGAGGAGGAGTATATGGGAACAGTGAAACAAACCACTCAAAGTCCAATCCTGTGTTAGTTAAGCTGCTGGACTAAGATCTGCTCCAGACAGCTTTCCAGACTATGTTTTCTCTGTGCTGCTTTCACTGGAGATCTCCAGAAAACTCTTCCTTGTATGTTCTGTGTGTTATCTCTGATTATCATGGAATCATAAGCATCAACAGGGAGGGCATTCCTTGGAATAAGTAACATAAAAATATTTGCAAACAAATCTTAAACCCACAGCAGCCATCAACACTCATGGAGGCCCACACCAGCTGGCCCCATTCCAGGGGTGAGAAGCATGTCATTCCACCCCTACAAAGGCCATGCTGGACAAGGATGTGTTATACAAAGGAAAACAGAGAATTTTTTTTTTTTTTTTTTTTTTACTCTCAGTGTCATTTTTTTAAACCCTCATACATGGGTATGCAAAACATCCCTTGGAGTTATTGGTTACAGCAGACAAAAATCTTCCTAGTGTCTTGCTGTTTCTCTTTTTCTTGATGCTAGCTAGTTTTATATCATCTTAAAACAAGCTGGGTTCATTTGAGAATAGGACATCTCAGCTGAAATTAGCATGTGGAAATGTCTATGATTGACGGTAGATGTGGTATGGCCTTACTCACTATGGCAGTGACACTCCTGGGATGGTGGTGCTGGGTTCTATAAGATAGGTGGAGAGCACTACTCCATATTCTCTGATTCAATTCCTGCCTCCAGGTACTGGCCTTGAGTTTCTGCCCTGACTTTCCTCAGTGATGGAGTGTTATGAAAAATTACAAGAGGAAACAACTCCTTTCCTCCACACCTTTCCTCAGCCTGCTTTTGATGCTTTAGCCCAGCAATAAGAAAGATGGCATCCTGAACTTGAAGATAAAATCCTCTTGCTTAAGATACCACACACTTTGCAAGACATTACAGAACCAATCTGGAGCTGGCATGAATACCTTGCCCTTGGAGACTGCATCTCATAGTATCAGACGATACTATGCAACTGCTGAGCAAAAGAAAGAATTGGTAATCATATCCCACCAAAGAGGTCAGGGAACCACAACAATGAGCTGTCTGCAAAACTAGTGTACCAAATGGTTGCTTGTATTAATAGCTGTTGTCTAATTGCATGAAATTTGGGGCTTCATTGGAAAAAATTCATGATTAGAACTCAATCATTGATGACCAGATATGTCAGAGACTCCAGGGAAGAGGGCATTATTGGCACTTTTCTACATAATATAATTTCTAACTGTATTATATATATACCTATTATTGTAAGTATAATGCTCAAATTTCTTCAGAGAAGTGTCTTTTGCAACAGATGGAGATTATTACAAAGATCCACATCTGGCCAAAATGCAGAGTACAAGTGTCTATAGGATCCCAAGCTCCAACTGATACATGTGTAATTTAATCTCTACACCTAAGACTCAAAAAATATTCCACAAGAAGGAAAAAAAAAAGGATCATATGAGCCAGAGAAAGAAGGCACTGATGCCAGATGTTATCTCCTAGATAGAGCAGGGATAGTGTGCCCATGGACCTGGTTACAGTTCCCCTAACTAGACATTCAAATATATGTATTTGAGATTCCAAAAAGGCCTGCCCTTAGATGAAGAGCTTCAGGTTTTATAGGAAATCTAGAGAGAGGGAAATATTTCCTTTGTAGTTAATTCCTATTAATATTGTCTTACTTGAAGTGGTCAGCTTTGGACCTGTGTACTTATGAATAAACTAAACACTAAACTTACAGGGGGGTGGCATGTGCGTGCACACATGCATATGTCTTTAACAATAATAAAGCAATAACTAAAATAAAATTATAATTCAATTGCAATTAAAATAAATTAATAACTAAAGAAGAGGTCATGGTTTCGGAGGTGAGTGGAGATACATAGGAGGAGTTGATTTGGGGAAGATAATACTCTCAAAATATTGCATTAAAATGTGGATTAATAACACATATCATAGTTAAATGCTGCTAAAATAGTTACTAAAGTAAACATATAGTGATTAGAGAAATAACAGTAGTTCTAGGTAATTCATCCTTTGTAAGATTAGCTATCATCAGTTCCATTTGGAAATAACAAATTCTATTACATGTTTTATTATTTTAAGTTCGAGTAAACACTTATAATGTGATATAATTAAGATGAGTCTCATGATTCCTGGTTAAAATTAAGTGAAGTTTTATTTTTAAACAAATAATGACCTCTGTCTGAAAGCAGATGCATTGCCACCTTTCGAAGTATATTTACACATAGCATGTTTAAATATCTACACATTTACAGTGCTGTATATGTATTTACATATAGCACTGTAAAATATCTGTTACTCATTTCATAAAACTGGGTTTTAGTTCTGTCCTTGGTATGATCTTCCTTGATACATGGAGAAGAGTTAATTTCTATAGTTGAAAGCAGAAGGTATATTGTGTGATTAGCAGTTTTTCCCTCTGGAATGAATCTCTGTTCTCTTAATGAGGAAAACTTTTCATCACTAGCACTGGGGAACTGTGGTGTCTTCCTAGTCACTGAACAAACATATCCTATTCCCTCAGAAAGCTGTTAGCCAACATGCAAATGTAACCACCTGATAACACATACTTATCTCTAGAAAAGCACAGGAAGAGACAGATTTATTTTGAATTTATGCATGTGATGGGATGGTTTCATAATTTTTCCATATTTTTGGATACTTACAACTTCACTTTGTATGTACTATCCCAGATTTAAAGTTTCCTTCATTTAAAAAGACACATATGTTCGTATATGTATAAGTGTATCATCTAAAACACTTGGGCACATAAACAGTCCCATGTTTTGTTCCATTTTGTAATATTTTTGAGACATGAAATGCTTATACACAGAAACACAGAATCCATATATATGTGTGTGTGTGTATATATATATATATATATATATATATATATATATATATATATATATATATATATATATATAATAACTTTCCTGTTTCAAACTAAATGGAACCTTTGGGGGAAAAAAAAAACCAAAAACAAAAGAAAACAATGTTTCCGACTTGACAGTTGATGTATAAACACATTCAGACACATGGTTTGTTTTATAAAACATTATAGAATATGGAAGAAAATGTATGAAATATAAACAGGAAAAAATTGTTAACCTGTGGAAAACAAAATTCACAATATATTTAAGACTATGTGCTGAGTTCTTTTGTGACTTGATGTACCAAAGTGGATGGTTACCTATGGATGGCTGGCTTCATCTCTTTAGAGAAGGGGAGGCCAGTGGGTGCCTAAGGATGGGACTTAGAATACAGAAAGAAGGAAACCTTTGATCAGGTTGTAAAGTGAGTAAGAAATAAATGGAGAATTTTTTTAAAAAAATGAATTATAGTACTATGTTGAAAAGGTATGGATAGTGGACAACCTTGTCTTGTTCTTGATTTCATTGGAATTGCTTTGAATATGTCTCCACTTAGGTTAATATTGGCTATAGGCTTGAGTTAAACTTCCTTTATGATGTTGATGTATGTGCTTTGTATGCCTACTCTCCAGAATTTTTGCCATAGTCTTTTTCAGAATCTAATGAAAAAAATCATAATTAAGATTTGTTTGTTTGTTTGTTTTATTTCCAGGTTGTTTATATAGTGGATCACATTTATTGATATTTCTTATAACGAACCATATGCGCATCTCTGGAATAAAGCCTATGTGACCATGGAGAATGATCCTTTTGGTGTGTTATTGGATTCAGTTTCCAAGTATTTTATTGAGTATTTTTGTATCTATATTCCTGAAAGAAATTGGTCTGCAATTCTCTTTCTTTGTTGAGTCTTTATATGGTTTGAGGATCTTAGTAATTATGGCATCAAAGAATGAATTGGGCAATGTATATTCTGTTTCTATTTTGTGGGATAATGTGAGAACATTGGCATTAATTATTCTTCAATAATCTAGTAGAACTCTCTTCTAAATTGGATGCCCTGGAGCTTTTTGGTTTGGAAGAGTTTTCATGCCTGCTTCTATTACATTAGGAGTTATATGTATACTTAAGTTATTTATCTAATCTCTATTTAATTTTTGTAAATGTTACTTAGGAAAATTATCTATTTCTTTTAGGTTTTAAAATTTGGTGAAAATATAGTTATACATATATTTTAATTATGTCCTTAAATTTCTCTGTATCTCTTCTGTGTCTATATTATATTCTTCATTTTCCTCCTGATATTTGTTTTGTTTTGTTTTGTTTTACTTTTTTCATTTTTTATTTAACATTTTCTTTACATTTCAAATGTTATCCCCATGCCTAGCTTCCCCTCTAAAACCCCCCTATTCCCATCCCCTTTCCCCTGCTCACCAACCCATACACTCCTGCTTCCTTGCCCTGGTATTCCCCTACACTGGGGCTTAGAGCCTTCACAGGACCAAGGGCCTCTCCTCCCATTGATGACCACCTAAGCCATCCTCTACTACACAGGCAGCTAGAGCCATGAGTCCTATCATGTGTATTCTATGGTTGGTGGATTAGTCGCAGGGAGCTCTGGAGGTACTGGTTAGTTCATATTGTTGTTCCTCCTGTGGGGCTACAAACTTCTTCAGCTCCCTAGGTCCTTTCTCTAGCTCCTTCATTGGAGACCCTGTGCTCTGTTCAATGGATGGCTGTGAGCATCCACTTCTGTATTTACCAGGCACTAGCAGAGTCTCTAAGGAGAGAGCTATATTGGGGTCCTATCAGAAGCTCTTGTTAGCATCCACAATAGTGTATGGGTTTGGTGGTTGTATATGGGATGGATTCCCAGCTGGGGCAGTCTCTGGATAGTCATTCCTTCAGTCTCTGCTTCATACATACTTTGTCACTGTAAATCTTCACATGGGTATTTTGTTCCCCCTTCTAAGAAGGATCAAAGTATCTACACTTTGGTCTTTCTTTGTCTTGATTTTCATGTGTTTTAAGAATTGTAGCTTGGAGCCGGGCGTGGTGGCGCACGCCTTTAATCTCAGCACTCGGGAGGCAGAGGCAGGCAGATTTCTGAGTTCGAGGCCAGTCTGGTCTACAGAGTGAGTTCCAGGACAGCCAGGGCTAGACAGAGAAACGCTGTCTCGAAAAACCAAAAAAAAAAAAAAAAAAAAAAAAAAAAAAAAAAAAAAAAAAAAGAATTTTAGCTTGGGTATTCTGAGCTTCTGGGCTAATATCCATTTATCAGTGAGTGCATATCATGTGTCTTGTTTTGTAATTGGGTTACCTGACTCAGGATGATATTCTCCAGATCCATCCATTAAGAATTTCATAAATCCATTGTTCTTAATAGCTGCATAGTACTCCATTGCATGAATGTACCACATTTTTTGTATCCATTCCTCTGTTGAGGGACATCTGGGTTCTTTCCATCTTCTGGCTATTATAAATAAGACTGCTATAAACATAGTGGGGCATGAGTCCTTATTATATGTTGCAGCATCTTCTAGTAGATGCCTAGGAGTTGTATTCCTGGATCATCCAGTAGTATTATGTTGAATTTTCTGAGGAATATCCAAACTGATTTCCAGACTGGTTGTACCAGCTTGCAATCCCACCAGCAATAGAGGAATGTTCTTCTTTCTCCACATCTGCTGTCACCTGAGGTTTTTTATATTAGCCGTTCTGACTGGTATAAAGTGGAATCTCAGGGTTGTTTATATTTGCATTTCCCTGATGACTACGGATGTTGAATATTTCTTTAGATACTTCTCAGCCATCCAGTATTCTTCAGTTGAAAATTCTTTGTTTAGCTCTGTACCCCATTTTTAATGACCCAAAGATAGAAGTGATTAAGAACCAAGCTGAGGGAATTCTGGAAATGGAAAATGTAGACATTGAAGCAGGAATTACATAGTCAAGCTTCACTAATAGCATACAAGATGGAAAAAGAATCTGTGCTGTCAAAAATATGATAGAAAAAATGGATGGATGTGCCAAAGAATCTCCTGACCCCAAATATCCAGGACATCTCTGACACTATGAAAAGACCAAACCTAAGAATAAAAGGTATACATTTTATACCTAATAACTTTTCCTAAGTTGAAAGGACATGCCTATAAAATATACTTTTCAGGCAATAAGGGTGTAGTTACATAATCAGAATCCAAACAGATCATTATAAACATTGTCTTATTGAATCTAATTTGCTTGTCNATTTCTGTGGAGACAGAGGAAGTAGCCATAACCCCGGACTCTAGTCTTTTGCTTTTCTCTCACTGGGAGAAAAACCTACTTTAGGTCTTGGGCTGTGTTCAGGCACATCAGTATTCCTCAGAAAAATCTCAGGAGACCCACCACACTTTTTCCTCCACTAGATTCACGCCCACATCTCCCACAGAGTATCATTAATAGTGTCCAGGGTTGGTTCTTTCACAAAGGATGGGTCTCAAGATTGGGAAGTCACTGTTTGACTATTCTCTCACTCTCACAAGCAGATGTTTTTAAAGTGGCATGCTTTATTTAAGCAAATAAAAACCAGGATTAAATGTTGCTTGTAAAAATATTAGGAAATGTCAGAATGTTGTCAAAATGGTGATAGTCAAGTCTACCTACTTAATTTAATATTTTTCTCACTGTTATTCATGAAATATACAGATGTCTTATTTACTGTTTTATTGCTATGAAGAAATATCATAACCAAGGTGACTGATATAACAAAGCATTTATTAGCTTACATTAGAGTGTACTGGATTTCATTACTATAATGGCAGGGAGCATGGCAACAGGCAGGCAAGCATAGTATTAGAACAGTAGCTGAGAGTTTACATCTTATCCACAAACATAAGGCAGAGAGACAGAGACAAAGACACAGAGACACAACAGAAAGACAGAGACAAAAACAGAAAGAAAGAGAGGGATAGACAGAGACAGATAATAAGAGAGAGGCAGAGAGGTAGAGACAAATCCTGGGAATGGCATGTACCCTTGGAAACTTGAAGACCTCTCCCAGTGACACAACACATCTAACAATTCCACTCCTATTCTTTCCCAAGCAATTCACCAACTGGGTACCAATTATTCAAATACATGAAACCATGGTAGCCATTCCCTTTGAAACCTTTTCAATGGACAAGTACAGACAATTGAAGTATATATGGAAAATTACATACACTTGTCTTTATTTGTAAACAAAATATTTATATGATTATAAACATTACAATATCTATAAATGATAAATGGTTATCAAAGTTACTTACTAAGACATTACTAAATCATTTGATCTCAATTTCTGACCAATCTTCAATGAATATGATATTTTAAAAGTTATTTGAAATAACTCAAATTAACCTATTTTCTAAGAATTCATATAAAAAGGATGACAAAAATATGTTCAATTTAAGTCAAACATTGTACAGAATGATGGAAATGCAAATCTTTTGAAATACAGCAGAGTCTAGAGACAGGTTTACATGTATCATTTTTATTTATAGCAAAGACCTTGTTACAGTTCAGTGAAAATATATGGTATTTCCAAAAAATGGCAAGAGGACAGGTGGGTTATAATCAAAATAATTCACACACTCACAGTACAACCATTCTCAGTACATCTTTTGTACAAGTATTTATTTTCCCAACAGCACAGTTTCTCAAAGGATATATGAAAAATATACTGTGATCAGAGATCATTTAATGAGACAGAAAAACACTAAAGGATGATTAATTGATTATCCTAAAAATCTCCATTTTAATTTAGCTAAAAGTACTTTACAAAACTTTGTCTGAGAACCAAGCATCAAAGAATTCTGTATATTCTTTGTTTATTTATTTACCTATTTATTTATGCTAGATATCAAATATAAAGCATTGTACATTCTTAGCACACTGTACTCAAACAACCTGTGTTATGTTTGTTAATAGAAATAGTTGTAATACCAAATGGAATTAAATTCTGGAAAAGTTGTATAATCATGACCTGAATTTTGTTCGAAGTAAGGGTCAGGCAGACCGAAGGAAAGAATGGCATACCAAGTATTTCTTATGAGACTTGTATGCTTGTCAAAGTCACCTTACAAAAATTTCATACATCATGGAAGTTCCACACCACCCATGAAAGGGATAGTTGTGATATGTCTCTAGTAGTGTTACTACCTGTCTGACAGCCTAACTTAAAATTGTGGGTGCCCTAAACATACACTCATAAAATTTGGGGTATAGTAGCTGAGCTTGTCAGTCAGTTAATATCTATATTTTCATATAAGTGAAATGTACATATGTATTGGCTACACAGGATAAGTCTAGCAAGGGAAGTCACATATATGTTTTGTGTGTGTGTGTGTGTGTGTGTGTGTGTGTGTGTGTGTGTGTGTGTGTGTGTTTTAAAAAGCGAAACCAAAATTAAAAAAAAAAAAATGTCATTCATGTGATGACCTAATGTGCTACCCTAAACTGAAGACAAAATTGTCAGTCATTAAAATATCACTTCAAGTATAAATAAATTAATGAATTCTTCCTTTTTAATTTTGAAATCATATCCATTCTCATTAAATAGATCAAGAGAGTTAACTCAGCTCAATATTAATTAATCACAACTCAGACCTGCTTGTGAGATATTTCTACAGATAAGACATCATAAGAAGAACCCAGCCGAGAGAAACAAACTGAGAATTTTCAGTACAATACACCAAAGTTTTCTAAGGTAGAACTGTGATATTTTTTTTCTGCTTCATCTATGAACTTCAGTGTAAAACATTTATGGACACGACTGTTCTCTAATTCATTCCAATGCAACCACATCTGCATGAACATGGGATTAACTGCCTTCCAAACCAACTCTTCACTGTCCTTGGCTGGTTTCTCTGTCAGGAAGAGTTGCATCTGTGATGAGGAGGGTGTGCTTCTGTATTCTGTGGCTGGCAAGTAGGACAGGCTTAGAAAGGAGCACGATCCTGCAATTCCTCCTTACCACTTCCAGGTGAAGAAGGGAGGTTATCGCTGCCATTCTCTCTGATACCCACAACCTTAGACTTTATGGTCTCTACTAGGTCTTCATTTTTATTGTCTCCAAGCTACCTGTTGATGGCATACCCCATGGTGGACAGGAACTGTGACTTTTTAAAGGGTCATTTTAATATTTTTTAGTAAATAAAATTTTCTTATTTTCATTGCAAGAATTCCATCTTTCTTAAGGATCAGTTGAACTAAAATGATAGCTTCAAGAAGATAATCACACTCATGTGAAAACATAATTTTGGACCAAGATGACTGCAGATATTTTAAGGAAGCAAAAAGTTTTCAGACTTCATAAGAGGGTTGTTATATTAATCTCTGCTGCTCCATATCAAACCCACTCAAGATTGAGAGTTTTAGCAATTTTTTCATCTCTCACATTTGCTTCTAACACTATGATTATGTTCCTGGCTGATGTGGCTGATTCATTTCATCATTTAACAATCAGCTAAAATTAGGTATAATTGTGATCTCATGTGATGTCTGGTGTCATGATTATATGACATGTATGTATGTATGTGTGGCTTGTAAAATATTTTTATAAAAATTGTGTCACAGAAATTGTATGAACATATTTCATATAAAATCTTGTTTATAATTTACACAAATATAATATATGTTCAAAGGAGACAGAGTGCAAGAAAATTAAAATCCAATAGAGGTCCTAGTAGTTTACCAATACCATTATTTTCATTAGGTATTAAATCTTGATTATTCATATTTCTTAAAATCAAGGATTTCTACCTTAGCCCATAAAGATAAAGCTTACTGATCCTTGCTGCATAATAAGAGTTTTCCAGGGAAGATGCAAAATATAGATCTACTTCTGCCATCTAGAGAACTAATGACAGACCCTGGCATGGTTATGACCAAAGTCGAACTTGGTGAACCATAAGTTTTATGTTCGAGGACCATGAGAAAGGACTTACTTACAGGAGCCAGAATGACTCAAAGACAGGATAGATGTGTCACCAAGGCCCACCCAGCATGGTGGGCCTCACAAAAGCTGGAAACCTGGAGCATACTTCACAGGTTGCAGGCAACTTAACAACTTGGAGAGTGTTCTTTGCAAGTGATTGGGTCTAAAGCTCTTCTTGGAAGCTCATGTAGTTTCTAAGACTTCCAGAAAGGTGGTGTGTTCTCATAATCTTTGTTGCTGTTCACGTTATCCAAGAATGACCCTCTTAAGTATTGTTTACTCCAGAAGAAAAGGACCTAGTTAATAGGTTCAGAGCTTTCTAAGCTATTTTGAGTTATTTACCTTCTGGCTTAAGGAATTTCCCTGCAGGTTTAAATGTTTCAATAGTTGAACACAACAATTCCACCAAATTAACATTGTTAAGACTCTGTCTCTCATGAAGTAATGAAAATTGTAAGTCATAAATTGCAGACAGGTTAGGAAACACAGAAGAGAGCTGAATGTCTGGAAAAGGGCATATTGAATCTGTGAGTGTGCAGTAAGATCTCAAAAGCTATAGTTATTGGCACTACTTATCATTACTTTTATATGAGTGGGGTACCACTGCATAATGAAAGTTCCAATTTTAATGGAATGGTTTTGAAATGTAGAGCAGATGGAAAATTGTCTTTTATATTCTTACTCTGATTTTCTGAAGTTAACCTTCTTATAACCCACAATGACACAGCTCAGACTCAAGAATGTTATAATGTTTCTATCTCATTAAAATGGCAATAACATTTCTTATTTTCAGTCAGAGAAGTTGCATATAAAATATATTCATTTATATTTGAGTGAGTATTACATATTTGTAATTTATTAGAATTATCAATGTAATCTACTGCACATGACACAATATTGTCAATTTGATGATAAAATTAGAATCTTTAGGATTTTTAACATAATTCTTATAGTGATGGAATATAAACAATATTTTATTTAAGAAATACATAGAAAGAAAGTAAGAAGCAAGAAAGATTGATAATGAGCAGTAGTTCATTTCTGGAAACGGCTGATAATATATTGATTAGGATAAATTGAAGGTTTACTTTATCAAGGTTTTTGAGGGGGGAGTAAATAAAAAGAGTACCTTGCCCATGAATAACTGTTGCTTGCAATCACTTCTGTCACCTGCTGGGAGACTGAACTATGTAGTTTTCCTAGGAAACACAGCCAGAGGTAGAAGAATCTACATGCAGGTGCAGACTGCAGTTGGGGGTTATTTGTTACTTGACACAACACTGTGTGTTAAGACACAACTTTTTTGTTTTTGTTTTTGTTTTGTTTTTGAGTTATTTTAATTTACCCTCAGTATCACTTCAAAAACTCTCCATGATGTTTCTTGATATTAGAGACATTCTTTCTAACTTTAAAATAAATATATCATTCAAAAAGTTGTACCTTCATCTCATTTCACTATAAGAAACTGAAAATGGAGTAACTTCAAACAATATTATTTGTTTTTCTTTTTAAAAAAAATGGGAAAACTCTGCTAATTAAAGTCAAATTCCACCATGACCAAATTGTCTCTAGGCTCAGCAGAATAAAAGAAACTCCCTTTCCTTATCAGGGTTTCTCCTCAGATCTTGTCCAGGAAATCCTAAGCCCCCATACTTGCCTCTACATGAAGAATGTCCCTTAGCCTAATTAGTTTATAGGACCAATTTCCCTTTTCCTAAGGAAACTTGTTCAGCAAACACCAGAGATTCCAGCCTGAAATGTTTCCCCATGCTAATGAGGCATTCCAGGAATCCTATGCACCCAGCCAAGGACCTTTGCCCATCCTGGAAGTCTCTACCCACAGTTCCTCAAATTCTATAAGCCTTCAAGCACTCTTTGCAGTTTATTCACCTTAAGTACTTACAGGGCTTCCAAATCCACTTTTTGATATCCCTGTTCCCACTGCCATCATAGATTACATCAACTGATGATTCATGAGAATGGGGAGAGCCACATAATACTCTCTTTGGTTACTGTCATCACTTCCAGTCTCTTTCTTCACTCCAAAAGCTTCCTTAGTCTCTTCAAATCATGGTCTTTTTTTTTTTTTTTTTCCATTCATTGTTATCACACACACACACACACACACACACACACACACACACACACACACACACACACACATTCTTAAATACATTTCTTTTCAGTCTGTGTCTTAGTTAAGTTTTATTTCTGTAAAGAGACACCATGACCATGGCAGCTATTTATAAAGGAAAACATTTAAATTGGGGCTTGCTTAGAGTGTAGAGTCTTTTATCATCATGGCAAAAAACATGAAGGCATGCAAGCAGACATGGTACTGGAGGAAAAGCTGATATTTCTACACCTAGATCTCCAGGTAATAAGAGGGGAATGCCACTAGATACCTGGCTTGAGCTCCTGAGACTTCAAAGCCCACCTCCTGTAACTCATGTCACCAAACAAAGACATACCTACTCCAAGACCCTTCCTCCTAATAGCCCCACTCCCTATGAATCTTTGTGGGTCAATTTCATTCAAGCCTCCACAGTCTGTATAATGTTATTTGTATATATGATTTTAGTGTTGACTTACTTAGTCAACTGGTTTGTTTGTTCATGGAGAAGACTATTTCTCCTATTCTCAGAATTCTATAGTTGCCTGTAGTTCTTTCTTTGTATAGGTCTGAGGCCTTATAAGGTGCATATAAGAGGAAGTCCCCATGAGGATCCAGTATAGACAGCATAGGCAGAAGCCAGAGAACTCAAAACAGAAGAATGACTCATTGCAATGAACATTTGTAAATAAAGATGTGTAGACAAATGTGTTTTACTCTTCTATAGCATTTGCATCACTACTTATTCAACACATGTTTATGCAGACCCTGCTGGTGTGAGGTAATAAGTATAGCTTCAGATATTACTAGAGACAAATTTTCACAGCAAGTTTTTACTGATTTTTTGGCTCTTAGACTCTTATTTTCTTACTACCCAAGATAGGCCATAGACCACAGAAACAAAGAAATAGTTCCAATTAGTTCTATCTTAGTGAACAAATAAATTTACTGTAGTCACTTCTAGTGGTATGTATAGAATAACTTAAAGGAACATAGATAAATCAAAGGCTTGGTCTCCAGCACAAAAGCTGTATCCCTGAAGCTAATCAACTATCCAACTGCATTTGATCTAATGTTGAAAAAGTCCACCAGGTAATTGGAAATATTAACAGGTCAAAATTGGAAGAAAATATACAAACTGTCAATATAATAGTTATACTTACCTATTCGTTAACCTCTTTGGGAAAGGAAATGTTTTCTCAGCAGTCAGACTACAAGCAGAGATCACTGGAATGTCTTTTATACTATCATCATCATCATCATCATCATCATCACCACCACCACCACCATCACCACCACCACCAGGATCATGATCATCATGATCATGATAATGATCCGATATTGAATATTTGCTAGAAGAGAACAATGTATGGGACAGCCATACTGCATTTTCTGTAAGTTTAGTATGCAACCTCCCCTCCAAAAGTGATTAAAATAAGACAGAATTTTTTTTTAAAAAAAGATCTTGTAGTGAGTAAGTTAGTCACAGTGTATCACACAGTAAAACACATTTGTCTACACATCTTTATTTACAAATGTTCATTGCAATGAGTCATTCTTCTGTTTTGAGTTCTCTGGCTTCTGCCTATGCTGTCTATACTGGATCCTCATGGGGGCTTCCTCTCATATGTACACACACACACACACACACACACACACACACACACACACGAGGGTAAATCTCCTTAGCTGCTATAACAAGTAGACTTTGGATGCACTGGAGCTGGAGATATAAGCATTTGTGAGCTATCCTATGTGAGTTCTGAGATCCAAGCTTTGGTCCTCTTCAATGAGCAGTGGGTTGTTTTAGTCACAGTGTCCTGTTCTTTACAGCTCCAGATATTGACCTTTTGAAGGAAAATTAATAACACTAATCTGTTCATACTGGAAGGAAAATTAACAACACTGCTCTTGCATAACCTGAGTAACCAAAATAAAAATATTTACAAAAATATTTTTTTTATCTTTTTAAAAATTGAAAATAGACTTGCTCATATAGTACATATCAACAAGTTTCCTCTCCCCATCCATTCATTCCTCCTAGCTCCCTCCCACCACCCTTCTTCCCAGATATACTCCCACTGTTTCCCTTCAGAAAAGAGCAGGACCCCAAGAGACAACAAAAAACACCACAATGCAGAATACAATAAAACAAAGCAAAAACCCTAATGTTGAAGCAGTTTAACACAACCCAGTAAGAGAAAAATAGATGGCAGTAGAGACATAAAAATGAGAGACCCAACAATCCTACTGTCAGGATTCAATAAAAAAACCACTACCACCGCCACCACCAACAATTACAACAAAACAAAAATCAAAAATCAAGACTGAAGCAATTGCAGATACACAGAGAACCTGGTGCAGACAATTGCAGGGCCAGTGTTTGCCACTTCAGTCTCTATTGAACACATATGAGCCCCGCTTATTTGATTCAGTCCTCCCTGTTATCCTCCATCCCCTGCTCCATCCTCTGCAGGCTCCCATGAGCTCCAAAGGAAGGGACCTGAAGGAAACATCCAATTTAGACTCTTTCCCGGTGATGTCTGTCTGTGTGTCTTTGCACCTACTTCCATCTGTTGCCAGAGGAAGCCTTTTTGAAAACTAGACAAGACATCTACCATCAGCTTTTGTAATTGAGACTCCAGTTCCTGGCCATAGAGGCAGTGTCGGGGCATGGGCTCCCCAGAATAGTGGTTGTCTCAAGTTAAACCAGATATTTTGTGTCTACTCCAACAAATTTTGTGTTGCCATTGCCCCAGAACATTTTGCAGACAGGAAAGATTGTATGTCTAGGTTTTGGTGTTTGGTATAGTGTGTCTATCTTTCATTTCTATAAACTGCAAAGTACCTTATTACCCCAAAGAGATGAGAATGTAAGTTGTGAAGGCTCTATTAAGAAAACAGTTTCGTTTCTCTATATTCTGTTAGTTGCTTGGATGTCTCTATCAGCAGTTCGGTGTCACTGTAAGATTTTGAGGACAAGGCCTTTGTCCTAGTATCAGCCTGGGTTGTTTAGGCATCTCCATGGACCCCCTCAGACAACAACTTAACCAAATACAAATAAAAGTCCCACCACTGGATGCGTTGTCTGGCTCCAAAAAATAGGTACTTCAGACTCTTTGCTCTCCATTTCTAGGTGTCCTCACTAGGGCCGTCACAGTACATTGCAGAAAATTTCCACTGTACACTACTCCCAATATGCTCTGTAAATATGGCAGTCTCTCCCTGCGCTTGCAATCTGATTCTTCCCACTCCCAACTGATCATAGTCCACCTGTAAAACCTATTCTATTTCCCTTGACCAGGCAAATCCACACACCCCAATCCCCATCCCCCACCCCACCCCCAACCTTTCTCTGTATTTAACCTCTCTGAGTCTGGATTGTACCTTGATTATCATTCACTTAAGAGCTTATATCCACTTAAAAGAAAATATTTAAAATGCACGAGTTTCTGGGTCTGGGTTTCCTCACTCAGGATGATTTTTTTTCCTACTTGCATACATTTGCATAAAATTTATGATGCCATTTTTTTAAACTACTAAGTAATATTCCGTTGTGTGAATGGATGTTTTCTCTGTATTCTTTCTCTGAGAGGCATCTAGATTGTTTCCAGGTTCTGGCTATTATGAACAAAGCCACAATGAACACAGTTGAGTAAGTGCTTCTGTGATAGGATGGATCATCTGTTGAGTAGAGGCCCAAATGTTATATATGTATTTTGAGATAGATGGCTGCCCAATTTTCTGAGGACTCACCATATTGGTTTTGCAGCATGGCTGGGCAAGGTTACACTGCCTCCAGCTATGGAGTGGTCCCTTTGGTCCCCATCCTGTCCAACATGAGCTGTCCCTTGTGTTAATGTGATCTTAGCCATTCTAACAGGTGTAAGATGGAAACTCAGAGATTCAATTTGCATTTCTCTGATAAGTAAGGACATTGAACATTTTTAAATGTTTATCAGCAACTTGAAATTTTCTATTGAAAATGCTATTTAGCTGTGTAACCTATTTTAAAATTGGATATGCATATACATATAACATATGCTGTATATACATATAACATATGCCGCATATACATATAACATATTCTGCATATACATATATACATATACATATATATTGTAACATGATTCTTGAGTTTGGAAATTAGACTCCTAGCAGGTTTGTAGTCAGTAAAAAAATATTTCCATTCTGTAAGCTCTTGCTTTGTCTGAATAACAGTGATGTTTACTTACAGAAGCCTTTCCATTTTATAAGGTCCCATTTACTAGTTCTTTATCTTAGTGCCTGCACTATGATCAGAAAGTTGCCTCTTTAACAATGAGTTCAAAACTATTCCATGTTTTATCTTCCATTAGGTTCAGGTTTCATGTTGAGATCTATGATCTATTTGGTCTTGAGTTTTGTGCAGGGTGATGAATATAGATCTACTTGGATTCTTAATGCAGTACAGGCATAGAGTATGATCAGCATCATTGTTCAAGATGCTTTATTTTTCTATTATACACTTTATTCTTCATCAGAAAGGAAGTGTCCACAGTGTGTACATATAATTCTGAACCTTAACTTCAATTCCATTGATCAATGCTTCCATTTTATGCCAGTACTTTGCATATTTTACTATGACAGCTTTACAAGTACAACTCGAAATCAGAGATGGTGATACTGCTAGTGTTTTTGTTGTTGTTGTTGTTCCAGGATTATTTTATCTGACCTATTTTTGTTTTGTTTTGTTTTTCCATATGATGTTGAGAATTGTTCTTTGTAGATTTATAAAAACTGTGTTGGAATTTTCATGGGGACTACATTGAATCTGTAGATTGTTTTCAGTAAGATGACCATTTTTACTATGATAATCTTATGACTCTAAAAGCATGAGGTATCTTTCCATCTTCTTATATCTACTTCAATTTATTTTCAAAGACTTGAAGTGTTCATAATACAAGGATTTCCATTTCTTAGAATTTATCCAAGATATTTTATATTATTTGAGGCTATTACGAAGGGTGTTGTTTCCCTTATTTCTTAGTTCACTTGCCATTTGCATGTAGGAGAGTTTGGGATTTTTATTGATTTGTGTGTGTGTGTGTGTGTGTGTGTGTGTTTTGAGTACATTTTTAATTGAGCTACTTCAGTGAGCTACAAAAATTCCCTGGTTGATAATTTAGAGTAACTGATTTATACTATCATATCATATGCAAAAAATAACAGTTTGACTTGTTCCTTTCTAATTTATATACACTTGATCTTTAGGTGTCTTACTGCTCTAGCTAAAACTTCAAGTACTATGTTGAATTGATTGATTGATAGGCAGTGAGTGAACAACCCTCTTGTATCTTTGATTTTATTAGATTTGCTTTGTAGTTCTCTCCGTTTATTTTGATGTTGTCTATTGGCTTGTTGATATTGCCTTTATTATGTTTGTCTCTTGTATCCCTAATCTCTCCAGGACTCCTTCATGAATTGGTGTTGGATCTTGTCAAAGGCAGGTTTGGCATCTAATGAGATGATCATTTGATTTTTCTTTTCTTCCTTTTTCAGTTTGTTATATTGTGGATTACATTTAGTGATTTTTTTTTTTTTTCATTTGTTAAGTCATTGCTCCAGGCATTCTCTAGGTAGAAGCCTATTTGATCACAGTAGCTGATTGTTCTGATGTATTCATGGCTTACCTTTGCAAGTATTTTCTTGAGTATGTTTGCTTCCATGTTAATAGCGGAAATTGGTTTGTCATTCTATTTATTTATTCACCATTCCTGTGGTTTGCTTATCAGAGTAACTGTAGCCTCATAAATTGATATGATCAATGTTATTTCTGTTTCTATTTTGTAGAATAATTTGTGGATTACTGGCATTAGCTCTTCTTTGAATGTCTGGTACAATTCTGCTCTGAAAATATCTGGTCCTCAGATTTTTTGTTTGTTTGTTTATTTGTGAGGGGATCGGGGAGTTGAAAGAATTCGATTTTAATGACTGCTTCTACGTGACTAGGGAGTGTAGGTCTATTTAAAGTATTTATCTGATCTTGATTTAATTTTGGGAAGTGGTACCAAGAAAATTATCAGGGTTTTGTTGTTTTTTGTTGTTGTTGTTTTGTTTTGTTTTGTTTTCCAGTTTGTGAAAGTACAGATTGTTTTGGAAGCATATCCTTATGATTCTCTAGATTTCCTTGGTGTCTCTTGTTATACTCTCTCTCCAATTTTAAGTTTGTTTGGATAAGGTTTGTCTATCTGTGGATTTTCTCAGAGAACCAGCTCTGTTTCATTGTTTTCTTGTATTATTCTCTTTGTTTCTATTTTATTGATTTCAGCTGTGAATTTGATTATTTATTTCCAGCTATTCCTCTTGGATATTATTATTTCAATTTTTTTTCTAGAAATTTCAGCTCTATCAACTTGATGGTATAATACCACTCCTTTTAGTTTGGAGACACCTAGAGCTATTAACATTCTTCTCAACACAATTTCATTATGTCCCACAAATTTAGATATGTTGTGCATTCATTTTTGTTGAAATCTAGAAAACCTTTAAATTTTTTCTTGGCCCATCATTTTTATTCCACAGATGGTTGTTCAGTTTCCATGAATTTGTACATGTTTCTTTTTATGTTTTCCATTTTAAATCCTTGGTGGTCTCATAGAAACTTGGGTGTAATTTCAATTTTCTTATATCTACAGAGACTTTCTTTGTGTTCAAGACCAAGGTGCTGAGAAAATGTATGGTTTTTGTATTTGGGTAAAATATTCAGTCTCCAAATGCTTGGTCCACTTGGTTTATAACTTCTGCTAGCTCCAGCATTTCTCTCCTCCATTTTTGTCTGAGTGACCTGTCAATTGGTGAAATGTGGTACTTATGTCTCCCACTATCAGGATGTGATTTAAGCTGTGGTATTGTTTCTTTTACAAAAGTGGTTGCTCTTGAGTTTGGGCATAGATATTAACAATTGAAACGTCCTCTAGGTGTATTTTTATCCACAAATTTAAGTACTAATAAAATGTACTTTATAATTTTATATATACATTATCATTTGTAGTCCACTTACATTGAACTAGCATTATATTGTAAGAGTGTGGTTGGATAATTTATAATGCATTATCATTTCTGAATTGAAAGGATACAAATAAGGCATAAAAATGATCAAAATAGAACTTTTATCATTACTAATATTGACAAGAATTATATAAAATTGTGCCATCCATAAATAGAAAATCAATAAAATATGTTATTTATTTTATATGCATGTGTCATTTATTATTTCCATTTATAAATCTATTTGCACCATGTGAAAAGAATCAATAAATTAGTAAATTAGAAAAAGATCACTTAAATCAGCAATATATATATATATATGAAGATATTTTGCCTGTTGGACAAAATGTATGTCAATACTTCATAATTAAAAGCTAAGTTTCAGGGTAGCATTTGAAATGTAAATGAAGAAAATATCTAATAAAAAATAAAGAAAAAAATGTAAATAAATAAAACAATCAATAAAAACGAAAAAAAAAAGGTAAATTTTCTCTTTTAAAGCAATATATTTTGCCATGTGCAGAATAACATTTTGTGTGAGATCAGTGACATGTACAGGAAGGCTACGTTACCCTGCTCTGATAAACCTACACAAAAGAAAATTTTCTCATGTATATTGTTGTAAATGCACACATTTTAGCTGGTGATAAATTGCATTTAGATGCATCGTTTCCTCAAATAATATAGCAATTATTTGTAGTTACATATTTAAGAAGGATAATGTAGTTGATATTGTGTGAATGATACAGAGCTAAATATCATTTTTCTTTACAAATATTTTATAAGTAATGTAATCACAATATATATCAATCAAATAAGCCATAATAAAAGCAAATCTCACCAGAAACTTTGAAGAATTGGATCAAACTACATGCGTGGCAAGCTGTTTGAGATATTGAGAATTTCAATAGAGCTTAGAAAATCCATCTAGCAAAATGAGAGTAAAATCTTTTGGTAATTATGAATGCCTTTAAATATAAATATATTCACATTCAACATCTGCAATGTCTTAACAATTGTCTAAATTAAAAAATACCTTCTTAAGAATATAGAGTGATTATCAATATCATAATGATACAAACCCTGAGACCTACAGAAAAGACATTCCTGCATGATGTACTGGTATAATACATGTTATGAAATCAAACAACCAACTTTTTCCTCAGATGTAAAGTCAAATGCATGAGGTTAAGCCTGTGTCTGACATGGCTAATGTGGTCAAAAGCCTGGATGGAAACAGGGAAACCATGGTCATGGAAGAAAGCTTACTTCTATTATTCTGAAAAAAAAAAATAATAATAACATAGCAAAAAAAAAAAAAAAAAGAAAAATCCCTAATTTGTTGCTATGCCCATAGACCATACCATCACTTAACTCTAATTAGTAAAGCTACTTCTTGAACTAGATGGTAGTTGACACCTAGATAGCGTGCAGAGAATTAGACTTTGGAACACTCAGCTGTAGATATCTTTATTAAAATCCTTTCCTGAGGGTACATGGGTTTTATATGGAAGAGGTGGTAGAAAGATTATCCAAGCCAGAGGTTATGGGTGACACAAATATCAGTATCTTCCAGACACAGCAGGATGGATAACATATAAACTTACAAAGACTGTGTGTGATAGCATGTATAAAACCTGCACAAGATCAAACAAGACAAAATTCTAGCATCAAAAAGAGGAAATAGACACAAAGTCCAGTGCCTAACCAAGAATTTTCCTGGTACCTAGACAATGCTTTCTCAGCATCTAAGGAGATGATCATGTGATTTTTGTCTTTGAGTTTGTTTATATAGTGGATTACATTGATGGATTTCTGTACATTAAATAGCATCAAACTTCCTTGTAAATTAGACTAGTCTAGCCCTCAGATCTCATCAGAGGAGTTTCTTATGCACTAACCAATGACTAATGAAGAAACTGACAATTAGTCAAGTACAGAAAATAAGTTTGTGTGAGATGAACAGCTACAAAAGGTATATATGGACCATATCCTTTCCCACACAGTGGTATAATGAAAAGGTGGAGAACAGATTGGAACAGAAAAGGTGGAGGCCAGATGCTAGAATAGCCTGGGGTAAAGCAATGCCTGCTGAGCCTATCAAATTACCCTCATGAAGTCACAGCAGCTGGGGCTCCCTGTTAAGTACAAAATAGTCCAAATTCTAGCATGAAATAAGAATGCGTTCATAAGTGTCCCTCAGACCCCTAGCTGAGGAGCTGGTAACAGTTGATGAGTTCAAATATATTGTGGTCTTTGTGTTCAATGGTATATTTACTTTAAGGGTGTGATTCATGCTAGGTTTGTCACACTTGATTGGACAATGCCACATGCATGAGAAAATAGCCAGCACAATTCGGACTCAGTGGGTTATTCATTTTTTAAAAATAGGTCATTCCTAGGAGACTTAAGTTAGTTCTGTGACTCAGGGAAGAATTAGGAAAAGTAGTTGACTATAAATAGAATTAAAATATACTGTATTAATATATTAGAATGCCAAAGGATCAATGAAGTATATTTAATAAAATTTGAGAAAGATAATGCTATGAGTTGTCAATTTTCAGTTCTCACTATGCCAATACAGAAATTTGTAAGGGGCTGGAGATGGCTCAGTGTTTAAGAGCACTGACTGCTCTTCCAGAGTTCAATTCCCAGCAACCAAACAGAAATGTGTAACAGGGTAGATATGTAGTCAAATGAAGACAATCCCAAATTGATGTACAGTGCACAATGTCAACTGAGAAACATGGTGAAGACACAGGTGATAGCATTGATAGCATGTATTACAAGTAATACCTAAGACACTAGACAGAGGGTCATGCAATGGAATCAAATAACAATCTCTGTTCTTTCATTCCCTGAAGACGCTAGCAGAGACCTCTTATCTGTTTTTTGTTTTTTTTGTTTGTTTGTTTGTTTGTTTGTTTGTTTGTTTTTTTGGTCTGCTTTTGAAGCACTGATATAAAACAAATTTTGAAGAAGCTGAAAGAAACTCAAACTTGTAAATTTCTGCACATCAGTAAATTTATGATCAGGAATGATACCCATTATATTACAAAGTTGTTAACATGTTCTTTCTATTTATGGTATGCCTACTGTTCAAGGAACCTCAGGAAACCATTGCTCATCACAGAAAAGTACTAATAGCACACACACACACACACACACACACAAACACACACACACACACACACACACAGAGAGAGAGAGAGAGAGAGAGAGAGAGAGAGAGAGAGAGAGAGAGAGAGATTTTCTTCATGGGAAATATATATGGAATTTTGAAGAAACAGTGATCGAAGCTGAAGAAACGTATTTCTGAGGCAAATATATTGATTGACTCTCTTTTATGACAAGGTTAATATTTTAAAAAGACTCAAAGGGTGTTGAAGTTACTCTCTAGAAGTACGAATAAGATCATTTGCTTTATTTAATAACAGGGAAACGTAGTTAGCATGACAGAGCAGACCAATTAATCATTCTCATCTGATATGGCTGATTTAACTTTTGATTTAGCTAAAAAGTCTGGAACAAATTAGGCTTTCTATGGTTCAGACCACTCTTTTAATAAAAATAAAATAAAACTACTACAAGTTCAGTGTTAACAGTTTTAATTAATTCTATAAATTCCAACTGTAACAACACTCAGCATTGCTCATTTTCTGGTTGATGACTAGGTTTCCATGGAAAAATAAAGGCTCAGAATATCTATATCATTGCTTGCAGTAGTGATGTATTTTAGACACATGTAATTTGTAGGTTGTAGGGAAGCTCTGATAATGAAAGTCGAACTTTACCATGACTGGTAGTTTCTCTGAGCCAGGACAATAATAGAAGCTTCCCTTTACCAGCAGGGCTTCCTGTTCTCTGACCTTGTCTGGAGATACAGGACTCCAACTCCCCATACCCTCTCCCTGGGAATAGTTGAGTAATCCTTGGCAGACCTACAAACTCTCCCTCCACACCTATATAAGTACCCACTCAGCAAGTACCTAGGGATCCTAATGTGTCCCCATGCAAATGAGTTATTTACAGAATGTTAAAATCCTATGGTTTTCATTTACCCTGAAAACTCCTTCCCACTCTCCAAGGACTATATATACCTCTGCTTCTCCCCAAAAATATGCATATTGAGTCCCCCCTCCAAATAATGATATGCACATAAGTTATGATCATCTAAAGAGAACTGTTTCATTGGTGACAGAGAAGGCCTTCATCTAAAAGAGCTGTTGACACTGAGATCCTCAGATAAGGCTTCTGACCTTGCACCCTCCCTCCCTGATGGACTGGGATCCTGAAGAACTCTACCACTTCCAGACTCCTTTTCATTCTTCCACCTCTGTGCACAATGTCTCTGAAGACACAGAATCACAGCTGGACCCTGAACACATACCACGGTAGGTATTAAGAACAGGCTGTTGATGGTAAAGTCTCTTATTTTGATATGTGACTTTTAAAAGAAGAATTTATATTTGCAAGGAAACTAAGATTCTAAACAAAAAAAAAAATTGTAAGTTTTCTTTTTGAGAAATGCATGTTTGTTTTTCAACATTCACAACTATTATTATTACATTAAAGAAGGAAAAACAAATCTCATTATGAGATTTCTTTTTAGGGAAAAAGCTTATACTTTCAGCTTCCCAATAGACTCTGCCACGACAACTGTAAAGACCAGGTAATAGCTACAGGCAGAAGAAGAAAGAGGGAAGAAAAAATAATTTGTTAGCTTATTAAGTGTCTTCGACATCTCAAGAGATTTGAAGTAGTTATGGCAAGAAGATGTAGCCTTCAATTTAAATTTGATTGTATCATCAGGTTCTGCTGAGTGTCAGGCCACCTTGAACAGTAAATACTTCTTTATGATGTTTTACTGGAATTGTGAACTTTGATCATCTTTATAATTTCTCCACAACTTTCCCTTGTATTATAATATTTTTAATGATAGAATAAATTAGTTTTCAGTTTTTACCTTGTAACTCTATCCTGTGGCTGAGAATAACTCAGTATTTTTTAAAATTTATTTATTTAAGTGTACTTTTGGAACTTCTTACCCTAATGTAATTTCTGGTTTTAAAGAACTAATCTAAGCTCAGTAGTTGATTTAAAATGAACAAGTATAGTAGAATGAGATGGAAACGAGTCAGATAAAAATGCACAAGATAGAAAACTGCCTACATAAAATCAGATTTACTCACAGAAGATTTTCTCTACCTATAACAGAATCACTGAACTATTTATCTAAATATAAATAAATCATTGAATTAGACACCTTGCTAATATTTAAAAGAGGTTAAGAGGGTTAATTCAGACCTGAAATTTTTAGAAAGAAGGATTCAATTTGACTGAATAGATCAAACCTTTAGAAACAAGTTTCTAATTAAAATGATGCTTGCATTGCATAGCATTTGTTCTTTGATTGAATGGTCAGATCTGTCTTTATTTTGCACAAACCAGACCCAGATATAATTAGGCCAACTCCATTTCTCTTATAGTCCTGTGACTTCTAGAATTAGCCCAATGTTCACAAGTGAATAAAGGTAAAACACTTAATTATATTCTTACCCTTTATTAGGACTGTTAATGACTAGCAACTTTCAATTTGGAAAAGAGGTGTAATTTTGTTGGCCTAGTTGGCTAACAGACCTCTGCCTACAGTCATGTTCTCGTCACACTCTCTTGCATGCTTCCTAGAAAATAACAATTAAAGTTAATAGAATATTCATCTTTATTTCAGAGCTGGAACTCTTCTGTAGTATGCAACTGCTAAGATCTGAACACAATATTTGCATTTAAATTAATCCTAGGGGGATTAAAGGGTGGTTTTTAAATCCTAGTGCAATATGTGTATACACCTTACTTAATACAAAGGCAATTATTTATTCAATTATTTATGAATTTCAAACATGACAATGTTGTCTTAACTTATCTATTTAGAACAAAGTAAATATGAAATACAACTAATGGGACAGTCCCATGGTCCACAGAAGACTCTCCACTCCACAGGTGCCCTACCATGCCCAGAATCTTAGGACAACTGGTGAGTAGAACACACCATCTGTTCCAACAATACCAGGAGTGCTTGGGACCAGCTGGAGCACAGACAAAGGAACCTTGTCCAACCAGTGGCTCGGGTTCCTTCTACTGGGTGCTGATCTACATTGGTATCGAACCCAGCAGTCACTTTCACATCGCCCAGAGGAGGTACCAATTCCAGGTGCTCTAACATGCCCAGTATCTTAGGATCCCAGGGTCCCAGGAGCTTGGTCACACCAGAATCTCAGGGTCACAGAGGATGCTTGACTGCCAAGAACTCTGACACACCCAGAATCTCAGAATCACAAGATCTTATAATCACAGGATCACAGAGAAAGCTGGACTCTGAAGAGTTAGGACTCAACCATGATGACAGGAAGGACAGGCTCCTTTGAGATATAGCAAGGGCAGGGAGCACTTGAGATAATCAGATGATATGAGGGAAGAATAAGAACAGAAGCAACAGAAACCAAGGGTACTGGGCATCATCAGAACCCAATTTTCCAACCATAGCAAATTCAGGATACACCATCACATGAGAAAAGCAAGATATGGATCTAAAGTCACTTCTCATGATGATAACGGAGGACTTTTAAAAGGAAATAAATAACTCCCTTAAAGAAATACAGGAAAACATAGGTAAACATGTAGAAGCTCTTAAATAGGAAACACAAAAAATTCTTAAATAATTACAGGAAATCAAATCCAAACAGGTGAAGGATTGACCAAAATCACCCAGGTTCTAGAAATGGAAGTAGAAAGAGTAAAGAAATCACAAAGGGAGACAGCTCTGGAGAGAGAAAACCTAGGAAAAACGTCAAGAGCCATAGATGTAAGCCTCATCACCAGAATACAAAAGATAGAAGAGAGAATCTCAGAGGCAGAATATACCATAGAAAACATGGACAAAACAATCAAAGAAAATGCAAAATGCAAAATGATCCTAACATCCAGGAAATCCAGGACACAATAAGACCAAACCAAATAATAATAGGTATAGATGAGAAAGAAGATTAACCACTTAAAGCACCAGTAAATATCTTCAACAAAATTCTAGAAGAAAACTTCCCTTACCTAAAGAAAGAGATGGCCATGAACATACAAAAAGCCTACAGAACTTCAAATAGTTTGGACCAGAAAAGAAATTCCCCTGTCACATAATAACCAAAACACAAAATGTACTAAACAAAGAGAGAATATTAAAGCAGTAAGAGGAAAAGGTCAAGTAACATATAAAGGCAGACCTATCAGAATTAAACCTGACTTCTCATCAGAGACTATGAAAGGCAGAAAATCCTGGGCATATGTCATATAGACCCTAAGAGAACACAAATGCCAGTCCAGGCTACTATATCCAGCAAAACTTTCAATTACCATAGGCAGAGAAACCAAGGTATTCCATGACAAAACCAAATTTACCCAACATCTTTCTATAAATCCAGCCCTTCAAAGGATAATAAAGGAAAAACTCCAACACAAGGAGGGAAACTGTGCCCTAGAAAAAGCAAGAAAGTAATCTTTGAACAAACCTACAAGAAGATAGCCACATGAACAGAATTCCAACGCTAACAACAAAAATATCAGGAAGAAACAATCACTTTTCCTTAATATCTCTTAATATCAATGGACTCAATTCCCAAATAAAAAGACATAAACTAACAGAATGGATAAGAAAAAAAGACCCATTGGGCTTAGTGGAGCACACCTTTAATCCCAGCACTTGGGAGGCAGAGGAAGGCAGATTTCTGAGTTTGAGGCCAGCCTGGTCTGCAAAGTGAGCTCCAGGATGATGAAGACCAGCTTCACACAAACACCTTAAAAGAGACAGCTGGACTACCACTCTGGTGACAAGTAGCAAAGCTATACTGATTTCTTCAGCTTAAGTACATGACTTTGCAGTTTTGCTCAAAGAATAACATCTTTGCTTAGTTAAACTTAACACACAGTATTATCTTTCTTGAATTCATTTTCTCATAATAAGAACTTCAGAAGAAGGAACTGTTTTTCAGCAAACCCAAGAATACTCTCTTCACTGGATAAATAATAACTCTTGGCAGAAACAAGGAGATATCTTTGGCTCACAGAAAGTTGTTAGGACATCCCTCCCTTCCAGGAGGAATGGCCCCTGAACTTTCCCCTAGTTTAACTGCTCTGACCCTTCCAGGCCAGAACCAAAGCAAAGCCATTGTTCTCCTCACCAGGACAGCCAGAGCTATACAGAGAAACCCTGTCTCAAAAAACAAACAAACAAAAAAAAAAAAAAAAAAAAGAGAGAGAGAAAAGAAAACAAGACCCAACATTTTGCTGTATTCAGGAAACTCACCTCAGTGTCAAAGACAGATACTACAAGATACTACATCAGAATAAAAGGCTGGAAAACAATTTTCCAAACAAATGGTCCCAAGAAACAAGCTGGAATTGCCATTCTAATATTGAATAAAATAGATTTTCAACCAAAAGTTATCAAAAAATTCAAGGAGGGCCACTTCATACTCATCAAAGGTAAAGTCTAGCAAGTTGAACTCTCAATTCTGAATATCTAAGCTCTAAATTCAAGGCACCCACATTCATAAAAGAAATTTTACTAAAGCTCTAAGCATACATTGCACATCACACAATAATAGTGGGAGACTTCAACAATCCACTCTCATCAATGGACAGATCATGGAAACAGAAAATTTAACCAAAGTTAAATCAGGATCAGATTAGCAATCTAAACAGTCCCATATATCCTAAAGAAATAGAAACTGTCATTAATAGTCTCCCAACCAAAGAAAGCCCAGGATCAGGTGGGTTTAGTGCAGAGTTCTATCAGAACTTCAAAGAAGATCTAATTGCAACTCTTCTCAAACTATCCCACAAAATAGAAACAGAAGGTACTCTACCCAATTCATTCTATGAAGCCACAATTACTCTGATACCTAAACCACACAAAGATCCAACAAAGAAAGAGAACTTCAGACCAATTTTCCTTATAAATATCAATGCAAAATACACAATGAAATTCTCACAAACTGAATCCAAGAACACATTGAAAGCATCATCCAACATGATGAAGTAGGCCTTATCCCAGTATGCAGGGATGGTTAAATATAAGGAAATCCATTAAAGTAATCCACTATATAAACAAATTTTAAAAATTACGATCATCTCATTAGATTCTGAGAAAGCATTTGCCAAAATCCAACACTCCTTCATGATAAAAATCTTGGAAAGATCAGGAATTCAAGGCCCATACCTAAACATAGTAAAAGCAATATAGAACAAACCAGTAGCCAACATCAAACTCAATGGAGAGAAACTTGAAGCATTCACACTAAAATCAGAGACTAGGAAAGGCTGCCTACTCTCTCTTCCTATTCAATATAGTGCTTGAAGTCCTAGCCAGAGCAATTAAACAACAAAAGGAGATCAAAGGAATACAAATTGGAAAGAAAGAAGTCAAAATATCACTTTTGCAGATGATAAAATAGTATACTTAAGTGACCCTGAAAATTCCATCAGAGCTGATAAACAACTTCAGCAAAGTGGCTGGATATAAAATCAGTTCAAACAAATTAGTGACCTTCCTCTACACAACAGCTAAAGAGGCTGAGAAAGAAATTAGAGTAGAAGCACCCTTTGAAATAGTCACAAATAATATAAAATAGCTTGGTATGAATCTAACTATGGAAGTGAAAGATCTGTATGATAAGAACTTCAAATCTCTGAAGAAAGAAGTCAGAAAAGACCTCAGAAGTTGGAATGATCTCATGGATTGGCAGGGTTAATACAATAAAAATGGCCATCTTGCCAAAAGCTATCTACTTATTCAAAGCAATCCCCATCAAAATTTCAACTCAGTTCTTCATAGACTTAGAAAGTGCAATTTCCAAATCCATCAGGAATACTAAAATCCCAGGATAGCAAAAACTATACTCAACAATAAAAGAACTTCTGGGAAAATCACTCTCCCTGACTTCAAGGTGTACTACAGAGCAAATGTGATAAGAACTGCATGCTACTGATACAGTGACAGGCAGGTAGATCAGTGGAATAGAATCAAAGTCCCACAAATGTTCCCAACCACCTATGGTCACTTGATCTTTGAGGAAAGAGCTAAAACTATCCAGTGAAAAAAAGACAGCATTTTCAACAAATGGTGCTGGCTTAACTGGCGGTTAGCATGTAGGAGATCCTTTTACACAGCTCAAGTCCAACTGGATCAAGGACCTTCAAATAAAATCAGATACACTGAAATTTATAGAAGAGAAAATGGGGAAGAGCCTCGAACATATGAGCACAGGGGATAATATTCCTGAACAGAACACCAGTGGCTTGTGATGTAAGATCAAGGATCAACAAATAGGACCTCATAAAATTGCAAAGCTTCTGTAAGGAAAAGGATACTGTCAATAAGACAAAATGTCCACCAACAGATTGGGAAAATGTCTTCACCAATCCACCATATGATAGAGGGCTAATATCCCATATATATCTTCTTGAGAAGAACTCAAGAAGTTAGACTCCAGAAAACCAAATAACCCTTTTAAAATATGGGGTACAGAGCTAAACAAAGAATTCTTAACTGAGGAATACTGAATGTCTGAAAAGCACCTAAAGAAATGGTCAACATCCTTAGTCATCAGGGAAATGCAAATCAAAACAACCCTGAGATACTAACTCACACCAGTCAGAATGTCTAAGATCAAAAATTCAGGAGACAGCAGATGCTGGCAAGGATGTGGAAAAAGAGGAACACTTTTCCATTGTTGTTGGAATTGCAAACTGGTACAACCACTTTACAAATCAGTTTGGCAGTTCCTCAGAAAATGGAACATAGTACTACTGGATGATCCAACAATACCACTCCTGGGCATATACTCAGAAGATGCTCCAACAGGTAATAATGCTCCACTATGTTCATAGCAGCCTTATTTATAGTAGCCAGAAGCTGCTAAGAACCCAGATGCCCCTCAACAGAAGAATTGATACAGAAATCGTGGTACATTTACACAATGGAGTACCACTGAGCTATTAAAAACAATATATTATGAAATTTGTACATAAATGAATGGATATGGATGATATTGTCCTGAGTGAGGTAACCCAATCACAAAAGAACACACATGATATGCACTCACTGATAAGTGGATATTAGACCAGAAGACCAGAAGCTCAGAATACCCAAGATACAATTCACAAACCACATGAAACTCAAGAAGAAAGAACATTGTGTGGATACATCTATCCATCTCAGAAGGTTTAAACAAAACACTCATGGAAGGAGTTACAGAGTCACAGTGTGGAGTAGAGACTGAAGAAACAACCATCCAAAGACTGACTCACCTGGAGATCCATCCCATATACAACCACCAAACGCAGACACTTTTGTGGATGCCAAAAAGTGCTTGCTGTGAGGAGCCTGATATAGCTCTCTCCTTAGAGACTCTGCCAGTGACTGAAGAACACATAAGTGGATGCTCACAGCCATCTATTGGACTGAGCTTAGGGTCCCCAATGAAGGAGCTAGAGAAAGGACCCAAGGAATTGAAGGGGTTTGTAGCCCCATAGGAGAAACAACAAAATTAACTAGCAAGTACCCCCAGAGCTCCCAGGGACTAAACCACCATCTAAAGAATACACATGGTGGGACTCATGGCTCCAGCTGCTTATGCAGCAGAGGATAGCCTAGTTGGATGTCAGTGGTGGGAGAAGCTCTTTGTCCTATCATGCCCCAGTGTAGGGGAATGAAAATACCAGGAAACAGGTGTGTGTGAGATGGTGAGCAGTGGGAGGAGGGAGGTTATAAGGGGAGGGTGTTTTTTGGAGGGGAAACCAGGAAAGTGGATAACATTTGAAATGTAAATAAAGAAAATTTCCAATACAATAATAAATACAACAAACTGACTTCAAGGAAGTTAGACACAAGTTAAATAAGAACGAGGTCTTTTTGCTATCTTTTCCATTTTTAGCCCAGTTGTCCTTGTAGATTCACTATCAAATAACTGGTCAGAGGAATTGTAGAGTAAGTACTTGAATCTCAACCTTATCTGAAGTCTGAGAGTTTTAGTCTCATTATAAGGCCCATGGGAATTATCCTGTACTGGACTCAAGATAGTAATTGTACAGAATGGTTTCCCCATCTAAGAGCTAACTAGGCCACACATTGCTTAGCTTCTGAGATAAGATACTTTCAGACCCATTTAGTAATACCATTTCCTTTACTGAATCCTACTTTCAAAACTAGCTGATGTTGTGACCAGATATAGTGTGCACACTATTAATCCCTGCAGGTGGGATACAAAGGCAGGAGTATCTGTGAATTTGAGGCCAGGGTGGTCTGTATAGAGTCTTACAAAACAGTCAGAGTTACACAAAGAGACCATTCCTCAAACAAAGCAACAGAAACAAAACAAAACAAAACAAAAAACATTATGACAATAGAGAGTATCAATTCATTCTTCTATTTTATTAAAAAAAAAAAAGTCTTCTCTCCTTTTGCTTCTTTAATAAGAGGCTTGAGTGGCTGGTACTTGCCGTTTCAACCCTTCAATATCCATGTGTTTCTTTTACAGTACTCTTTCTAATCATGGAGTTTGTACTTGTTATAGATAATCACTTGCTCATCAAATTATGAGTTTCAAGAACTTTATGAAATTACTGGTGGATTAGATTATTCCTCCAACTTCCAAAATCTAAGTGTCATAGGCAGTGTGGCAAACAAACAGTGACTATGGTAGAATAAGCAGGTAGTTTCAATGTTCTGATTTAACAAGAGATACAGAGGTAAGTAAGATGATGGAGCCATGCAGCCAGAGAGAATCATCAGTGCAACCTAGATGGTCTGGGAGGTCCCAGAGAAGGGTATACATATCTCTGCATTTAGGATACACTATATAGACAAGGATCCCACCTAGATACATTTAGTGTGATTGACACTGTTATCTGATTATATAGCTCTCTGTGAATATAAATATTACATATATGTACGCACACATATATATGTTTATATACATACATGCATGAATTTGTAATTTAGTTACCTTAAGAACTCTGACAATACTGATTCTCTCATCACCATTTTCTTTCATGCTTCTTAGAAAATAACAACTAAAATAAAGTATTCATTGTTATTTCTGAACTGGAAAGAACTGTAACTCTGTAACTCTACACAAATCTTAAGATCTGAGTTGTATGTGTGTGTGTGTGTGTGTGTGTGTGTGTGTGTGTGTGCGTGTGCGTGTGTGTGTATATGTGTGTGTTATATGCATGAAGAAATTATATTGATATCTACAACGAGTCCTTTCCCCAAAATATGGTTTTTCACTTTTCCATGATATTTGTACACTTGCATTTCTAGGCTATTCTATGGCTGTCCAGATTTTGAATATGTTGTGTTCTTGAACATACATGATTCTATGTAAACTACCTTATTCTGTACATAGCATCTTCAATTTGCAATTCACATGCATATATAATGATAATGAATGTGAATTTTTCACCTTCTCCCTCTTTTTTTTATTACTTTCTTCAATTCTTCTCCTAACTTCTTGTCTCCTCTCCACTACCATTCCACAATGGAATTATGTGTTATTTCAGTATTTCACCTTTAATATTCCACTTCATGTTCCCAAAGATATAAATGTGATTATTATCATTGTTCTCAAGATTTAATTAAAAGTTTTTAATATTATTCAAAATATTGGATACTTATCAGTTAAAAGTATGTACTGCTGTTACAGAGGATACAAATTCTGTTCTCAGAAACCATAGTACCAAGTTCACAGTGACCTAGAACTTCACCTCCAGGGGACACAAAAGTCCTCCAAGAGCAACTGCACACATATGAACATAACCAGGTACACACATACACACATACACACATACACACACAATTTAAAAATAAAATAAAATCTTTAGAAAACATAAAATATTAAAAAACACTAATAGGACTCTATTCATTCTCTGCTTTGATAAACTATTTTTCATTTATTTAAATTAATATATATTTAATTCTTCATTAATAAACATAGCCTATATGATTTCCTTTTCATTATAGCTTTTCTTTATTTTTTTACTTTTTCTTCCTCTTCCTTTCTTCCCTTCTCTTTCTGCCTCATCCCTTCCCTCTCTTCATTTCTTAATTTTCTTCCTCAATCATCACCTTCTATTTCTTGCTGGAAACAACTTATTTTCTAACCTTCATTTATTTAAATTTGCAAAAATTATGTTAAAATACTTGTATGCATATTGGAGAGATATGAACTCAAATGCCTATTTCACACATTTAGGTGCATATGTGCAGGTGGCATGTTGGAAAGAATATTTCTTGCGTATTCATTGTACCTTCCTCATGAAGGTACTGTCTCTCAGATGAATCAACAACTTACCTACAAGATTAAGCTTGTAAGCAAATGTACTAAGCAAATGCACTGCCTCTAGCTTCTGAACCTTCAAAATACGGATGGTCCAGCACACTGACCTGCCATTTACATAAAATTCTGAGAATACAAATTCAGATTCTAAACTTAATACAAAATGGTTTTACTTCCAAACCCTCTTCAGAATGTCTGATCATTATTTATTATTGGGAGAATTTGGGTGACCATGCATATTTGAAATGCCCAAGACAGAATGCTTTGAGTTTTAAGAGCATTATTACCACATGTGAAGTAATTTGCTGTCCTTGCAATACCCACAAGACTAAATGATATTTAAAATTAAAAAAAAAATTATACACTAATCAATTTTTAGTTAAATCAGGCATCTAATTTTAAATGATAGATATACATAAAATCGTGATTAATTAATATACAACGATGCTATGCTTACTAATCAGTTCTATTTAACAGTATCTTACAAAACAATAGCAGAAGACCTAAGGTAAAGTTATTACTTTATTTTGATTGATGATATTTATATTCCCAGATTTACATATAATGCTTTGCTAGTGTGTATGTCTGTATTTACTTCAATACAATATGATAATATCTCTATATTTGTGCCTATAGCTCATTGTATAGCAGTTTATTCAGAGATTAAGCACTTCCATTTTAGAGACAAACTTTTTTTTTTTTTTTAGATTTCCAAGTAGTTTCTAATTTTTATTAGGTATTTTCTTCATTTACATTTGAAATGCTATCCCAAAAGTCCCTATACCGTCCTGCCTGCCCTTCTCTCCTACCCACCCACTCACTCCCACTTCTTGGCCCTGGCATTCTCCTGTACTGGGGCATATAAAGTTTGCAAGACCAAGGGGCCTCTCTTCCCAATGATGGCCAACTAGGCCATTTTCTGCTACATATGCAGCTAGAGACACGAGCTCTGGGGGTACTGGTTAATTCACAATGTTGTTCAACCTATAGGATTGCTGTCCCCTTTAGCTCCTTGGTTACTTTCTCTAGCTCCTCCATTGGCGGCCCTGTGTTCCATCCAATAGTGACTGTTAGCATCCACTTCTGTATTTGCCAGTCACTGGCATAACTTCATAAGAGACAACTATATCAGGGTCCTGTCGGCAAAATCTTGCTGTCCTATGCAATAATGTCTGAGTTTGGTGGCTGATTATGGGATGGATCCCCGGGTGGGGCAGTCTCTGGATGGTCCATCCTTTCATCTCAGCTCCAAACTTTTCTCTGTAATTCCTTTCTTGGGTATTTTGTTCCCAATTCTAAGAAGGGGCGAAGTATCCACTAGAGAGAAACTTTGAAGATATCAGCTGTGTAAAGGGAAGAGAAAGAAGTGTATTTTGTGGCAGGCTGTTTATAGGGAGGTGAAAAAAGTCCAGCATATTCTAAAAAGAGAAATACATTTTTCTGCAGAGAAGTACCTTAAGACATGATGGAAGAAACTCAGAAAAATTAGGAAGACTTTATAACTGACCAGACTCACTAAGCCTTTCCATCCACAAAGGTATATAAATATGAAAGGCAACTTATAGTCACTCTCATACAAGCCTGGACATCTAGATGAATCAGAGTACAGCCAAACATGCTAGGGAAAATACCGCCCCCCTCAAAAAAATAAAAAAATAAAAAAAAAGAGAAAAAGAAAAAAAAAGAAAGAAAGAAAAAAGGAAATGCAAAAACAAGCAAACTATCTAGAAGACACAAGGACCTGGTGAGCTTCTCAGATAGATTCAGACATGCTGAAATATCAGTAATGACTACCCGTCCCTCCAACCCCTTGAGCTGCATTTAGGTTGAACAGTGTGTTCAAACAGTATGTTCCATGTGTTTCAGTTTTTAAGTTTTTATAACCCACGCTCTAATGTTTTTTTTTATAGTATTGCTGATTGATTCACTTCTAATAGGTAACCTTTTTACCAATATTCCGGTAAGTTTACAAGATTATATTTTATATTATAGACCATATTAATTATTCTACCATTCTTACCACTTCAGAAAAATTATAGAAAAAAATATTTCTATAGTTATGACATTTGGATCTCAATTTCTTGAATATCTATTCCACATAGAGTCTAGTGACATCACAGAATCTGAGCTTGATTCCTCTTCTGGCACTGGCGGGAGATGGAGATTGGACATGCTTCCTGGATCTGGCTTTAATCTTATGCAGACTTTAATTTAGGAGGACAAAGTACTCTATTTAGATTGCTCATGTTTGGCTGGGGTCAGAAGGGACAATGTGTCAAATTTTTGTGCTACATGGAAGGTTCTATTATAGAAATTATATTCTTTGAATGTTTTCCTACAGATAATATGATATTTAAAAGACTTCACTCTTGATAAAATTTAAATTTGAATGAAGCATCTATTTATTTAGCGTTCCTAGATGAAGTTAAGAACATTGGCCCTGACCATATTTTTATCTTTTTTTTTTTTTTTTTTTTGTTTCTGCGTTTGTATTGTGCCTTTCATCTTTGCTTGGAGGTTTTTCCCTGAACTGGAAACCCAGTTTTACTATGCTTGATGAGTCTGTATTTCATTCACTCTTACTTCTTTTACATCTTTCATGTAGATATCCGTGAAGTTAGCAAAGAATGGAAACCAAAAATGAGCAGTTTGACATAGCCAAAGACTTCTGAAGGACAATGAACAATTCCAACTTTAAAGACTGTGAAGAGAACATAAATAAATACAGACTAAACCTAATACATTTTTCATCAACTAAAAAAAATCAATGAAAAATACAATTTGTGATGCATGTTGAATTGACTCAACTAAAATGTGATTGCTACTGATGAGTTTAAACAAGTGGTTATGGATAAGCTTTGCACTGCATGGTGTGGAATAAATACACTGTGCCATATGTCATGTTTATTATTTTTTTTCAAATAAAATGTTATTACATTATTGCTTTCTATATGTGAATCTATTAATTTTAAAATGTAATATACTATTCAATTATCTGATAATAAAAATAGCAGTAACAACTGATAAAAACATAGCTATATCACCAACCTAGTAACCTTTATACTTGCTAACCTGTATATTTTTAAGAGTTTCATGTTGGATATATGGGATTTACAGCAAATGTGAACTGCTAAAGATGTATTTATGCATTGAATACCATAAGGTTTTTAGGTAATCAGTCTCTAAGCTTTTTACTTCTCTTGCCAATGCCATAGGAAACAAGAAGTCAGCCATTTCAACAACCCATAAAAATCAAACTTTTGTTTCCATTCCATTGTTTCAAAAACAAAATTTATGAAAATGATCATAGAGCCTGATATTATATGCATGTTATATATTTATGTTAAATAAATATATTAATGTTCCTAAACATAGCAAAGTATTATGTTGAAAAAACATTAATATAAATACTTTGTAGAATGATAAAAATATTTATTATATGTGAAACAAATTGTACCCATAATTGAAATACCAAAACCTCACTCCCAAATTACAAATTGTAAAAATATCAGTGAAAATGATCAAATAAATAGCAACAAAGTTTTCCTTATTTCTTAACCAAATAACTGAAAAGAAACAACAGATGAGAAGACATTTTGTTTCTCTTCTGAAACATGTGTTTCTCAGTTTCCAAATGCCAAACTGTGTTATAGTCCACCTTCACATGCTTTCTAAATAAAATAAGAGCATTTTAAAACATAGGGTAATAAAAGAAAATTTAATAACATATAATATATCTAATTGATATTAAGAATAAAAACTCCACCCAAGATACAATTTCCTAAACACATGAAACTCAAGAAGAATGAAGATCAAAGTGTGGACACTTCGCCCCTACTTAGAATTAGGAACAAAGCACACATTGAAGGAGTTACAGAGATCAAGTGTGGAGCTGAAACAAAAGGATGGACCAATCAGTGACTACGGCAGCAGGGGATCCATCTCATAATCAGCCACCTAATGCAGACACTATTGTATATGCCAGCAAGATATTGCTGAAAGGGCTCTGAGATAGCTGTCTCGTGTGAGGCTATTCCAGTGCCTGGCAAACACAGAAATGGATGTTCACAGTCAGCTATTAAAAGGAACACACGGTTCCCAAGGGAGTAGCTAGAGAAAGTACCCACGGAGCTGAAGGGGTCTCCAACCTTATAGGTGGAAGAACAATATGAACTAACTAGTACCCTAAGACCTCATGTCTCTAGCTGCATATATAGCAGAAGATGGCCTAGTTGGCCATCATTGGGAAGAAAGGCTCCTTGGTCATACAAACTTTATATGCCCCAGTACAGGGGAACGCCAAGGCCAAGATATGGGAGTGGGTGGGTAGGGGAGCAAGGTGGGGGATGGGGGAGGGTTTAGGGGACTTTCCGGATAACATTTGAAATGTAAATGAAGAAAATATCTCATATATTGAAAAAAAAGAAGAAAAAAGAAAAAAAAGAATAAAAATACAGAAATTTAAACCATAATTTTTCCTTTTTTGTTTGTTTTTTGTTTTTTGTTTTTCGAGACAGGGTTTCTCTGTGTAGCCCTGGCTGTCCTGGAACTTACTTTGTAGACCAGGCTGGCCTCGAACTCAGAAATCCACCTGCCTCTGCCTCCCAAGTGCCAGGATTAAAGGCATGCGCCACCATGCCCTGCTCTCATAATGTTTCTTTTTAAGATCAGATTATTAATACTCTTTACCATAAGTAGATTATTTACTTTTTTTTTTCATTTTTCTGTTTTTGAAATTTTGATTTTAATAGTGCCTTGATCAATGCTTACAAGATATTTGCATCATATTCACCCTACCCTTACATCTCTCAGATTCATCTTGCTTTCCTTATCCTTCCAACTTTCTATCCTTCTTTTTCCCTTAAACTCATTATGCATTGCATATGTCACCCATACATTCAGGATTTGTCCCCTTACACTAGAACATGAAATATTCACACACATCAGCAAATTAATAGGTAGGTATGGCTAGAGGTGAGGGGAATATTGAATGTAGGGTTGATAAACCATGTTGTTATATAAGGTCAAAGGTAAAAAGCACAAAAGGAGATAAACTGAATCAGATGTTAGGAGTACAAGATAGAGGATGAGCATACAGAGAAGGATAGCCAACATTAAAGACAGTTTGAAAAGTCATATCTAAGTTGATGTATAACTCTAATAAAAGATCCCTAAAATATATTAATAAGTTCATATTAAAAGAGCTTATATTGAGTTACCTTAACCAAGGTAACTGTATGCTGCCAGGTACCACATACTAACAAATATAAAGTCAAATGTCGGCAACAGTAATACCATTTCTGGAATTATTGGCGAATCATGTCTCATTAACTGCTGTATATTACAGACTATTTTCAAAGTTTGTGGTTATCTTCCAGATCTGATCAAGACCCTATTGACAAAGATGTTTGATATTTGAATCATTAAACCCAAGGAAACTAAAGCCATATTGACCTGGCATTTTCTTTCCTATAGGCTAGCTTTCATAATGCTACCTGTATGAATAATATTGAAGAACAAAAGAAATAGGGAATTTTAATGAACTGTGAACCTTACAATGTACAATAAAGACCATCCTGTCAATCTGTACCCAATCCTGCAACTGCAGGATATCACAGAAATAATCCAATTCATTATTGTCTGCATAATTATCTATTGTAAAATTTACATTAAAAACTAAAATAAAAATGGTCTTATTTACAAAACTGAACTAGATGCTCTAAAATTGTTATTTATAAACAATAACATTTCATAATGCCTCAAAAATTATTAATATAATTAGAACATGTGTGTCCCTTCAGCTCTAGGAACAAGGATTTCTGAAAGTAAAAGTAACAATGGAAGGTCATGTTCAAGGTCTAGACTTCTCTGCCTTTACCACAAACACAGAGGATGATTACAAGAACACTTAGAGGATGCTGGACTGTAGGTAGAATCTGAGTGCTGATGAGTTTCAAAGAATTAAAAAGAAGTTGCTTTCCACTGAGTAGCATGACAAATTCTTAAATAAATAAGGAACACAGTTGGCAATCATAACTAGGATAATTTAATAAAATGCCAGAGTCTGTTTAATCAAATGTCAAACAAATTATGACAAAGAACCTAGCATTATAAAAATAAGGTAAGCCATCACTTTTGAAATATTTAACTACATCAGTCAAGAAATAGATGATGATTTGTCATCAAAATATTTAATAAAGCCTTTGAAATAGAAAAAAATTATAAAAAAGAAAAATAAATCTTGATGTACACTTTCTAAAAGGCAATAAACCATAGTAGGTTCAGTACATCAAAAGGAGCATTCTTTGAAATGGGATGGACATGGATGTGCAGCACAGACGTGTTTGTTGAAAACAAAAACAAAAACAAAAAATTCCCTAAAGACAGAAAAACTTACCTCAAAGCTAATAGGCCACAAAACCTATTAAAATTAGCTAAATCAGTATTTAAATTAATATGGGAAATGTTGTAGTAGAAGGTCAACTGTTGAAAGATAATTTTGTTTCACCTGTGTACTAGATTCTTGACCATTCAATGGGGACAACCTTATCATATCTACCTAAACAAATATGAGTGAATGCAATGACAATATGTAATATTATTAAAGAAAAATGTTTAAAAAACTATGCTTGCAATTATATTTGATATCTAGAAGGTAGTAATATAAAATTTAAAATACTTTCTGTCCAATAAATATCTAGAAATATAATCATAATTCATTGTACAAAAACTAAATTTTGAAATTTAAATTTTTGCTAATAAAATATTACATATTTAAAATAACATGAATAATCAAATTTTATATAAGAAATATTTTAATACTTTATTCCACATACAAATGAAAAAAAAATAATTGGATAATTGGCATTTTAAATTCTAATGATAATTTACAAAAGTTTGATGAAAATAATAAGGAAAAGAATTGAAAGAAAAGAAAATCTTTCATTAAATCCCAGAAGGACAAGAGAAAGGAAAAAAATATAAATATCACACAATACCAAAAGAATTATATCACTTTAACTAATATTATTCATGATCATTTTCTTTTGATGAATTTTTACAGTTCCTTTCTACATTGTCTGAGGTTCTCTTGAGAAGAATTCCTTAATTATTTTGAAATAATATTTTTGAGACTTTGAGATTCATATTTCTTTCTGTGGTTAGACAATACATGAAGTGAAAGTAAATAAAGTATCAGAAGAATTTTGAGGGATTTTTCATGCTTCCAAATTCCCATAGCTTTTTGGGGTGAACTTCTCACAAACCCATGCTTTGCTCTGTACCTTTCTCTCTGGAACACAGTTGAGTTGCTCTGTGAAGGAAAACACCACACAAACTTATTTCAGACTCTACAGGTAATTCAATCTCTGAGTGCAGCAACTGACATCCTAATTTGTAAGCCATTCTAAGGCAAATGCTCTGATAAGGAATACCAATGGATCTGCCACCTGAAATGGGGGCCTCCACTAGCTACATTTTGGCCTCTGCTTCTCCCAGCCAGCCAACTCCCCTTTCCTGCTTCCTCTCTCCAACCTAGAAGTCCTGCCTACTCCTTGCCCAGTGATTGGTCCCCTGAAATCTTTATTCATTAGGGGAATTCACTTTTTCTGTTCAATAAAAAAAAACTTTTCTCTCAAATATAAGCCGAGTATAACTATTACCATTCTGTAATTTACAAAGTACAAAATACACCTGACACCCAGTACATCATTTTTTTCAATTAAATAGAACACTCTGTTATCTGTCCTAATTTCAAAAAGGCTTATAAATCTATATGTTATACCCTGGTTTAACTTGCATACTATGTGAAAACTATCTTCTTAAATATATTTTTCTCAATGTTAAATAGTATGAGTTGGCTATGATACTATAACTAGTCTTTCAACCCTGTCAGAAATCAGAGAATGACCAATATTATCTGAAAATATAGGAAGCCTAAAACAGCTTCCAGAACTGAGACAAATGATAGAGGCAACTGCCTACCTATATAGAACCAATAAGTTAGGAAGTTGGAGCATCAGTCTTCAGCCTTTTTGTCCAGGATATTCTGAGAGACCTTGAAAACAATAATTATGAAGGACTAGCTGTCCTAGCCTGTAACTTGTGTCCTCTCAAGAACGGTACATGTTTTTAGGAAAAAACAGGCAATTTCTACCCAGTAGCCACCTAGCCACAATGTACAATCTCAACTGGATGTAGAGATGGTCAGCTGCTTCTTTGAACCCACAAATGAGAAACTGTTAGGAGCAAATATTTCTCAACAAGTGAATAAATAACATTAAATGTCACATTCTGTGGGTTTCTGAAGTTTTTAAAAACTATCTCTCTCTATATAAAGTAATCTGGACAGTTGTCTGTTAACTATTCTCAGCTGTTTCTAATTAAAATATCTTGAAAACACCCTAACAATAAACTCAGAGCCATGGATTTGCTATCTGGCCCTTAACTCACAGGCTTAATCATCTCAGATCAGTTTGTAATGACATATATAGAAGGACTGGGTCCAAGCCTTTTAAAATTTTTGTATCAGTGGAAGAAATTTGTACATTATAACTACTTCCAGTTGAATATCTTTGAAGTGAGTGGGCAGGGAGATGAAGAGGCCAAAATGTACATAGCAGAGGCCCCTGTTTCAGGTGGCAGATCCCTTTTTTCAGTAGGACCCACTACTGTAGGATTTAACTTAGAGTGGCTTACAAATTATGATGTGAGTTACCTCGCCCAGCAATAGAGTTACCTGTTGATTCTGCTTGCTGACAGAAACCTGATCTAGCTATCTCATGAGAAGCTCTGCCAGAGCCTGAAAAATCTAGAGGCAGATGCTTGCAGCCAACCATTGGACTAAGTACAGGGTTCCCTACTAGACCATCCTCTGTTACTTATCCAGCTAAAGACATGTGTCCCACCTTGTGTTTTCTTTGGTTTCTTATAGAGAGACAGAGAGAACAAGCTAAAGGACACCAATTTCTTACTGGGCAGCATTCAGAGTGGCAAAAGCTTGTATGAAGTAAACTGAAAGAGAGAAACCAAAACCACTTCTCCTCACCTCTGGGTCCTGTATGCTACAATACTGACCAGCAAGGCAAAACATGCTAACTGGTCAATAGTGGATTGAATATTTTGAGCATATCCAACCTGTTGGATAGTCTCATCTTTCAATGAAAAGAATTTATGTCTCATACTATAATCCTGACTAAAAGAATATGACTAGAGATTTCAGTGGTCCTGAGCAAGAGTAGTATAGTCAAACTGTCTTCTAAATACATATCTGTACACATAAACTGTCAAAACTATCAGTTTTATTCATAGATGCTTCTTTTAGAGGCCTACAATGAATGTAGAAAATCATAACTGGTCAACATGCTAAAAATAAATGACAGTTGAATGCTCAGTACATCTATATCACCTTCCCCTTCCAATATCCGGATCATGTATGAAATCATGGTTGGAAAGACTGTAAGATCCAGAGGATGGGGAGAGATGCTCTGAACTAATGTTTTCTTGATAGGCCATATAATTGATGAACTCACAACAGCTTAGGTACTTCTATGCAGATGAATATGTACATATACAAAAAATCACACACATCCAAATGTATGAAAATAGTTGGGAAGAAAAAAAAGTGTTTAGAAGATGTATGAGAAGAAAAAGACAGAGCTATTGGATGAATACAACCAAAATATATTGTATATATAATTTTGAAAAAAATTAATGACAAAGAGCACTGTAGATTTATAGTGAAACAAAATGGATTTATATGTATTTGGGTTAAAATTTGAATCCTTGAAGAGTCATTATTGCCATTTTCTTTTTCTTAATTGTATGAAATGTTGTTTTGAGTTCTTTTGCTTTTGTAAAAATATGTTCTCACTCTTCAGTAGTAGGTAAACCAGACTGGTCTTAAACTCAGTGATCCTCCTGCTTCAGTCATTCCAGTAATTAGAATAATAGCAGTATCCATCATCCCCATACCTCATAAAATAACTTTATATTCCATATAATAAGTTAATTTCTGAGATTCATCAAGAAAGGGAAAACAAAGCCTGCATTATAAGGGAAGCTGTTATCAGAATATACTGGGGAACTGCTAAAGTTAATTTAATATAGTCTACATGCTGTTCAGGAGATGGTTGGGAAGGAAATAAATACAGTACTTACATATAAAATACACAAAAATTAAATATAAAACTTTAATAAAGTTAACACTATATAAGTAAGGTTATAAGACTGAAGGAATTTAATAAATTCAACGAAGCTAAGTATGTAATGCATAAGACATCCAAACCGGGGCACTGGCCACCCTACTCACTGTCGACTCCAATGTTCAAACCTCAGCAACTTCTTGTACTCTATGAAGCATTGGTAGTAAGGGCTCTTGGCACAAGGAGTGGTTTTGTTTACCTTTTATAATGCACACTAATTGCAAACATCTATATTGATATACACTGACACTCACCATTCTGTTAGAGTTTCACTCAGTATTGAATGCAGTGATAGTTGGTCCAGTATGATGGCCCCTAAACAAAAGCATAGAAATGGAGTGAATTTACACATGGATTCATTCACTTTCTTTGCAGAAAATGGAAAAATCTTGAAATCAATATTTAAAATATATTTCCATTTGACAGTTGGTGAAAAAATATACTTTGCTTTAAAGATATAAACATATGCTCACTGAAATTGCAGTGTTTAACCTCCTCAGGAATAGATCTATGGGAGTCAAAAACCTAAAAAGTGACAGCAATAGCTATTCAATAGTCGACTGTGGATGCTTTCCTCCTGTCAAGTGCTCTCAACTCCTCATATTAACCCAGATTCCATCGGTAACTAGGACACCAGGCAGTGAAGAATTAAGGGTCCTCTGATGATCTCCTGCAACCCTGTATTGTGGATGAGAGCCAATTCTTCCCAACTGGCTCTGCTCACTGAGGCCAGCTTCATGAAAACAGCTGGAGGACAAATTGGGTCAGCTATTTCACAAACCTCACTTCTACTATTATTATTTGATTTTAGGGAAAAAAAAGCATGTATCTATAATTAGTAGAAATATTATATAAACATATTCAATAACATTTATTTTATGATGTTTTCTGTAAGATAGTTCAAGTCTATTCCTTGTGCTCCCTTACTGACATACTCTATCTAAAAGTTATAAGGCTAATTATTCTGTAGAGATTATGGGGTTATTTATGGCCATTAGCTAACAAATATTGCGAACACTCAGCAGGATTTTCAGTTTAAATGGAGACGTGAGTTACACTGTAATCACTTTATTCTTGTGATTCATGTGATCCTCTCCTAACAGATCTATTTATTTCATAGTTATTGCACAGAGTTCAGGCTGTGTTCCTTTTAGCAAGAGGTTAAAAGTACACAACCATGTATGACATCACATTGTGTTTTACATAATTAGATTTTAGGTCAGAAATCCACATTTATAAGATTCAAGTTAAAAAAAAACAAACTCTGAGAATCTGGAGTGGATAAAATAATAAAAACGGAAACAGGAATATCTAGAGATCATTAAAAGCTTAGTGATCAAGCATGACCTCAGAAATTCCAGCAAACAGAAACACTCCTCTGTAGGCATTCTGTTTAGGACTGAGTCATCCACCTTATCAGGATTACACAGGGAAATGAATGGTGGGCTGCAGACACATTGCATAGTATTATTCTGCCCAGGAATGATATGACATTTATCCAGGAATATCTGTGATTGGTTCTCTATACGTCTTTGCTTGTTTTTGTTTTAATTTCAGCACTCATCCCCCTGAATGTAAAATGTTTACTTTATTATATATATTTTTAAAATCTAGAGGATACAATGATCTTAAAATAAGTGCATTTTTTTTCTGACAGGGTTTCCTTAATGTAGTGTAATTACATATAATAGAAACTCCTGTCTTACAGTATTTACCTAATAGAGCCAAAATTTTAAACATTAAGCTGAAATACAATTAGAATCCAAAGACCTAAATATTTGGCATCTAAATGATTATGAAATAAACAAGTACTATTATTAAAAGTCTTAAATTTGGAACTAATATTAAGTAAGACTGACTTTGAGAACTTTTTCATTATCATTAGAAAATGTAATTTATTTTGGTTACAAAAAAGCAAGTAAATTTGTTCATTAGCTTATCTCTCTTATGTGTGTTTGTATTTCTGACCTTATAGAAGCTCACCATGCACATGCACAGTGTCAAGGAGGTCAGTTTAAAGAAGGCATAGGAGCCTTTGGAAAAGGAGTTACAGGCAGTTATGAGCCACTCTATGGGTGCTGGTAATGGAACCATAGTCAAATACAAGAACAATAACCACTCTTATCCATTAAGTCACTTCTTCAGCCCCGTGGTTTGAAATTATTGAAAGTAAAATCAGTTCAGGTAAAGTAGTAGACTCAAATTTTTTGTAGAAACTATTTTGAAACAAACCAGTTATTTTAAACACAAAATTGTCTGTATTCAATATTTGAATGAAATAAAGTCTTATTTTACTTTGGCTATGTATTTATATATTTTAAAGTAATCATTTGCTTAAAAAATGACATGTATTTCCAGATTCTTTACTTTCACTAATACTTAATCATTGATATTTTTCAGAAATATAATTTTAATGCTTCAAAAGATTTTCTCTTCTTAAAACTTAACTGAAATGTATTTTATGTTCAACTAAGTATCTGAATTTATTAAGGATTATTTCTTAAACTTAAACAAATATGTCATTTCATTATTAACACAATTTTTGTAATAGTGGGACTAATATTTAAAGAGTATATATGGTAAAAAAAAAGAACATTGACAAGAACTTCTATTTGACTGTAGAGCTAAGAATTGAGGTGATTTTATTTATGAACATGTAATGTTAATCTCTAAGCACACATTTTCAAGTATTTGTGCTACCCAAATTAATGTTAACATCATAGCAATTTTTTTAAAAGCAACAGATCTTTATGTTCATAAAATCTTTGTTAAAAAGTATTTAATCTAACAGAGAGACTTCATTGCTTTTCATGTTTATTTCCTCCTGTCACACAGGGCTCCTTGTGATTTGGAAAGAATGATGTGCTTTACTGGATGGCAAGTGAATATTGTGTGCAGCATACAGAAACCTCAGCCTTATTTGAAACGAGTTAACAATACTTCACCATTGCTCCTGGGATGAAATTCAGAAAATTTTAACTAATTATATGTCTGATTTTAGAATTATAAAAATTAGCTCTATATGAAACAAAAAAAATGATTATTGACTGTTGTCAACTTATCTGAATCTAAACTCATGTGCTTTCACTGACTCTAAGATAGACAGCTGGGTTCTGGCTTATAGCTTAGGTTATGGAGGCACAATGGCAAAAGATCAAATGACCTTCCGGAAGAACAATATTAAATAGACCAAAAGAGATAATATTATGGTATATCAAAGCATAGATATAAGGAAATATATATAACACATAGTGATCTTCATACACTGTACATCTCATTTTCATTAGAGAAAAGTTCAAAAAGAAAACACAGAAAAGTCTAATGAGCTCATCCTGGTCTTATTAATGCAGCTAAAACAGAAATAGGAAAAACTGTAGCTAAGTATAAAACAACTGTAATTTGTGAATCTTACATGTAAAATATATTCTTCCCAGGTAAAAGAAGTGCATTGTAGTTTTGAGAAAGAAGTCGATGCATTCTTGAAACAGAAAGGCTTACCACTATTACTCAAGATTATTCAGCCTAAGCTATACTCCACATCTAGAGTGCAAAATGGCAAATAATGTTAAAATATTAAAACATACAGTAAAGGCAATTAAAGTGTAATGACAACATTAAAATATGACAAAATTAAAGGAACAAAATTAAAATAATAGAACATAGTACAAATCAACAATCTAGGCTGTAGAATGCCATAAATCATGTTTAAATGTTTCATAATCAGTCCTAAAATATGTTATTCACCCATATATTGTTTTACGTTGTATGATGCAGTTGATAGAATTTAAATGGAATACAGTTGTGCATGGACTCTAATCGGGGGGGGGGGCATTATCAGCACCCTATATTTTTAAAAAATGACTTCTAGCTAGTAAAAATTTAATAGTATTATCACATATGACTCAATATCAAATATTTGCTATTACATTTTCAGTAAAGACAGTACAAAAGTTAATAGTGTGATGAATATTAAAATCTTACACTTACTTCGATGATGAGGAACTCATGGACAGTCATACCTCACCTCATTACACCTTTGTACTAAATGTTTACTCTTCATTATCAACCTGATTAGCTTTACAATCACATATGGGCTGATTCAGCACATTCGTAAGTGCCTCTGTGTAGATGTTTCCATTAAAAAAAAAATTAACTTTGGTTGGATGACCCACACTGAATGGATGTGATATTATCCCCTAGGTTGAACCCCAGATGGAACTAAAGAAGAGAAAGCAGGTCAGTTATGCATCTTCATGCTTTTCTCCATGATGTGAGTGTTCTGCGCTGCCAATTCAAAGTAATAGACTCAGTCCTCTGATAGTCAGTCTCTCTTGGTTTAAGCTGTTTACATGTATATTTTGTCATGGGAAATAGAAAAGTAACTAATGCAATATTCCTGAAATGCTGAAGAATATCTCAGACATACTATTTATTTACTCCTAAATACTTATATGTATGAAATATGAAGAAAGTGTTCATGAGCATAACTTTTTGTTAAATGAAAAATATATTTAATAATATTTTATAATATATTTGTTGTTATATTGAATATATCTATCATATATATATATATATATATATATATATATATATATATATATATTCCAAACTTGGCATTTATTTCATTTTCTTCTCATTCATTTGAACTAAGATACAAATGAAAGTTCTTCTCAAACCTATCAAATGCCCGATTTAACTCTTTAATGAAATATTATATTGATGACCACTTTAACAAAAATTAGTGAAAGATTATTTATTTTTATAATTAATTTTTATTGAAAATATACTATTTTCTCATGCAATATATCCTAAACACAGTTTTCCCTTCTGAAACAGACCCAATTTCCCGCCCTGCCCGCGAGAGAGGAAATGGGCTCCAGAGTCCTCCTGCGTGTAATCCTTTATTGATCCATTTGGGAAAAGAGGAAGAGGGGGGCAGCCCGCTTCTAGATATACCTCGTTCAAGCACACCTCAGTGTGATGCATGTCGCTTGGATTGGTTGGCGGCTCTTGCCCCGGGATTGGGCGGTGACAGACGTACGCGTACTCCCGCGGTGGGCGGTAACTTACGTGATTGTGTTACGCCTGTGCACTGAGTTTGTTTACAACCGTCACTAGGCAGCCGCTCCCGCTCGGGATGCGCAGCGGCTTGGATTGGGGAGGGAGCCCACGGCTCCTAACACACTTCCTCTACTCCTATCAGTTTTCCCCCACCTCAAATTCCATACAGATTTTTCCATCAATTCCATTCACTTCCTTTCTATCTTTCATTAGAAAAAACAAATAGTCTTCTAAGAGATAACAACAAAATTAACAAAATAAAAATACAATAAGATAAAACACAAATCATCATGTGGAACTTAGACAAAGCAAACCAACATAAGGAAATAACCAAAGCAACGGAACAGAAATAAGAGACTGACTCATAATCATCCTTGAAATTGCATAAAAACAATAAACCAGAAGTTACAGCATGCGTGCAGACAACCTGGATTAGATCCTTGAAGGCCTATAAATATTCTACAGTCTCTTAGTTCAACAATAGCAGTAACAACAACAAATTAACAAGAATCAAAAGTCATTGGTCATTGATAACTCCTAATATCAATGGACTAAATTCTCTAATAAGAAAACACCGATTAATAGACGGTATGTGAAAACTAGATTTATCCATCTTCTAAATCCAAGAAACACATTTTAACACCAACTATAGATATCACCTCAGGGTAAATGGTTGGGAATAAATATTCAAGCGGGTGAACCCATGAAGCATGCATGTATAGCCATTTAAAAAATCTAAAATACATCTTAAAACAAAACAAAACAAAACAAAAAAGATACAGGGAAGGAAACTATATACTTATCAGAGGAAAATTCTGCCATGATTTCAACCTTTAACATGTGTGTCCCAAGCACAAGGGCAGCAAACTACATAAAAGAAACACTGTTGCAGCTCAGATCATATATAGACTGTCACACATTGATAGTGGGAGACTTCGATACGCTAATCTCACCAATGAACATATGAGGTTATATGTTCTCATACCTCATGTTCTTCAATACATTTTAATTTGCTGTGAAAATGACAGACATTTTTAGAATCCTCTCTCATTCTATATTAAATTATGAAGTTTCCAACAATTTGGAGTTTAGTGTCTCGTGCTCACATTTAATACAGAATTTTATCATATATTAATTCATAATATTGAGATTTTACATTTTACAGGTATATCTGATTTCACATGTACAGTTACACTGCTACTCTCATTATGAAGTTTCTTTTTCAATAATATTTGAGTTATATTATAAAACCACAACATTGTATTTACTTATTCCAAACATGAAATATATTTTTATAAAATATGATCATTACATATATCTAAAGATTTCTGTATATAGGGAAAATATTAACACATGGATAGGTTTCCATTTCATAGTAGCTGATAAACAACTATTTACAATTGTCAGTAAAGCAAAATTCTTCTTAATACATAATCTAAGTACATATTTAAGTCTCATAATTTTAAAAATATTCTTTGAATTTTTGAGGTCATTTTATATTTACCCCATTGTTCCCTTCCTTGTCCTCTTCAACTTTTCATTTTCTTCTCCATTCTGTAATTTACCAGACTCTCTCTCTCTCTCTCTCTCTCTCTCTCTCTCTCTCTCTCTCTCTCTCTCTCACACACACACACACACACACACACACACACACACACACATGCACACACACACACAAAATGGGTATGGACAAATATCTTGGGAATAATACTATTAACAAAATATATAAAAAGAGAATCTAGAAACAGACTGTGACGATTGGTCTGGAATATACAAAAGCTTCTGATTGCTCTTCTATTTAAAAGTGGCTGCTGTTCACCTTGTCCCTTTAAGGAGTTTTCTTCTTACTTCAGATCTCTGATTTGATAGTAAGTCCCACCTCAGTACCACAGGGACTTAGCCTTGAGTTTCTGCCAGGTGCTTTAATCATATTGCCCTGCCACAGTGAAAGGCCATGTTTTATTAACTGTCAGGAGCTGGGCAATTAGCTGACCACAGGACTAATGGCAATGGCTGTCTGAAATATCTCAGGAAGTGGGGACCACCCAGTGAGCATGAGGAAACCTCTGGCCTCTTCCTTTCCTACATGTTTTGGCTTGTATCTCACCTAATTCAAAACAGTCTTGTCTTCTCATGGCTCCAGTTATTGGCGTCTCTCATTCAAATAACAAAGTGTGAATTCCATTTTTCCTTTATTAATATATGTCTTCACTTTTCACATATTCTTCATATTCTCTTCTAAATCTTAGATTAAGTACTTTGCTAATTATGTACTTTGAGAATTACAAAAATGAGTACAATACACTTTTATTTCTTCTGCCCAACATACAAATATCTCCTACTCCCAATATTCTACAACCCTACCTTTTAAATTCCCCTTCAAATTTTGTATCCTCATCTCCCTATTTTCTGCATATCTATCTATCTATCTATCTATCTATCTATCTATCTATCTATCTATCTACCTACCTACCTATATTGTACTAAATTCAATTGGAATTTTCCATATATACTTGGATTAATGATTGGCCTACATTGGCTATATATATATATATATATATATATATATATATATATATATATATATATGCAATACACAATTGCTGCTTTGACGTTTGCAGGTTTTGTCCAGACAGTGATAGCTGTTTAGTGTTCATGAATGCAATATCTCTTCCTTATCTAGGAGATTATTTTTCACAACCACCCTCTCACTGTTCATTACAATCTTTCTGCCCTCTTATTGTTGGTTTTTCAGAGCCTTGTTGGTAGGTGGCACACTTGACATGTACTATTAAGGGATGGACATTTCAAGGTCACTTACTCAATACTGTTTGACTTGTTATGATTCTAACAGCTTCTACCAAATGGAAAGTTAAACTTCTTTGAAGAGGCAAGAGCTGCATTAATTTGTAGATATAAGGTTATCTATTTATAAGCCAGTTGAATAGTATATAAATTTACATAATGGTGGAAGTTGAGTCTTCTCTAGATTCTGTGACCTATCCAACTGTTAATTCTCTCTTAGTGAATAAAATTTAATGCAATCAGACAGCTGTGTGGGCCTCTATTACTTTGTAGAATATGTCTTGCCAGAAGAGTCATTATTAGAGATTGCAGAGTTTACAGCTGGCTAATATTGCAAACAACTTTTCTATTCCAGCACCCTGCATACTTTGTCATTAGGCAGAAAGTTTCTAGATCAATAATAGTTGGACTTTTCCAAATCCTGTAGTCTAAATGTTATAGGCATCCCCCAAAAATAGGCTTTTGACATCAAATAATTATAATCCATCAAGAGCAATATCAATAGTTTGCATCTTGGAGTTTGGGTGTTTTTAACATCTTAATAAATAAGTTAAAGAGAATAATTTTATATATAGCACTAGGATATTTTGCTAGCATATGGCTTCTCATAGCAGCAGCATCTGCTGTGTGAGGTAATGTGTGTGTGTGTGTGTGTCTGTGTGTGTGTGTGTGTGTAACCTTGTTTTCCAATTATCATTTTGGTGCATCCAGGCTGTTTTTATTTCCTACCTATTGAGAATATACACCATGAATGAGACCAGATTTTTTTTTTTTGGTAGGAAAGAGTCTTTTGTGCATAGCTATAAAAGGGTCAGATGTTGACTCTTTTAAATTTCAATAATTTATTTCAATATATTTGATTGCACTAGAACTCATACACACACCTGTATTTTTATTATTCTGATGATGATGGGCCTGAAGTGCAGTTAAATGTTTCAATCATAAATCATCACTGAGTCAACTGTTCATTATACACTGTTCTTCTACTTGCCCTAACCCTAACTTAACCCTCACCCTAACCACAAAACCACCCCTAACCCTAACCTAACAATAATGGTAACCTTAACTAAATTACCTTTTCACAGTTGTATCTACTTGTTGTGTGACAAAACTTTTCCTTGAGAGACAAAAGAGATACAACTCATCACCCTGGATAAGAGTCTACAACAGACAGAACTGAACTATGGATAACTGAACAATTTAGTGAAACAGTAAATTTTATTTGGGGTTACTTATATGAACATGGTTGAGGGGTTACTTACAGGAGCAGAAATGACTGAAAGATAGGTTCCTTGCCAAAGCACATCTCAACATCAGTGACAGCTCACAAATTCTGGGAACGTGGAACAAACTTCACAGATTGCAGGCAAGTTCCCAGCGTGTCCTTTAGAATTGAATTTTTCAGGCAGCTTTGTTGCCTTCTGCTTCTTCTAGGGAGCTGCTCTGTTCTCAGAAACTTCTGTGAACCATGTATTGTCTGAGAGTCTTCTTTTCACCTTTACTTCTCTAAGAGTGATTCTCAGCAGCTTTATTGTTTACTCTGGGGTGGGGTGGGGGAGTGGTTTATTGTATGTAGTCAGTTTCAGGAACATCCTGATGCTATTTTGAATTGATACCTTCCTGCTTCATGACCTTCCTGTAGGATGGAAAGTTTTGGATTTCCCTGTCAGTTCTGTTTTTATACTAGTGCTGTGGGTAAAAATGCCACATTTAGGTAATAAGTTGCTTTCATGTTTTGTATAGAACATTATCAAACTCGAAGTCAGTATGAACTATAATTTTAAAGAAACTTGATTTTTCTAAGTCATTAGGGGATACTTAGTCAGTAGATCAGTAATTCACTGCATTTCAAGCACTACCGGCTTAGTGTACTTAGACGAGTATAATTTACACTTGGGGAGTAGTTCACATACCTGGAAGGATCTGAGCCATTGACTATTTAATTGACATGATTTTTTAAAATAGAGATGGAGCACTCTAATATTTACATGAAATGAAAATTGGGATTAAATTATCCCTACAAGGTCAGAGAAAAATTAATGAATGATGAAAGACTTAGAAATTTGCTCTCCTTGATGAAATACTTAAATGGAACTGCTGAGTGTGTCACTGTTCTGACATGAACCTGTATGCATTATGTTAGGCCATGTCTTCATGCTTCCTTCGAAGGACACAAGTTAGCTCAGTTCCAGGTTAGTGTCTCAATGCTCTGTTCCTCAAGTACACAGTGTCTTCAAAAACAGGTACTTATCTTCCATCATCAGGGGAGGAGAGTAACCAAGAATATAGCAAAAGGCTATATGTAAGTGAATCTCTTGAACAATCTGGGTCAACTTGTTTGAGGTTCTTCTCATATCTGATATTTAGGATTTTGTGATCGGTATTTTTTGGCAATTGGAGGGAGTATCTTCAGCCCTAACATTAACAGAACAATGAGGATCCACTGAACATAACAGTCTAAACAGAGGACAGTCCAAGAGGTCTCAAACCTATGCAAGGAACTTCAGTCAACTGAATAAAGCAGAAATGCAGAACATATCAATTGTGTTCTAAATTCTCATCCTAGAAAACATGAAAAGAAGCCACATTATATGGACTTAATAGATTATATTTAGGTACATATGTGTTTGTATGTGTATGTATATATATCATGTGTTATACATAAGTATTTATATACACTGTAACAGTAATTATTGGAAAAATTGAATTTGAAAGAGTGGGGAAGGTTATATGTAAGGGTTTTGGAGAGTAGAAAGGAAATTGAATAATATTGTAATTAAAATCACAAAAATATAAAACAAGTTACTTTAATATATAACTTTAGAAATAAAAATTAAAATGTGGATTTTTTCTCCTGTGACTCTCTAAGGCGGGATCACTCAGGAGCACTCAAGCCACCAAAGCAAAGCAGCTGGGACAGACGGACAGGGTCCTACCTGCCTCCATCTGAACCAGGAGGTAGGACTGTTCCACAGCCCTATTGCACTAGTCTTGCCAAGAGAGAGCTGGTCTCCCAGGAGTGCTGACACTGGCTTACAGAGTCACAGGAGGAACAAGCTCCACCAAGAAACAGCAAGAACATCTAACACCAGAAATTAACAGATGGCGAAATGGAAACGCAAGAATATTGACAGAAACCAAGACTACTTGGCAACACCAGAACCCAGCACTCCTAACTCAGCAAGTCCTGGTTACTCAAACACACTAGAAAAGCAAGATTCAGATGTAAAATCATATTTCACGATGCTGGTAGAGGATTTTAAGGAGGACATATACAACTCCCTTTTAAAAAATACAGGAGAACACAGCTAAACAAGTAGAAGCCTTTACAGAGGAATCACAAAAACCCCTTAAAGAATTATAGGAAAACACAGCCAAACAGGTGAAGGAATTGAACAAAACCATCCAGGATCTAAAAATGAATGGTGAAACAATAAAGAAATCACAGATGGAGACAACTCTAGAGATAGAAAACTTAGGAAAGACATCAGGAGCCATAGATGCAAGCATCACCAACAGAATACAAGAGATAGAAGAGAGAATCTCAGGTGCCGAAGACACCATAAAAACATCAAAGAAAACAAAAAATGAAAAAAAAAAAAAAAGATCATAACCCAAAACATCATGGAAATCCAGGACATAATGAGAAGACAAAACCTAACAATAATAGATGTAGATTAGAAGGAAGACAAGGAGGGGCACTTTGTACACATCGAAGGTAAATTCTTCCAAGGAGAACTCTCTATTCTGAACATCTATGCTCCAAGTGCAAGGGCATCCACATTCAAAAAGGAAACTTATTAAAGCTCAAACTACAGATTGCACAACACACAATAATAGTGGGAGACTTCAACACCCCACTCTCATCAATGGACAGATCATGGAAACAGAAACTAAACCGAGACACAGTGAAACTAACAGAACCAAATGTGAAACAAATAGACTTAACAGATTTCTGTAGAATATTTTTTATCCTAAAACAAATGGGTATAACATATTCTCAGCACCTCATGGTACTTTCTCCAAAATTGACCATATAATCAGTCACAAAACAGGCCTCAACAGAAAGAAGATTGAAATAATCCCATGCGTCTTATCAAATTGCGACTGACAAAGACTGATGTTTAATAACAACATAAATAATAGAAAACCCACATACAGGTAGAAGCTGAGCACTCTACTTGATGACATCTCGGTCAAGGAAGAAATGAAGAAAGAAATTAAAGACTTTTTAGAGTTAAATGAAAATGAAGCCACAACATAACAAAATTAATGGGACACAAGGAAAGCAGTGCTAAGAAGACAACTCATAGCTCTGAGTGCCTCCAAAAAGAAACTGGAGAGAGCATACACCAGCAGCTAGACAACACACCTAAAATCTCTAGAACAAAAAGAATCAAATTCACCCAAATGGAGTAGAAGATAGAAAATAATCAAACTCAGGACTGAAATCAAGCATGTGGAAACAAAAAGAAGTATCCAAAGAATCAACCAAACCAGGAGCTAGTTCTTTGAGAAAAATCAACAAAATGAATAAACCCTTACCCAGCCTATCTAGAGGGCACAGGGACAGTATCCTAATTAACAAAATCAGATATGAAAAGGGAGGCATAACAACAAACACTGATGAAATCCAAAAAGTCATCAGATCCTAGTACAAAAGACTATATTCAACAAAACTGGAAAACCTGGATGAAATGTACAATTTTCTAGATAGATACCTGGTACCAAAGTTAAATCAGGATCAGATTAACAATCTAGTTCCCTCTGTGCTCATGTCTCTAGCTGCATATATGGAAGAAGATGGCCTAGTGGGCCATCATTGGGAAGAGAGGCCCCTTGGTCATGCAGACTTTATATTCCCCAAGTACAGGGGAACGCCAGGGCCATTATGTAGGAGGGGGTGGGTAGGGGAGCAGGGCACGGATGGGGGAGTGTATGGGAACTTTCTGGATAACACTTGAAATGTAAATGAAGAAAATATCTAATAAAGAAAAAATAATTTAAAAAAATTAAAAAAAAAAAAAAAAAAAACAATCTAAACAGTCCCATATCCCCTACAAAAATTGAAACAGTCATTAATGGACTCCTAACCAAAAATGCCCATGACCAGATGGGTTTAGTGTAGAGTACTATCACATATTCAAAGAAGACCTAATACCAATACTCCTTAAACTATTCCACAAAACAGAACCAGAAAGTACTCAACCCAATTCGATTTATGAAGCCACATTTACTCTGATAGCTAAACCACTCAAAGACCCAACAACAACAAAAAGAGAACTTCAGAACAAATTCCCTTATAAATATCAATTCAAAAATACCCAGTAAAATTCTTGCAAACCAAATACAAGAACACATCAAAATGATCATACATCATGATCAAGTAGGCTTCATCCCAGGGATGCAGAGATGGTTCAATATATGGAAATCCATCAATGTAATCCACTATATGAACAAACTCAAAATAAAAACCCTATGTTCATCTCATTATATGCTAAGAAAGCATTCAACAAAATCCAACACCCCTTCATGATAAAAGTCTTAGAAAGATCAGAAACTCAATGCCCATACAAAATATAGTAAAAGCAATATACAGCAAACCAATAGCCAACATCAAACTAAATGGAGAGAAACTTGAAGCAATCCCATTAAAATCAGGGACTAGACAAGACTGCCCACTTTTGTCCTGCCTATTCAATATAGAACTCAAAGTTCTAGCCAGAGTAATTCGATAACAAAAGGAGATCAAAGGATACAAATTGGAAAGGAAGAGTTGAAAATATGACTACTTGCAGATGATATGATAGTATATATAAGTGACCCCAAATATTCCACCAGAGAACTCCTAAACCTGATAAACAATTTCAGCAAATTGACTGAATATAAAGTCAATTCAAACAAATCAGTGGCCTTCTTCCTCTACATAAAGGATAAACAGGCTGAGAAAAAAAAAATTAGTGAAACAACACCCTTCACAACAGTCACAAATAATACAAAATACCTTGGTGTGAGTATAAAAGTGAAAGATCTATATGATAATAACTTCAAGTCTCTGAAGAAAGAAATTGAAGAAGATCTCAGAACATGGAATGATTTCCCATGCTCATGGATTGGCAGGATTAATATAGTGAAAATGGCCATCATGCAGAAAGCAATCTACAGATTCAACGCAATCCTTATCAAAACTACACCTCATTCTTCACAGAGTTTAAAAAGGCAATTTGCAAATTCATCTGGAATAACAAAACATATATGATAGCAAAAACTATTCTGAACAATAAAAGAATTGGTGGAATCAACATCCATGACCTCAAGCTGTACTGCAGAGCAATTGTGATAAAAACCCGCACAGGTAGAGTGACAGACAGATAGATCAATGGAATAGGAAATAAGACCCAGAAATGAAACCACACACCTATGGTCACTTGATCTTTGACAAAATAGCTAAAACCATTCAGTGGGAAAACAAAACAAAATAAAACAAAACCGAGTATTTTCAAGAATTGCTGCTGGCTCAACTGTTTAGCATGTAAAAGAATGGAAATTGATCCATTCTTATCTCCTTGTACAAAGCTAAAGTCCAGATGGATTAAGGACTTCTACATAAATCCAGATATAGGGAAACCAATGGAAAAGAAAGTGGGGAAGAGCCTCAAGCACATGGACACAGAGGAAAATTCCTGAACAGAAAACCAATGGCTTGTGCTGTAAGATCAAAAATTGGCAAAAGGGCATTCACAAAATTGCAAAGTTTCTGTAAGGCAAAGGAAACTGTCAATTAGACAAAAAGGCAACCAAGAGATTGGGGAAAAGTCTTTACCAATCCTAAATCTGATAGAGGGCTAATATCCAATATATACAAAGAACTCAAGAAGATAGACTTCAGAGAAGCAAATAATCCTATTAATAATGGGGTACAGAGCTAAAGAAAGAATTATCAACTGAGGAATAGTGAATGGCTGAGAAGCATCTAAAGAAATGTTCAGCATCCTTAGTCATCAGGAAATTGCAAATCTAAACAACCATGAGATTCTACCTTATACCGGTCAGAACGGCTAAGATCAAAAACTCAGGTGAGAACAGATGCTGGCAAGGATGTGGTGAAAGAGGAACACTCCTCCATTGCTGGTGAGATTGCAAGCTGGTAAAACCACTCTGGAAATCAGTTTGGCAGTTCCTCAGAAAACTGGACATCTTACAAGAGGATCCATCTATACCACTCCTGGGCATATACTCAGAAGATGTTCCAACTTGTAATAAGGACACATGATCCACTAAGTTCATAACAGCCTTTTTTAAATAGCCAGAGGCTGGAAAGAACCCAGATGTCCCTCAACAGAGGAATGGGTACAGAAAATGTGGTACATTTACACAATGGGATACTATGCAGCTATTAAAAACTATGAATTTATGATTCAATCTTTCTTAGAAGGGGGAACAAAATACCCATGTGAAGTTTTACAGTGACAAAGTATGAAGCAAAGACTGAAGGAATGACAATCCAGAGACTGCATCACCTGGGGATCCATCCCATATACAGCCACCAAATGCAGACACTTTTGTGGATGCCAATAAGAGCTTGCTGACAGGAGCCTGATATAGCTGTATCCTGAGAGGCTGAGCAAGTGCCTGACAAATACAGAAGTTGATGCTCATAGCCATCCATTGGATGAAGCAGAGGGTCCCCAATGAAGAAACTAGAGAAAGTATACAAGGAGATGAAGGTGTTTGCAGCCCCATAGGAGGAGCAACAATATAAACTATCCCCCAGATCTCCCTGGGACTAAACCAACAACCAAAGAAAACACATGGTGGGACTCATGGCTTTGGCTGCATATGTAGCCTTAATTGGCCTTCAATGGGAGGATAGGCTCTTGGTCCTCGGTGAAGGCTCTAAGCCCCAATGTAAGGGAATAACAGGGCAATTACCAGACTCATGCATGAAATCAAGGATATGGCAAGAGACTTGAGACACTCATTCTCAGTGTAATGTTATGATGTCAGATACCTGCTCCTTGTCTGGTTTGCACACAGTGATACACTTACAAGCTATTCTGAAACACACACACACACACACACACACACACACACACACACACACACAGTGAGAGGGAGAGGAAAAATGACTGTTTCATCATCCCTTACTACCACGCTGAAGGTGAGGGTCAAGTAGAGAAAAAAACCTATCCAAACCTTAGCTTTTGATCAACTATTGCACAAGTAACATACTTTATAATGAAAAAGAGACAGTCCTCTTCCCATACAAAAGTTCAATTAGGGAAATAAGAAGCAAAAGTTAGCTGAAATAAAAGCAGGCATACAAGGAAGATGCACGATCTTCAGTACAATACACAAAGACCTGCCATCGCTAGACAAGACAGAACTCTTTATTTAATTCTGGATATGAGTAATCAAAAGGCAAGTTAATACTACCAGGCTCTAACTGCATTAGAAACACTCACTAAGAATCATATTAAAACCAGCAGCAGGAAACTTGCAACACAGAACTAGGAAGGATAATTGAAAAAATGCACCTACTAGACAACAATCCATGAACAGATACAGAAAACAGGGACAAATGCATTAGATGACTGAAAAAAAAAATCTTTAGCAAATTGCAAATCAGACACCCCATCAGTAAAGAATTATAAGGTTTAGATTCTAAATTAGATCTACCAGTAGTACTATGTCAGAGATACTAGACTACAAGTAACTCAATAATGATAAAATGCCATAAAAAGTTGGAAACTTCAAAAAGTTAACAAAAGTGATTAAGTTATATACTCTGCTGTGTAATGAACTATTTAAGTTACAAAAATAAAGTTTGAAAGCTTTCAAAACAAATTAACTCAAATATATTAAAGAAATAAAAATTGATGAGCTAATAATCACTTTAAAAAATTAAAGACCTGAAAGTGTGAAGAGAGTATAAATAACCATGAAAAACTAAGTTAATTTCAAATGTCAAATATAACTTTAACAAGGGAAAGACGTACGACAGACTTATTTTTAAAAGATAAAAACTATAGTTTCTTCCAATTTAATAAAATGTAGTCAAGAATAATTGTGAAGAGAAATTCTAAAAGTTTCATTTTACTTGTTTCTGGAAAGAGAACTTCTATATGTGGAAGGTTTCTAAAAGTATAAGTGAAACAGAGCTTCCCATTAAAAGAAGTCAGTCTAAAGACACAACTTTCATTCTGTAAGAAAATTTGAAAACCAAATAAAACTTTTTAAACCTATTAAAGGTAAAATGTAAAAGATTAATATATTCATCAAACACCCTTCAAACTTATGGAAAATACGAACCTTTAAAAGAGATCTGCAATGGAAAAATATTTTGTCAATTTGTCTACACTTAAAAAAAGGGGGGGGGCTTATTCACTAAAAGGATGCATATGTGATCAACGGAAATAAAGAAATGTGTTGTTGGAAGAAAATGTGAAGAGAGTGAAAGATGTCATTAATATTTATGAATTTATTTTATCTTTTGAATGTAAGCTGAAGCAGGATGTGGTGGCGCATGCCTTTAACCCCAGCACTCATGAGGCAGAGGCAGGTGGATTTCTTATTTCTAGGCCAGCCTGGTCTACAAAGTGAGTTCCAGGACAGCCAGGGCTATATAGAAAAACACTGTCTTGAAAAACAAAACAAAACAAAACAAAACAAAACAAAACAAAACAAAACAAAACAAAACAAAACAACGAGTTAGAAAAAATGTAAGCTGAGTACGTACAGAAAAACTAATTCTGAACAAGAACAGATTGAAAAATCAAGATATTAATAGAGTAAAAGATTAAACCACTTTTCAAAATTAGGTTTTGACATTTATATCAGCTAGATTCAATACATGTGAATCCTAAAAATTCAATAATAAATGGCACATATTAATGTGACATTTAAGGACATGAAACACTTTTCTTCTTTCATTAAGCTGATGTGTTTTATTGCTTATCATTTCTCACATAGTTTTCTGTAATTTATCTTAACAAATATGTATGACTTCAATTTTCCACACATACAACCTGACAATTAAGCATGAATTATCATTTGTCACCAAATTATAGAACTAGTTTACGAGGCTTCTAAAGTTGTTCATAAATAATATATATATATATATATATATATATATATATATATATATATATACACACACACACAGTATTTATTACACACACACACATGCACACACATGTACACAAGCACCTCATGGAAAAACCTCTGACATGCACACAAAAAATGCTTATGTCTGCCTGACATAAGCATTTTTATATGTTTAATCTTTAATGTCTTTAGATTATTTTTCAAAAATGTTAGGAAATAGTACAAAATAAGTGAAATTTAACTTTTAACCCTAAGCCTCTTGCCATTGAGGTGTAAGAAAAATATCTGCTTTTGATTTAATTTTGCTTCAGTGTTTTCTTTTATATTGTATTTATAAAATTTATGGTGGGATCTCTTTCAGCCAGGGCCACCCCTGCCTTCTTCCTTCTGATACCAGTTGAGGCTGCTAAGGCCTCCAGAGTGCTCTCCACACCACAGGACCTCAGGATCACCTCGGGATCACCAGTGAGTGGAACACAGCATCAGCTTCAAAAATCCTGAAGAGTCTTGTACCTGCAGGAACAGGGACAAAGGAAACACTCCCAACCAGAGTCTGGGATCTCTTCTAGCTGGTGCCACCCCACCATCTTCCTTCTGAGCCCAGTGGAGGCTGCTATGGCTCCAGAGTGCTCTCCTTGTGGGGGGTCCTCTGGATCACCTTAGGATCACGGGACCCCTACCATAGCTAGGACCTCCTGATCACCTGAGAGCAGGTTGGCAATAGAATCAACAGAGCTTCTTGGTCAGAGTCTCGCTGGGCCTTCAAACTCAGGCAGGAGATGGAGCTGAGACCCAGACACCTAGGCACATTCCTTGTCAGAGGAGAGTCAACCTTCTGGGAGGGTTCTGACCCTAGATCTTGGGAAGTGGATCAGAGCTCCGGACTGCTGGACACCTGTCCTGCAAGAGAAGAGGTTGCCTGCAGAGAGTGCTCTGACCACTGGAACTCAGGTGAGAGTTGTGCTCCCAGGAGTGCTAACAGACGCTAGCAGAATCACTGGAGGATAAAGATCCAACCAAAGACAGCTTGAACATTAACATCAGAGATTTCCAGATGGTGAGAAAGGCAAACATAAGAATCTTACTAACAGAGACCAAGAACATTGGGCATCATCAGAACCCAGTAAGGCCACCTCAACAAATCCTGGATACTCCAACATGACCAAAAAGCAAGATGAAGATTTTAAATTATATATCATGATGGTGGTAGAAGATTTTAAGAAGGGCATTAATAACTCACTTAAAGAAATACAGGAGAACACAACAAAACAGGTAGAAGCCCTTATAGGGGAAGTACAAATATCCCTCAAGGGATTACAGGAGAATACGGCTAAACAAAAAGAACACCTTAAAGAGGAAATACAAAAATCTCTCAAGGAATCAAAGGAGAACACTGTTAAACAGGTAGAAGCCCTTAAAGAACTACAGGCAAACACTGCTAAAGAAACAGAAAAATCCCTTAAAGAGTTACAGGAAAACACAACCAAACAGGCAATGGAATTGAACAAAACCATCCAAGATCTAAAAACGGAAGTAGAAACAATGAAGAAAACACAAAGAGAGAAAATACTGCAGATAGAAAGCCTAGGAAAGAAATCAGAAACCATAGATGTGAGAATCAGCAATAGAATACAAGAGATGGAAGAGAGAATCACAGGTGCAGAAGATTCAATAGGAAAAAAATGGACACAACAATCAAAGAAAATGCAAAATGCAAAAAAAAAATGTTAAAACATCCAAGAAATCCAGAACACAGTGAGAAGACGAAACTTACAGATAATAGGAGTAGATGAGAATGACGGTTTTCAACTTAAAGGGCCAGCAAATATCTTCAACAAAATTATAGAAGAAAACTTCCCATACCTAAATAAAGAGATGCCCATGAACAAACAAGAAGCCTACAGAACTCCAAATAGACTGGACCAGAAAAGAAATTCCTCTAGACACATAATAATAAGAACAACAAATGGAATAAATAAAGACAGAATATTAAAAGCAGAAAGGGAAAAAGGTCAAGTAACATATAAAGGCGGGCCTACAAGAATTAAAACAGACTTCTCAGCAGAGACTATGAAAGTCAAAAGATCCTGGACAGATGTTAAATAGACACTAAGAGAACACAAATGCCAGCCCAAGCTACTATACCCAGCAAACCTCTCAATTATCATAGATGGAGAAACAAAAGTATTCCATGACAAAACCAAATTCACACAATATCTTTCCACAAACCTAGTCCTTCAAAAGATAATAAAGGGAAAACACTAACAAAATGATGGAAACTATATCCTAGAAAAAGCAAGAAAGTTATCCTTTAACAAAACTAAAAGAAGACAGCCGCAAGAACAGATCCCCAAATCTAACAACAAAAATAACAGTAAGCAACACTTAATTTTCTATGATTTCTCTTAACCTCAATGGACTCAATTCCCCAATAAAAAACATAGACTAACAGACTGGCTACACAAACAGGACCCAACATTTTGCTGCTTACAGGAAACCCACCTCAGGGAAAAAGACAGACATTACCTCAGAATAAAAGGCTAGAAATCAATTTTCCAAGCAAATAGTCTTAAGAAACAAGCTGGAGTAGCCATTCTAACAGCGAATAAAATTGACTTCCAACCCAAAGTTATCAAAAAAGACAAGGAGGGGCACTACATACTCTTCAAAGTTAAAATCTACCAAGATGAACTCTCAATTCTAAATATCTATGCTTCAAATGCAAGGGGAGCCAAATTCATTAAAGAAACTTTAGTAAAGGTCAAAGCACACATTGCAATTCATACGATAATAGTGGAGACTTCAACACCCTATCCTCACCAACAGACAGATCCTGGAAACATAAACTAAACAGAGACACATAAACACTCATAAAAGTTATGAAACAAATGGATTTAATAGATATCTACAGAACATTTTATCCTAAAACAAAAGGATATACCTTCTTTGCAGCACCTCATGGTACCTCCTTCAAAATTGACCATATAATTGGTCACAAAACAGGCCTCAACAGATACAAAAATATTAAAATTATCCCATGCATCCTATCAGATCACCACAGACTAAAGCTGATCTTCAATAACAGCATAAATAATAGAAAACCAATATTCACATGGAAACTGAACCACCCTCTACTCAATCATTCCTTCGTCAAGGAAGAAATAAAGAAAGAAATTAAAGACTTTTTAGAGTTTAATGAAAATGAAGCCACAACATACCCAAACTTATGGGACACAATCAAAGCAGTCCTGAGAGGAAAACACATAGCCCTGAGTGCATCCAAAAAGAAACTAGAGAGAGCATACACTAGCAATCTGACAGAACACCTAGAAGCTCTAGAATGAACTGAAGCAAATTCACAAAAGAAGAGTAGACAGCAGGAAATAATTAAACTCAGTGCTGAAATCAACCAAGTGGAAACAAAATGAACTATTTAAAGAATCAACCAAACCAGGAACTGGTTCTTTGAGAAAATGAACAAGATAGATATACCCTTAACCAGACTCACTAGAGGGCAGAGGGACAGTATCCTGACTAACAAAATCAGAAATGAAAAAGGAAACATAACAACAGATCCTAAGGAAATCCAAAGCATCATCAGATCCTATTACAAAAGGCTATACCAAACAAAATTGGAAAACCTGGATGAAATGGAAAACTTCCTAGACAGATTCAGGTACCAAATCAGGATCAGATTAACAATCTTAACAGTCCCATTTCCCCTAAAGAAATCGAAGCAGTCATTAATAGTCTCCCCACCAAAAAAAGCCCAGGACCAGATGGGTTTAGTGCAGAGTTCTATAAGACCTTCAAAGAAGACCTAATTCCAACTCTTTTCAAACTATTCCACAAAGTAGAAACATAAGATACTCTACCCAACTTATTCTATGAAGCCACAATTACTCTCATACGTAAACCACACAAAGATCCAACAAAGAAAGAGAACTTCAGACATATTTCCCTTATGAATATCGATGCAAAAATACTCAATAAAATCCTCACAAACCAAATCCAAGAACATATCAAAATAATCATCCACCATGACCAAGTAGGCTTCATCCCAGGAATGCAGGGATGGTTTAATATACAGAAATCCATCAATGTAATCTACTATATAAACAAACTCAAAGACAAAAATCACATGATCATCACTTTAGATGCTGAGAAAGCATTTGACAAAATCCAAAACCCCTTCATGATAAAAGTCATGGAAAGATCAGGAATTCTAGGCCCATATATAAACATAATAAAAGTAATATACAGCAAAACAGTAGCCAATATCAAAGTAAATGGATTGAAGCTGGAAGCAATCCCACTAAATCAGGGACTAGACAAGGCTGCCCACTTTCTCCCTACCTATTCAATATAGTACGTGAAATCCCAGTGAGAGAAATTCTACAATGAAAGATCAAAGGGATTAAAAAGGAAAAGGAAGAAGTCAAAATATTACTAATTGCAGATGATATGATAGTATACTGTAGTGTACCCACAGGTCTCTGACCAGCAGAGATGGTGGGAATATATGACAGGGGACTCCAAGGTGGGTTCAGAACAGCTTGCCTTCCAGCTTCTGCTTTATTCTGCTTCCCTCTCTCTCAGGTTCACACAGCTGCAGCCATTCACTGACTCACTCTGCTCTCTCCTATGCTGCTCTCTAAAGCTGGTGCTGCTCTCCTCACCTGATGCTCTCTGGCCTTTTGCTGCTGGCGCTCCCTACACTGGCACTCTCTAACACTGGTCCAGTCTCCTCATCTGGTCTCTCATCTGGTCTCTCTCTGCTACACTGGTCTCTCATCTCATCTGGGGCTGCCCTCAATTTATTTATACTCCCATTCACTCAGGCCACCTCACACCACCCAATCATAAACACACACGTTCAAGGCAGCATGTAGGATTGTCTGATAGAATGGTATTGCAAGATGTTGCCCTAATCTCTCCAACGAGTTACATGTGTTGCTTTTATTGCACATACTGAGACTGGGATAAACAAGCCAGGTCATGGGTCTTACCATAGAGCCAGGGTGCCATCTTTGGCTCATGTGCCACTCCTGCTCCCCACAGTATATAAAAGTGATTCTAAAAATTCCACCAGAGAACTCCGAAACCTGATAAACAGCTTCACTGCAGTGGCTGGATATAAAATTAACTCAAACAAATCAATGGACCTTTTCTATACAAAAGATAAACAGGATTAGAAAGAATTTATGGAAACAACACCCTTCACAATAGTCACAAATAAAATAAAATAACTTGGTGTGACTCTAACTAAGGAAGTAAAATATCTGTATGACAAGAACTTCAAGTCTCTGAATAAAGAAATTGAAGATATCAGAAGATGGAAAGATCTCCCATGCTCATGGATTGGCCGGGATTAATATATTCAAATTGGCTATCCTGCCAAAAGCAATCTACAGATTCAATGCAATCCCCATCAAAATTCCAACTCAATTCTTCACTGAGATAGAAAGGACACTTTGTAAATTCATCTGGAATAATAAAAAACCTAGAATAGCAAAAACTATTCTCAACAATAAATGAACCCCTGGTGAAATAAACATCCCTGACCTCATGCTGTTCTACAGATCAATCATGATAAAAAAAAAAAAAAAAAAAAAACTGCATGGCACTAGTACAGTGACAGACAGGTAGGTCAATGGAATAGAATTAAAGACCCAGAAATGAACCCACACACCTTTGGTCACCTTATCTTTGACAAGGGAGCTAAAACAATAAAGTGAAAAAAAGACAGCATTTTCAACAAATGGTGCTGGCACAACTGGCGGTCAACATGTAGAAGAATATGAATTGATCCATTCTTATCTCCTGTACAAAGCTCAAGTCTAAGTGGATCAAAGAACTCCACATAAAACCAGAGACAGTGAAATTTATAGAGGAGAAAGTGGGGAAAACCCTCGAAGATATGGGCACAGGGGTAAAATTCCTAAACAGAACAGCAATGGCCTGTGCTGTAAGATCAAAAATCGATAAATGGGACCTCATAAAATTGCAAAGCTACTGTAGGGCAAAAGATACTATCAGTAAGACAAAAAGGCCATCGACGAATTGGGAATAAATCTTTACCAATCCTAACTCTGATAGTGTGCTAATATCCAATATATACAACGAGCTCAAGAAGCTGAACTCCAGAAATTCAAATAACCCCATTAAAAATGGGGTATAGAGCTAAACAAGGAATTCTCAATTGAGGAATACTGAAGGGCTGAGAAGCACGTGAAAAAATGTTCAACATCCTTAATCGTCAGGGAAATGCAAATCAAAATAACACTGAGATTCCCCACCTCACACCAGTCAGAAATGCTAAGATCAAAAATTCAGGTGACAGCAGATACTGGCGAGGATGTGGAGAAAGAGGACCACTCCACCATTGCTGGTGGGATTGCAAACTGGTACAACCACTCTGGAAATCAGTCTTGGGGTTCATAAGAATACTGGATATAGTACTACCAATTGATCCAGAAATACCTCTCCTCAGGCATATACCCAGAAGATGTTCCAACTGGTAATAATGACACATGCTCCACTATGTTCAAAGCAACCTTATTTTAATAGCCAGAAGCTGGAAAGGATCTAGATGTCCTTCAAGAGAGGAATGGATACAGAAAATGTTGTACATTTACACAAAGGAGTACTACTCAGCTATTAAAAACAATGGATTTATGTAATACTTGGACAAATGGATGTATCTGGAAGATATCATCCTGAGTGAGGTAACCCAATCACAAAAGAACTCACTTGATATGCACTCACTGATAAGTGGATATTAGCCCAGAAACCTAGAATACCCAAGATACAATTTCCAAAACACAACAAAATCTAGAAGGAAGACTAACGTGTGGATACTTCATTCCTCCCTAGAATAAGGAATAAAATATCCTTGGAAGGACTTGCAGAGACAAAATTTGGAGCTAAGATGAAAGGATGGACCATCCAGAGACAGCCCCACCTGGGGGTCCATCCCATAATCAGCCACCAAACGCAGACACTACTGCATATGCCAGCAAGATTTTGCTGAAAGGACCCTAATATAGCTGTCTCCTGTGAGGCTGTGTCAGTGCCTGGCAAATGCAAAAGTGGATGCTCACAGTCATCTCTAGGAAGGAACACAGGGTCCCCAATATAGAAGCTAGAGAGAGTACCCAAGACCCAAAGGGGTCTGCAACCCTATAGGTGGAACAACAAAATGAACTAATCAGAACCCCTAGAGCTTGTGTCTCTAGCTGCATATGTATTAGAAGATGGCCTAGTCGGTCATTATTGGGAAGAGAGGCCCCTTGCCAGGGACAAGAATTGGGAGTTGGTGGGTAGGGGAGCATGGTGGGGGGAGGGTTTAGGGGACTTTTGGGATAGCATTTGAAATGTAAATGAAGAAAATATCTAATAAAAATTATGCATTGCTCAAGATTGTCTGGCATGGCTATATTGTATTTAAATAGAAAAAAATAGTTTTTTTGGATGTAATAACATTCAATAAATAGCCCCTAATTTTTTTTCACTGAAAATGAACACTCTACAGATGAATATTTAAATCTTATTTAATGTCCTAAGTTTCTAGTGACAGATGGCATCACATATACTGCTTAAGGATATTTAAGTACAATTAAAATCATAATTTAAAACTAATAATAAATTACTTTTCAAAATGACAACTGGGAGTTTAACATCTTTCAATTCTAATTCAATATTTGACTTATTATCAAAATGTAGAACTAATTAAAATTTAAAACATTTCATAAGTGATAATATAAGATTATGAATTCCATATTTCATCATGTTATAGTCTTAATTTATGTTCATAGCTTCTGGTATTAGATATATACATTATTTCTCAAAGTAATAAGAAGTCCACTTATAATTGCAAAGTTTTTAGTCATGTTATATTGCCACTTAAATTAGTCTAAAGCTGCTTCTTTATATTTATTGTCCAGAATTTTAAACGGAAAGATAAACTAACTTTAATGGTGACATTTTTAAAGTAGTTTTCTCAGACTTTTAAAATTAAGTATTTATTAAGGTAAGACTACCAACTGAAAGACTGTCTCGTGCCTGTAATTTAATCTTATAATTTAACTATTTTCTCAATATATACAAAACAGAAAGAATTAGAATTTCAAAGTTAGACTAAAATACATTTCATAAATGTTACATTAAGTGGGCAATTAGCCTGCAAACTGACTTGTGTCTGTTTTAAATGTGACTAACCATGGACATAGTCCCCAACTCTGGAAGGAGGTCCTTTTTGTTATTCAGCACAGGGGGGAAACTTCTGTTAACAATCTTTCATTATCTGCTCACATTTGTGTGATGATCTTTCCACTAAGAAAACTAACACAGTGATACCTACCTTTTGTTCATTAAATTCTTGGAAAGGCAACTTATCCCTTCAATTTACTTTATTTTTTAATTAAAATTATTATTTATTTTTAATTTGTTGTGAATATTGCCTCATGCTCCATTTTAAAAAGTGATAACCAGAGGTGAATTGAGCAAAAAATACATAGCTGATTCCAGAAAAGGAATTTGCATGTCATAGTCTGCATAACTCATTAAAGCCAGTGCTTCATTTTAGAGTTTAGAGGATAATTGGTTGAGAGATTATGTTGCTTTTCTCATGAGATTGTTGAGCTGTGTAGTGATGAAACTAAAGCACATGACTCCAAACCCAGTGCTTTTACGGAACTCAAGTTGTCAAGTCACCATAACTTGATACACTTCCCAAAGTGCTTTACTTCATGCATACAGAAGATCCTAAGTTTTGTGTTCTCTGATAGTGAATATAGCTATGTTAGGCACCACATTCTAGTAATACAAAGACATGCTAACCACTTTTTTTTTCATTTTGTAATAATTTATTTGTATTATTCTTTGAGACTCTGTGAACATATGTGTTTATTTTTGTTTGATGTATTGGAACTCATTACCAGGGGGCTGTTTCTAAATATCCTTTGAAATATTTATATGAGTTACAGACTTACGGAATTTTTTTTTTTTTTTTAGTTGGTGCTTAAGAGGTATTTCTTTTTTTTTTCCAATATTTATTAGATAACTTCTTCATTTACATTGCAAGTGTTATCTAGAAAGTTCCCTATACCCTCATACCTTCCGGCCCTGCTCCCCTACCCTCCCACTCCCACATCATGGCCCTGGTGTTCCCCTGTACTGGGGCATATAAAGTCTGCATGACCAAGGGGCCTCTCTTTCCAATGATGGCCAACTAGGCCATCCTCTTCTATATATGCAGCTAGAGACATGAGCTCAGGGGGTACTAGTTAGTTCATGTTATTCTTCCACCTATAGGGTTGAAGACCCCTTCAGCTCCTTGGGTA
>LR751852.1:0-72536 GCA_902729485.2 Mus minutoides
AGTTTGAGTTCTTCCTTTCCAATTTGTATCCCCTTGACCTCCTTTTGTTGTCGAATCGCTCTGGCTAGGACTTCAAGTACTATATTGAATAGGTAGGGAGAAAGTGGGCAGCCTTGTCTGGTCCCTGATTTTAGTGGGATTGCTTCCAGCTTCTCTCCATTTAGTTTGATGTTGGCCACTGGTTTGCTGTAGATTGCTTGTATTATGTTTAGATAAGGGCCTTGAATTCCTGATCTTTCCAAGACCTTTATCATGAATGGGTGTTGGATTTTGTCAAATGCTTTCTCAGCATCTAAGGAGATGAGCATGTGACTTTTATCTTTGAGTTTGTTTATATGGTGTATTACGTTGATGGATTTCCGTATATTAAACCATCCCTGCATTCCTGGGATGAAGCCTACTTGGTCATGATGGATGATCATTTTGATGTGTTCTTGGATTCGGTTGGCGAGAATTTTGCTGAGTATTTTTGCATCGATATTCATGAGGGAAATTGGTCTGAAATTCTCTATCTTTGTTGTGTCTATGGGGTTTAGGTATCAGAGTAATTGTGGCTTCATAAAATGAGTTGGGTAATGTACCTTCAGATTTTATTTTGTTGAATAGTTTGAGAAGAACTGGAACTAGGTCTTCTTTGAAGGTCTGATAGAACTCTGCACTAAGGTACCCCATTTTTTAATAGGGATATTTGATACTCTGGTGTCTAATTTCTTGATTTCTTTGGATATTAGCCCTCCATCAGATGTAGGGTTGGTAAAGATCTTTTTCCAATCTATTGGTGGCCGTTTTGTCCCATTGACAGTGTCCTTCGCCTTACAGAAGCTTTGGAATTTTATGAGGTCCTATTTGTCAATTCTTGATCTTACAGCATAAGTCATTGATGTGCTGTTCAGGAATTTTCCTCCTGTGCCCATGTGCTCAAGGCTCTTCTCTACTTTCTCCTCTATAAGTTTCAGTGTATCTGGTTTTATGTGGAGGTCCTTGATCCATTTGAACTTGAGCTTTGTTCAAGTAAATAAGAATGGATCAATTTGCATTTTTCTACATGTTAATTGCTAGTTAAACTAGCACCATTTGTTTAAAATGCTGTTTCTTTTCCACTGGATGGTTTTAGCTCCTTTGTCAAAGATCAAGTGACCACATGTGTGTAGGTTCATTTCTAGGTCTTCAATTCTATTCCATTGATCTTCCTACCTGTCTGTACCAATACCATTCAGTTTTTATCACTATTGCTCTGTAATACAGCTTGAGGTCAGGGATGGTGATTCCACCAGAAGTTCTGTTATTGTTGAGAATAGTTTTCACTCTCCTGGGCTTTTTGTTATTCCAAATCAATTTGAAAACTTCTCTTTCTAACTATGAATAATTGAGTTGCAATTTTGATGGGGATTGCATTGGATCTGTAGATTGCTTTCGGCATGATAGCCATTTTTACTATATTAATCCTGCTAATCCATGAGCATGGGAGGTCTTTCCATCTTCTGAGATCGTCTTCGATTTCTTTCTTCAGAGACTTGAAGTTCCTTTTTCAAAAAAAAATTTTATTAGATATTTTCTTCATTTACATTTCAAATGCTATCCCAAAAGTCCTCTATACTCTCCCCCCACCCTGCTCCCCTTCCCACCCACTCCCATTTCTTGGCCCTGGCATTCCCCTGTACTGGGGCATATAAAGTTTGCAAGACCTAGGGGCCTCCCTTCCCAATGATGGCCAACTTGGCCATCTTCTGTTACATATGCAGCTAGAGACATGAGCTCTGGGGGTACTGATTAGTTCATATTGTTGTTCCACCTATAGGGTTGCAGACCCCTTCAGCTGAAAAAGTGAAACATAAAAACATAAAACTAAGCCTTTTTGCCCAGGCTTGAGAATGTGACCTTTGTGACTCAATGACCCAAGGCATGCTAATCATAAAATGGATAGCAATATTCCTCCACCCACCCGCCTTCTGGATTCAGGGAGTGTTTGTTCAAAAAGTGTCATCCTGACCATTCATGGACCCAGCTATGCAAATGTGCTATTGTTAGAGGCTCTTGGAAACTGTCTTGAGAAAAAACCTGGACAATTACCAGGTATTCCTTGTGACTCTTGTGACTTTGCACTTCCTCATGACTCTTAACTGGTACTTTTGGTATTTTCCATCAGTGCCCTCCCCACCCCCTTGAGTTGTGGTTCTTCCTTTAAATACTCCCTTTCTCAGCTACTCCAGGTGCCACAGTCCTCTACCCTTGGGTGGTGTATGACTATGGGCCTGAGAACACTCGTGAAATAAAAGTCCTTTTGCAATTTGCATCAAGACCGTTTCTCATGAGTGATTTGGGGTGTTGAGTCTCCTGAGTCAGAACATGGAGGAGTCCTCATGTTGTGGGTCTTTCACAGCTCCTGGGGTACTTTCTCTAGCTCCTCCATTGGGGGCCCTGTGTTTCATCCTATCGATGACTGTGAGCATTCACTTCTGTATTTGCCAGGCACTTGCATAGCCTCACAAGAGACAGCTATATCAGGGTCCTTTCAGTATAATCTTGCTGGCATATGCAATAGTGTTTGCGTTTGGTGGCTGATTGGATGGACCCCTGGGTGGGGCAGTCTCTGGATGGTCCATCCTTTCATCTTAGCTCCCAACGTTGTCTCTGTAACTGCTTCCATGTGTATTTTTTTCCCTATTCTAAGGAGGAATGAAGTATCTAGGCATTGGTCTTCTTTCTTCTTTATTTTCTTGTGTTTTGCAAATTGTATCTTGGGTATTGTAAGTTTCTGGGCTAATATCCACTTATCAGTGAGTGCATATCAAGTGACTTCTTTCGTTGGGTTACCTCACTCAGGATGATATTCTCCAGGTATATCCACTTGCCTAAGTGAAGTTCTTGTCATACAGATCTTTCACTTGCTTGGTTAGAGTCACACCAAAGTATGCGATATTATTTCTGCCTATTGTGAAGGATGCCACTTCTTTCTCAGCCTATTTATCCTTTGATTTAGGAAGGCTACTGATTTATTTGAGTTAATTTTATATCCAGCCACTTTGCTGAAGTTGTACATCAGCTTTAGGAGTTCTCTGGTGGAATCTTTGGGTTCATTTAAGTATACTATCATATCATCTGCAAATAGGGATATTTTGACTTCTTCCTTTCCAATTTGTATCCCTTTGACCTACTTTTGTTGTCTAATTGCCCTAGCTAGAACTTGAAGTATTATATTAAATAAATAGGGAGAGAGTGGGCAGCCTTGTCTAGTCCCTGATTGTAGTGGGATTGCTTCAAGTTTCTTTCCATTCAGTTTGACATTGGTTACTGGTTTGCTGTATATTTGCTTTTGCTATGTTTAGGTATGGCCCTTGAATTCTTTCAAAGACTTTTAACATGAAGGGATGATAAATTGTCAAATGCTTTTTCAGCATCTAATAAAATGATCATATGGGTTGTTTTTTTTTTGAGTTTGATAATGTAGTGAATTATGTTGATGGATTTCTATATATTTAACCATCCCAGCATCCCCGGGATGAAGCCTACTTGATTGTAGTGAGTGATTGTTTTAATGTGTTCTTGGATTTGGTTTGCAAGAATTTTATTGAGTATTTTTGCATTGACATTCATAAGGAAAATTTCTCTGAAGTTCTCTTTCTTTGTTGGGCCTTTGTGAGGTTTTGTTCTCAGCATAATTGTGGCTTCATAAAACTGATTGGGTACTGTTTCTTCTGTTTCTATTTTGTGTAATAGTTTAAAGAGTATTGGTATTAGGTCTTCTTTAAAGGTTTGATAGATTGCTCCAATAAACCCATCTGGTCCTATGCTTATTTTTTCCCCTTGGGAGACTATTAATGACTGCTTCTATTTCTTTAGGAGTTATGGGACTGTTTAGATGGTTTATCTAATCCTATTTTAACTTTGGCACCTTGTATGTGTTTAGAAAATTGTCCATTTCATCCAGATTTTCCAATTTATTTGAGTATAAAGCAGGACCTGATGATTTTTTAAATTTCCATGGTTTCCGTTGTTATGTCTCCCTTTTCATTTCTGATTTTATTAATTTAATTTTTTATAAATTAAATTTATTAATTTATTAATCTGTGCCCTTTGGTTAGACTGGCTAAGTGTTTATCTATCTTGTTGATTTTCTTAAAGAACCAGCTCCTGATTTTTTTGATTCATTGTATAGTTCTTTTTGTTTCTATTTGATTTTGTTTCTATTTGATTGATTTCAGCCTTGAGTTTGATTATTTTCTGCTATCTACTCTTGGGTGTTTTTGCTTCTGTTTGTTCTAGAGTTTTCAGGTGTGCTGTCAACCTGCTAGTGTAGTCTCTCTCCAGTTTCTTTTTGGAGGCACTTAGAGCTATGAGTTTTCCTCTTACCAATGCTTTCATTGTGTCCCATAAGTTTTGGTATTGTATGTCTTCATTTTCATTAAATTCTAAAAAGTCTTTAATTTCTTTCTTTATTTCTTCCTTGACCAAGTTATCATTGAGTAGAGCATTGTTCAGTTTCCATGTGTATGTGTTTTTCATTGTTTTTGTTAGAATTAAGACCAGCCTTAGTCTGTGGTGATCTGATAGGTTACATGGGATTATTTCAATCTTGTATCTGTTGAGGCCTGTTTTGTGGCCAATTATATGGTCAATTTTGGAGATAGTACCATGAGATGCTGAGAAGTATGTTCTTTTGCTTTAACATAAAATGTTCTATAAATATCTATTAGATCCATTTTGTTCATTACTTCTGTTAGTTTCACCGTGTCTCTGTTTAGTTTCTGTTTCCAGAATCTGTCCATTTCTGAGAGTGGGGTGTTAAAATCTCCCACTCTTATTGTGTGGGGTATGATATGTGCTTTGAGTTTTAGTAAAGTTTCTTTTATAAATGTGGGTGCCTGCTACATCCACTCTAGTAGTGACTTGCGTGACAGGCCTAGAAAGCTGGAAGCAGTCCTGAGGCAAAGAGTTTCATGGAAACTTAGCCTCTTGGAACCTTGGCATTCCAATAGCATGTATACTCAAAACCTGTCCCTGCATTAGTTTGGTGTATGGATCCATGTACTCTCTTTCAGTATTGTTTTATTATAGTGCCTTTAGGGATTCATTTTGAGATATAGCTAAGCCTCTGCCAGTGTTCCAATGTCCTAGAAAGACCTTGAGCCGGCCCTGAGCTTGGAATTCAGTAAGAATGTTACATATTGAGTAACATTAATTTACCTCTAGTAGAGATAGTGAAAATAATTAGGCATTATAATTTACTTGAATAAGAGCTAGAAAGCTCAGGGCTAGTCTACATAGTAATTACTTAGAACCATAGCCGAGTCACACCCATACATAGGAATACACAGTGGCCTAGGAAATAGGTGGGTTGTGGTAGTATTATTCATGAAAGGGTTAGTAGAACAGATTTGCCCTGGTGCATGTTTTTCACCAGGCACAGAGGAATAGCATAATCAGGTATTTACTAATGGACCCCTGGTGGTGGGTTTAACAATAGACTAGCATTGCATCAGAGCATTCTCCTGGCTCCTGTGTTTAGTTGATCTTAATTAAGAGTTGTTCCTATTCTCAGTTGTAAACATGGTCTGGCTACCCCTAGCCTTTATGTATTCATTTTCTTTGTTTTGTGTTGATGTACCTTGGCAGATGTTTTCGCCTAGCTTTCTTTCTTTCTTTCTTTCTTTCTTTCTTTCTTTCTTTCTTTCTTTCTTTCTTTCTTTCTTTCTTTCTTTCTTTCTTTTCTGTATTAAAAGTCTGGTCTTTGCTTGGAAAAAATACATTCAGATACACACTCTCTCTGTGTCCATGTCTGTCTGTCATCAGCACCAACTCCTTGCCTGCCTGTAACTGGAACCCAGAGTTTTCCCGCAGATTGAGAGAGGCTAACTGAGACAGGTCCATGGCAGGTGCCCTTGCATTTGGAGCATAGATGCTTAGAATTGAGAGTTCATTTTGGTAGATTTTTTCCTTTGACCAGTATATAGTGTCCTTCCTTACCCCTTTTGATAACTTTTGGTTGAAAAGTTGATTTTATTTGATATTAGAATGGCTACTCCAGCTTGTTTCTTGGGACCATTTGCTTGAAAATTGTTTTCCAACCCTTTTGTCTGAGGTAGTGTCTGTCTTTGTCACTGAGGTGCATTTCCCATATGCAGCAAAATGTTGCATTCTGTTTATGTATCCAGTCTCTTAGTCTATGTCTTTTTATTGGGGAATTGAGCCCGTTGATGTTAAGAGGTATTAAGGAAAAGTGATTCTTACTCCCTGTTAATTTTTGTTGTTAGAGGTGGAGTTATGTTTGTGTGGCTATCTTCTTTTGGGTTTGTTGAAAGATTATTTTCTTGCTTTTGCTAAGGTTTAGTTTTCCTCCTTGTATTGGTGTTTTCCATTTATTATCTGTTATTGGACTGGATTTGTGAAAAGATATTGTATAAATTTGGTTTTGTCACAGAATATCTTGGTTTCTTCATCTATGGTAATTGAGCGTTTTGCTGGATATAGTAGTCTGGGTTGGCATTTATGTTTTCTTATGGTCTGTATCTCATCTGCCCAGGATCTTCTAGCTTTCATAGTCTCTAGTGAGAAGTCTGGTGTAATTCTGATAGGTCTGCCATCATATGTTACTTGTCCTTTTCTGCTTACTGCTTTTAATATTCTGTCTTTGTTTAGTGCATTTGGTGTTTTGATTGTTATATGACAGGAGGGATTTCTTTTCTGGTCCTGACTATTTGAAGTTCTGTAGGCTTCTTGTATGTTCATGGCCATCTCTTTATTTAGGTTAGGAAAGTTTTCTTCTATAATTTTGTTGAAGATATTCACTGGCCCTTTAAGTTGGGAATCTTCACTCTTTTTCTATACCTATTATCCTTAGGTTTGGTCTTATCATTGTGTCCTGGACCTCCTGGATGTTTTAGGTTAGGGGCTTTTTGCTTTTTGTATTTTCTTTGATTGTTCTGAGGCAAAGAGTTTCATGGAAACTTAGCCTCCTGTTTTTAATGTGTCAGTTCTGCACTTCTTGAACCTCTTTAGTCTCACAGCTCCTAATACATTATGCTTTTATGATTTTTTTCTCAATAGTCTTTTCTTTCTCATTCTTGTGCTTTGCCCTATTCTGTAAACACTCGTTTCATAAAGTTTCCAACAGCAACCTCTCTTTAAATATCCTAGACATTTTGTACAAGTGAGTCAACCTGTTCCCAGAATTTTAATTAACACAAGGTTAACACACAATATCAAATTCTGTATCTTTCAAACATAGAGAGGAACAACACACAACTGCTTAGACAGCATCGACATCTAGATTCCTCCTACATAGTCATGCTCACATTCAAAAACTAACTTTTTGTTTGGTTTTATATTTTAAAATCTATACCTCTTTCAGTTTTATTTAGTGGCAAATAAACACTCTAGCCTTCCTGGTTTACTAAAATCTCTATTGGTTATATGCTATTATGTCTGTCTGTCTATACATTTCTCATGGTCTAGAATGTTCTTTCTTCTCCTTGTAAATATGTATTTATTTTTCAAGACTTAGCCCAAGCATCACTCCACTATTAGGATGGCATTCAGTCTCCTCTTTTTACCATAATTGAATATTAGCATCATACTCCATTGTGTTTGGAGGGCTTATTTCCTCTGCACTGAAAGACAGAAATGTATGTGCCATTCATTTTTGCAACTTTACTTTTTAGGCATTCCTTAAAATCATTTCTAAAGCCCACTGCAAAGTATCTACTGTTACTATTAATTTTTTGATTAGATCATTATTAAAGATACAATAGTAAGTGTGGTTAATACTTATTCTTGACTACTGCTTTAGATGTCTGGTGGTCTGTATCCTTCTGTCTCATGTTATTAATGTCTGTGTATAACCTTCCTCTCACCATTGAATGTGGCTTGACTTAGTGGCCTGCTTCTAAGGAATACAACAAGATACTTCAGAGATAAGATTGCAAAAGAAAGTGACTTCCTTGTTGATTACATTCTTTCCTTACTTGCCTTGATGAAATATGTTGCCATTTGAGTTGTCATGGGGAGAAACCTATGTGACAAAAAACAGAGGCCAACCTCCTACTAACAATTAGTATTGAATAAAGTTCCCAGTCAAAACATGGAGAAGAACTGATTCCATCCAACACTCAAATAACTGAATTTATCCAGGTATCTTAGCCTGAAACCTTAGCCAAACACCCTGATAGCAGGGAAATGAGAAAAGATGAAGCAGAGGACCCAAAATTCTGACCCAGAAATTGTGAAGAGGTGAGTACCGGCTGTTTTCAGTGAAGGTAGGTGTCTCAGGAGGAAAAAAAAAAAGACATTGAATCTTTTGGATGTAGAGTTATAGGTGGGTGTGACTGCTTGACCTGAACAGAGAGAAGCAATCTTGTCCTTTACAAGTACAGTGCAAGCTCTTAAGTACTGAGCCCTCTGGCCTAGCCCCCAAATTCTTAACTCTGTTATAGCATAAACTTGTCTCCTGTTGTTCTCTAAGAGTTCCAAGCATCTTTTTAATAAATTTATAAAATAAGGTACATTGATGTCAGGAAGGGGTAAAACAAATAAATAACCAATAAAACTTAAATGAAATTAAAAAATAAACTTAGGTACAAAATTAAATTTGACAATTTTTCTCCAGATATTTTCATGTTTAATCTTGAGAATGCAGGATAGTGTTCCAGTCCAAATATTTAACTTTGGAACAAGACAAGATTTTAGTGTTTTTTGGTATTTACAGTTAATAACATCAGATAGCAGAACAGTTTTTGCACTTATTACTTTTACTATTTAAGGAGATAATGCACATATATTGCTTAATAAATTGTTTGGTACATAATAGATATTTAAGTAGCACAAATGTATAATATTATTCATTTGGACTTAACAATTTAACACTGAGTCCTGAATAACTACTTGGTAGAAAGACTTGTTGATATCAGTGTAGATGAAGGAAATCTTTATATATGAGGGAATATAAGACAAAAGATATTTGAATTTTTATTAACTAGACCTGTAATGTTACTTAGAGTTGAAAATAGAGGTAAAAATTTATATCATATGCATTATTTGGTAATGTATACAAAAGGGCCAGTAATGCAGTTGTTGTTTGATAATTGGTACTAGCATTCACAAGTCTACCTTGAAAGTTCATTAGGACATTTCATATGGGTTATGCATGTACTTGTTATTAACATTATTGTCATCCATATCTCTTTCACTTCAAGTTAATGAAGTGACAAAATAGGTTGTGAAATTTGGATTATAAAATTAAAGAAAAATTTATTTGGAAGGAATCAAACAATGATCCATTTTTCAAATAACTTTTATTTTCTGCATCTCAATGTGTAAGTGACAAATAGTACATAGAATTCTACCATTCTTAACCTTTCTTGGGGATAAATTAAATAAAGAAAGCAGTCACTGTCTTTGATGAACAGCATGTTTTTGTTAGCCATTTTCCTTACAGATTTCTTGACAAGGCATAAGTGACTTTATCACTACCACTGTCACTTTTCAGAGTCTCATCTCCATTTTTCATTTGGTTTTGTCAGACTCCAAGAGAAAGCATTCACATACAAACTGTGTGGGTTAAAATGCTGGCATGTCTACAAATCATTGTTTGCTAATTGAATTCTGTCTTATTGGAATCTTTTAGTCTCCTTTTTACAGGAAGATATCTAAAGATAATTAAAGGAAATGCTACATTCAGAGAAACTTTCCGGCCTGGGAACATTATCAAAGTAATCCATGGCACTGATGCCCTGTCTACAAAGAAAAAGTTGTCATGGATCCTTGACAGTTTATAACTTTAATCAAAAGTATTTTATTTCAATAAAACTGTTGTTAAAGGGGATTATCTTAAACATTATGATCTTACAACGTGGATATTCACATTAGTTAGATACATGATTATTTTAGCTAATAGTCGTTTACAGGTTGTTGAACATGTAACACAGTGGGTGCCATTGTGTGTGGTGGCAAGAAACAGAGATCAGATTCACTGGGTAACTCTGTCTCTGAGACCTCTGTTTTATCACTGATCAAATGGGAAATACAATTACACTTACCTTAAATTACTTTTTAAATTAAAAAAAAAAGAAGATGTCATCAGGGCACAGCTAGGGGCACAATCCTTTGATCCCAGTACTCAGAGGCAGAAGCAGTTAGAGCTCTGTGAATTCAAGGCTAACCTGGTCTATATAGGGAGTATCAGCTTAGCTAGGACTACACAGTAGATTCTGTCTAACAAAAACAAATAAACAAATAAGAAAGAAAGACAAAAAATAAGGAAGGAAAGAAAGAAGGAAAAAAGGAAGGGAAGATAGAAGAAAGGAAGAAAGGAAAGAAGGGAAGAAGGAAAGAATGTAGTCATCTGCACTGCATTCCAAGAGTATAAGTGCTCAAAGTTAACACTTATTCCAGTACTATAATTTATGGTACCATCTTCACAGTTTCTCGAAGATTAATCTATTGATTTTTTTAATGCTCCCTAATGGCATTTCTTTCAAAAAATACTGATGATATTGGGGTGGGGAACTGAACCCTGACTGCTAACCTCAATCCATAGAGATTCAGTTTTTTACTTCCAGCCTCATAAAAGAGGAGCTTGGGAAGTTGGCTTACTTGTCTACTGAAGTGATTTTAAGGCTATTTCCTATTAAATGCTACAAATTCAAACCTCCCCAAAACAAACTTTCCCAAAACCAAACTTCCCAGAACAGTCCATGAAAGTGTGGATTTTTAAATATGGCCTTCATAGCCCATATAATGATGCTTGTGTGTATTTGATTCCAGTGTGTGTGTGTGTGTGTGTGTGTGTGTGTGTGTGTGTGTGTATGGTGTGTGTGAGTCACTACACCTATGTGTGTTACTATAGTTAAAGAAGTGGATGGGATGAATTTGGGAGAGTTCAAGGAGCATAAATAAGAGACTCGAAGAGAGAAAAGAAAAATTATATTTTAATTTAAATAACTAAATAAATGACTACCCTAATCCTCAAAAATAAACAAATACTACCATGATATCTATCACATATAGGAAACGGCATACAATGTAGTCTTAGGCCCAATTACCATCACATCTCATAATCTAATTTATTAGAGCTTAGTCAAAATATTTTAAACAAATATTTCAGATAAATAATTGAACTACCCTGGTTACTAAAGCACAATTAGTAACTGCCAAGTTGTATAACCATCCCAAGATATTCAAATAGATCTACAAATAAACTTGCTTTATACACACATATAAAACAAACAAACAAACAAACAAACAATTTATTCCCTAACTTTTTAAATTCTTTTGTAAAACTACATGAGAAATGCTTTCATCATGGAGGAAGCTCTTATTGCTTTTCTATGTAAATATTTGCAGGAGCTGTTTCTTGCACGGAAGGTCTTGGCCACACAAAGAAGCTGAATATACACCCTCTGATATCACTCTTGGCCTTCCTGTCGAGCTTCCTCTAGTTGTGCTTGCCCTGAATTCACAGTTCAGCATTTCCGTTCTTCTATCAGTCTCTAGATCATCTGTGCTAGAAATCTTTCAGCATGACTCTGGCTGTGATTTAAGACAGTTTCTCTTTTTAGTTCTTTCTTCCTCCGTTTTGTGTCCTGCCACTAGCCAACTCTCAAATTCTGCCACTGACAACAGTGGCTCTGAGAAGTCTCTGAAACTCTTTCTGTCTTAAGACAAGGAGTCAGTAAGGACCCCCATCTTGAGCACTCACAATCTGTATGCTTTCTTCTAGAGCTAGCAGGTCATGCCCATTCTCATCAGAAGAGACACACTGTTCTCTGGAGGTCTGTGAGGGTGACTTAGGCCCTTGTGCTGGTCAGTTTTCTATTAGTTTAACCAATATATGAAACAATAAATTGATAAAGGAAAAGTATTTATCTTGCTTCACAGTTCTATGTTTTACTGGTGGTTGGTTTGGGCACATGCTTTTGGTCTATGATGGCATATTGTGGTATGTATTCTGTTGAGCAAAACCAGTCCTTCTACAGATGAGAACTGAAAGACAGTCCATTTGAGTCCACCATGAGTATGTTACCTGTGACCTAAAAAATCTCCCATTATGCTACCATCTCCCACATGTTCATCCTTCAACTACTGAGGCATAAGGCTAAGGACTAAGGCTTTATTATATATACCTTTGGGGGACATTTAAATTCCAAGCTATAATAACTTCAACCAGAATTAAATTGAAGCTGATCCTGGGATGATAGATACTGTTTTTAATCTTTGTTACTAAGATCATAAGAAATCTTACCAATGTCCTTTGAGACTCTAGGTTTTAGTTTAGAAATGTGTAGGTCTTTTTGATAAATATTTCTGAAAATAAAATTTTCCAGTATTGAGGGAGATATTAGGAGATGATGCTCTTGATCTCCACTATTATTTTTTCTCCCAATATTAGTTGAGTTTTCCCTAGGTCATTGAGTTCTCTGGACCAGTCTTCTTGCAGCACAAAGAACTCAGGGCTTAGAAAATTTTTATCTTAACACTAATTGGCTTTCATGGGACATGACTATACCCTTTAAGGACAATACTAATATCATAGTTTATAACTTTGTCATTCCAGCCTGAATTACTGACATGAGTGATAATGGGCAGGTTCTTTAAGAATATGATGTCTACCTTCTGTCTTACTTAAGGGCTCCATTATTGTGAAGAAACACCACAAGCATGGCAAATCTTAATAAGGAAACCATTTCATTGTGGCTGGCTTACAGTTTTACAGGTTTAGTTCACTATCGTCATGACAGTATGTAGGTAGATAGGATGCTGGAACAAGTGCTGAGTTCTATATCTGCATTGGCAGAAAACAAAAAGTGACACTGAACATCTGAAGCCACAAATCCCATCCCCCAGTGATACACTTCTTATAAGAAAGGCATACCCATTCCAACAAGCCCACAACTCCTAATAGTGATATTTCATATGAACCTATGAGGGGCCATTTTCATTCAAACTACCACACTCATATATTACATTCTTAGGTTTTGTGAAAAATTAAAACAAAACAAAACAATACAAAAGAATGTACTAGCAGTTCATATTCTTGGACAGATTTGATCCATGAAATGTCAGAGAAACAAGTGTTTTTATGTAGTAAGAGACTAGTTCCTCAGTTTTCCAGGATCTCACTGTCATTCATGAAACTGGCTTTCACAAAGCCTGGAACACACATGGACTTTACTGGATACTGCTAGAAAGTGTGCTTAAAAGCCTCAGTGTTAAGTTGGAAAACATTGTATTTTATACTTTCAAAATATTATGTTTCAGTGCATTTTAAAAATACAGCTCATGTAGCTATGGTGGAGAGTAGTTGAACATATTAGTGTAGTTTTCTAAGAACCATGAGATAAAAAATAATTTGTTATTTGATGGATGACAATATTATGTCTTAAAATTTGTTTCCAGAAATAAGACAAAGGAACCCTCATTTAAATAGCCAATGTTATAAAAATGCTAGGGAATAGAGAATCTTTGGAAAATATAACCCTCTCTATTATTGGCCTAAAAAATTGGGAGAAACCTCTTTAAATGATTCTTAATAATAATATTAGTCTTCAATTACAGCTGAATATTGTGGTCATGCCTGTGTCCCATATACTCAGGAGATGAAGGTGGAATCATTGAGCCTAGAAATTCAGGGTCAACATAGGCATATAGTAAGACCAAAGAAAAAAGGATGGAAGTTAATGTGTATGTTTGTATTTCAGCCCTTTGATAATTTCATTTCATCATCAAGTATATCTTTGCTATAGGTAATCATAGATTTTGGAAGTTGTAACTATTTATTTTAAAAATACAAGCATTGGGAAATATAAATAAACAAACTAAAAAACAATAAAAGCTCAGCCCATTATTAAATCCTTAATAATAGTCAGTAAATATTTAAATATGTATTTTTGTTATTCAAATGGGAAGTAATTAGAAGGAAGTACAAATCAATAAAGCATTAGACATATATCATCTCACATAGATACTCAAAACTGGAAATTTTAAATAAAAAAAGAGTAGTTAAAAACATAGTTTAAAAATTAAAGGTGAATTACTTATCTTTAAATAACTGTGAACTATTTTTTCACGTTTAAATTCTGTGTAAGGCATTGATGTTTCTTGACTTGAGAATATTAATTTTCTTTGGAATCATAGTAACCAAAAGGTCAGTCAATAAGGAAGGCCTGTCCAGGGAGCCTACTGCTGCAAATCCTGTGTTTGGCAGGCCATAAAATCACCCTGACATCCAGTTTCTCTAATATCTCCTGTATGCTTTCTACAGCACTATTGTAAGGGTTTCTATATCAATGTACATGAACTAGATGTAAAAAATAACCCACAGGTCATAATACAAATATTGAATTATTATCAATTATAATCCAGTTATTTTATTTTATTTTATTTTATTTTAATTCCAGATGTTTGCAAGTCTGGCTTCCTTTCATCATTTAGATTTTACTTCCCCTTCTCTGAGAGGGCTTTTCTGAGCAGCTAATTGAAAACAGAAAAGACTACCTATTGCCAACCACTCTCTGTCTTGCTGTCATCTCCACAGTGCTCACAGCTCTCAGAAACCATACCACGCTGTGATGCCTGCTCTCATTAATGTCAGCCTAGGAAGGACATGCTGCTGTTATATTCAGTGCTAAGTCCCCATTCCAATGAAGGTCTGTGCTCTTAGCATCACTCCTGCCTCCCAACACAGCCAATGGAAATAAATTTATGTCTCAGTGTTGTGTCAAGCGGAACATTTTCATGCAGCTTCCTGTGTACTTGGTAACAAAAGGTCTTCAGACTGCAACTTACAAGTCCTCTGAGTGCATTAATAAATTCTGTTTGAAGAATTTACTTCAGATAAAGTCCCTTTATGCAAAATGTTGCTTATAACTTGTCCATCTGCAGAGGACCAAAAGAGAGATTTAATTCTTGATACTCCCTTTAAAGTAGTCAAGGTTATTTGGGGGCACTGTTTGGGTATTCTCTTCTCTTTCAAGGGTTGCCCTGGAACTGGGATTCTAAAGATATGAGTTCATGTAGTGAGAATGCTCTGTGTGTATTGTATGGATGCATCACCTATCAATTGAAAAGCCTATGGCTTATGGATTAGACAAGAAATGAGAGATGGGACATTCAGGAGGAGAAAGAATTCTGGGATAGAACCAGGCAGGAGATCAGCCTGGGAAGATATGAGGAGATGGACACATTTAACCAGCCATGTGACAGAATGTAGGCTAAAATAAATGGGTTATCTAGTCAGAGTAGAGCCTTTGTAAACATATTTTGAGTCTGAGTCTTATTTCAGGGAGCATGGAGCTGGGAGGCAGAACCAAGCCCAACTTCTACAAGTTCAGACTGGTAATCTGGGGGACATAGTGATTAAACAGCTGGGTGGTTTACTTCATTCCATAAAGAATCCCAAAATGTATGTGGCCAGGGCTTTAAATACCCATTCTTTGCAAAGCTGCTGAGCTGAAATCTGAGTCCTTTCCACCATCCATAAAGTTTTTCATTGTCTGGCTCCAGTTGGTCTCTCTGTCTTTATGCCCAGTGCTTTCCAGCCGCACTGACCTCCTGCCTGCTTCTGCTTCTTCCAGGTCCCCCTTCCACAGGCAGACACAGTCTTGTTTACACAAAGTCTTCAGAACCCTGATTAGGTAGACTCTTCCCCACCACATCAATTAAAATCAGAAAATGCTGTTCCATCTACCCTACCAAAGCACTTACATATTCCATATTTTACTTCTTTTTAATTTGAGCTTTTTTTCTCTCGCCAATATCTAAGTTCTGCCAGGGTGAGAAGTTTTGAATACTTACAACTAGATACCATCAGCAGCACACATTAAAGAGCTAAGTATCTATTAAATTAATGATTGACGAAAAGGGGACAAAAACAAGCATACCAAACAAAACAAAACAAAAAACAAAACAAAACAACAAAAAAAACCCCCACAAAATTTAAGTAATTGAGTTTCAAGGAATTCATTAAAACCAAATAAATAGCTTCCTTCAACACTGGAAGCAGGTTGGTAGTTAGAATATTGCAGGGACAGAAACTCTAGGATATTGCAGGATGTAGGATTTTACTCCATAAAACTGGGACAGGAGAGGGGTGCAGGGGCAGGGAGAAGAGAGCAGACAGATGTGTAGAATGCCTGGAAATGGAATGTTACTCAGCCCTTTACCTGGCTGTAAGTATCAGAACCCCCTGTGAGGGTAAGGACAAATGCTATCAGCTGGATTCAAGTTAAAATCTCTTAATCTGTGTAGACATTGAGAATTTTCATCTCTAGTCAATTCCCAGTGAGTTCTGAAGCTCCTAGGCTGACGCCCATCTTGGTCCCCACCTGTAGTTTGAAATCCACTATCTTGGACTGGGACAGTCTTGGGCGGCCACTTGGCTCCTTCGGCTTTGCTCCATATTCTTGATATCAGCTCTCATTTTCAATCTCAAGATATTGACTGACCTGTGCAAGTTGATGCTTCCTGACTTCAGCTTTTCCCTTTTCCTATTATTATGCAACTAGGTGGCTGAGGACAAGAAGTCACCTGGGGAGGTTAATGGTTTTGTTGGATATTCTAGTCACCCCTCTGTGGAGAGTAGCTTTATAGACCATATCTCTTCCAGACACTCACTAGAAAGTCCACAGTGTGTAAAGTACTGTCAGCCATGTATGAGGTCTCTCAGTGTTTTAGAGAAAGTCTGTGAGAAGGCTCTGGAGGGCTTTCAAAATGAAGCTTTAATAAGATAGGCTGCATCATGGAATATATACCTGGAGGTGATTAAAAATATTGTGAAAAAGTGTGAGAGAAAATGCCTGTGTTTTTCTCTACACCTCTGTCAGTGATAAAGTGAAGCCTTAAGAGAGAATGAGCTATTCATTGCTTTTCTTATTGATTATGATATAACACAGTTAATTTAATTTGTTGATTTGCATACATAAGTGCGTGATTAGGTATCTTTCCATTTCTGGGTTGTAGTGGATCTGCCTATTAAAGTTGACCTTTGTATTCTGGGCTTATCAAATTGGTGGATACAGAACCAGTCACTGGTTTGAATTCATCTCTGACATCTAGTAATCCCAGACATAATACCTTGTGTAGGACTATGATAAAATTATCTTTATAATTTTGACAGAGTAAATGAGTTATTACATGTTAATATATCTATAATAATTGTAGAGGAAATGAGTCACTATATGTGTAAAGTATACATGTGTCTAGCAGATAGAAGACTAAGTGAAGATTTATTTTTATGTATTTTATGTATAATATTCTATATACTTTAATAGGGATATATTTTATCTACTTTAGTACATATGACATTATATATATAACATTTATACTTAAAATTATAGTTAGAATATTTGTCACCAGAAATTCTTATGATAAATTACTGTTGTAATGACTTTCTGAAGTATTGTAGAAACACCATTATTCTTTTATAAGATTTCCCTAAAAACAAAGAGGTACATGAATTCTTTAAAAGACAGAATTAGAATATAGAATGGTGGAAAAGAAATGACCAAAAATAAGTACAATGAGAATTTTAGGAAAGAGGAGATGTTCTATATCTTGTAAGTGCTCCCGCTGACATCTCAATCTAAGTCATTCCACTTCCCGGTACCTAATCACCCCTGACTTTAAAGAAAACGGCAGTGTACAGAGCCTCTTTTTCATAGCAGTAGCTTCAGCCCTTTACCCTATCTGTCACTCCTTCCAAGATATAAACACCTTCTAACACCAAGATTGCATGCTCCTGAATCATCATCTGTAGGACTTTTATAGCATTCTGACTTGCCTAGCGGCCTCTCTCCTACACAACCTATAGGGTTGCTTCCGTTTCTGAGACCACTAGAATGGCAGGAGTATAAAGGACCATTTGCCAGACCAAGACTTTCATCGGGTTGATATCCTGGGCCTCTCCTGGCCCATTTTCAGTATGCTGCCTTTCCATCCTCCTCAAGGATTCCTAACAAGGCTATTTCCTTGCATACCCAGTCTTCCCTCTGCCGCATCTTGGCACAATATGTTCATTTTTTTAGAGCTTACATTCACACCTGCCGTTTGGGAATTTTCCTTTGATAAATCTGCACTTAAGTTTCCCAACCAACTTGATTCAGTGACCTTAAACGATGTGCATGCCACCAGCTTTGAGAAGAGAACCACGACAAGCATCAAGGCCAAGCCACGGGTCACTAATCCTGACGCAAAGTAGTTCACGTTGGCCAGTGCACTGAGGGTTAATTGAAAGAGCAAAGAGGCTGCTGCTACCCATGGATGGCTCAGAGGATAATTCTTTCCCTGTGCCTCTCATCACAGCAGCCTCCACATCTGGCCTGGATGGTCCCCGTTTAGGTGAAAACTAAGGATGGCATTTATGAAACTTTCATGAAGTGTATGGAAAGGCTGCTGTGACAGAAGCTTCCATTCAAAACAGTGGCCTTGGGTCATAAGGCATTGAGTCAGGCTGTACTGGGCAATAACTCCTAGCCATCTAGTATGGCCATCTAGTATATAACTGTTCTGCTCCAATTCAGTAGGCAATCTGCCTAGATATTGACAACAACCTACCCTGTTCCCAGTTAAACCTCCCTCACACACAATAGCTGTATATTCCTGGTAGGTTCTTAAACATGTCCACAGCCCCTCTGAGTGCCAAGACAGCAGTCTCAGCCTCATGAGGCAGTCTGTCTGCTTGTCTTACTTCTCTTACAATTGAAAACAGGACATGAGGGTACTTTGAAATTTTTCTTTCTTTCTTTCTTTCTTTCTTTCTTTCTTTCTTTCTTTCTTTCTTTCTTTCTTTCTTTCTTTCTTTCTTTCTTTCTTTCTTTTTCCTTTCTTCCTTTCTTCCTTTCTTCCTTTCTTCCTTTCTTTCCTTTTTTACAGTCCAGTCTTTTTTTTCCCAACATTTATTAAATAATTTCTTCATTTACATTTCAAGTGTTATCCAGAAAGTTCCCTATACCCTCCCTCCTCCCGGCCCTGCTCCCCTACCCACCCACTCCCACATCTTGGCCCTGGCGTTCCCCTGTACTGGGGCATAGTCTTTATCCTCTGACTGTTCCTCATCCCATACCTCTTCCCTCCATCTCCAAGAGGATGTCCCCACCTCCACTACCCTCACCCCACCAGAGTTCCCCACTTCCTGGGGCCTCAAGTCTCTCAAGGGTTAGGTGCATTTTCTCTCATGGAGGCAAGACCAGGCAGTCCTCTGCTGTATATGTGGTATATGCTGCCTGGTTGGTGGCTCTGTGACTGAGAGATCTCATGGGGTCCAGGTATGAGACTGCTGGTCTTCTTATGGGATCTCCCTCCTCCTCAGCTTCTACCAGCTTTTTTCTAATTCAATCACAGGGGTCCCCGGCTTCTGTCCATTGGTTCAGTGTAAAGTATCTGCATCTGACTCTTTCAGCTGCTTGTTAGGCCTCTCAGAGAGCAGCCGTGCTAGGTTTCCTGTCTGTAAGTACATCATAGCAGCATTAATTGTATGAGGTCTTGGAGCCTCCCTTTGAGCTGGATCCCAATTTGGGCCTGTCACTATACTTCCTTTCTCTCAGGCTCTTCTCCATTTTTGACCCTGCAGTTCTTTCAGACAGAAACAATTGTGGGTCAGAGTTTTTGACTGTGGGATGGCAACCCCATCCATCCACTTCATGTCCTGTATTTCTACTGGAGGTGGCCTCTACCAGTTCCCTCTCACCACTATAGAACATTTCATCCCTTTGAGTCCTGAAAGTCTCTCACCTCCCAGATCTCTGGTACATTCTAGAGGGTCCCCTCACCTTTAACTTCTCGAGATGGCCTGATTCATTTTTTTTCTGCTGGCTCTCAGGACTTCAGTCCTGTCCCTCACTAACCCCCAATACTTGATCATGCTCACCCCTTATACTCTCTGTCTTCTCTCCTACCCAGGTCCTCCTTCCTTCTGCCCCCTGTGATTGCTTTCTTTTCCCTCCCAAGTGGGATTTAGGGATCCTCACTTGGCCCCTTCAGCTTGTTTACTTTCTTGAGTTCTGTAGATTTTGTACTGGGTATTCTGTACTTGTTTTTGGTTAATATCCATTTATTAGTGAGTACATAGTGTGCATGTAGTTTTTGGGTTGGAGTTACCCAAAGATACTTGAACTCATTTGCATGGGGGGAGAGAGAGGAGATGGGGGAGTGATTTTCCTAAACAGAACTCCAATGGCTCAATCTCTAAGATCAAGAATTGATAAACGGGAACTCATGAAACTGGAAAGTTTCTGTAAGGCAAAGGACATAGTCAATAGGATGGTTCAGGATGGTATTTTCTAGTTCCATCCGTTTGCCTGCAAAACTGAGGAAGTCCATGTTCTTAATAGCTGAGTAGTATTGCATTGTGTAATTGAACAACATTTTCTGTATACATTCTTCTGTTGTGGGTTGTTTCCAGCTCCTGGCTATCACAAATAAGGCTGCTATAAACATAGTGGAATATGTGCCCCTGTGACATAGTGGGGCATCTTCTGGGTATATTCCCAAGAGTGGTATAGCTGGGTCTTCAGGTAGATCTATTTTCAACTTTCTTAGTAACATCCAGATTCATTTCCAGAGTGGTTGTACCAGTTTGCAATCCCACTAGCAGTGAAGGAGTGTTCCTCTTTCTCCACATCCTCCCCAACATGTGTTGTCACCTGAGTTTTTCCGTCTTAGCCTTTATGACTGGTTTAAGGTGGAATCTCAGGGTCATTTTGATTTGCATTTTCCTGATCACTGAGGACTTTGAACATTTCTTTAAGTGCTTCTCAGCCATTGAGATTCCTCTGTTGTGAATTTTATGTTTAGTTCTATGCGCCATTTTTTAATTGGATTTTTTTGGTGTTTTAGAGGTTAGCTTCTTGAGTTCTTTATATATTTTAGATATTAACCCTCTATCAGATGTGGGTTTAGTGAAGATTTTTTTCCCAATCTGTTGGTTACCAATTTGTCCTATTGACTATGTCCTTTGCCTTACAGGAGAACCTTTCCAGTTTCCCCTGAACCTTGCCCCTCTCCCACATGCCAATGAGTTCTGTTACATATTCCATTGTCTTCCAGATTTTATTATTTTAATTAGAAATCTGTTCTCAGTCTATTGTTACTATTTTTGTATCAGTGGCTTGCAATTACTTGTGATCTCCACATCTCCACCACATACACACACATACCTACTCTTTCAATCTAGCACAAAACCTTTACTGGTGTCTGGAATTAGTTTCAGTTGCTTTAACCTAAGGAAGATGTATTGCTGTTGAGAGCTTAGAAAGTCTATTTCAAGGACAATCTCACTTTGTTTATTCTTTCCATGTATTTTCAATAAAATAGTGTTATGTAGTTTTTTTATTTTTAATTACTGTTCAGGATTTAGTTTTTTAATGGATTAGAATATTAGTTTTAGAAAAAAAAATCTAAGATTTTCCAATAATCCTATTATTGGAAGTCCACTAACAAAAACTTCTCAGACAATTGAAAGTTTTTATTCCAATTAGATGGGACTATACTCAGGTATTAGGGACCCAGGTGTAACATTAAGTGTTTAAGGTAAGAGATTTTAAAGAAAAAGACTATATCTTGGTATCTTTGGCAACTCATGGACTTGGAGGTTGTGCACACAAGCAGTTTATCAGAAGTTAAAATAAGTTAGGTGGGGCATCTTGACCTTGTGTTCCTAGAATAGAGTAATTTCCTATAGGATTCTCCATCAAGGATATCAAATTCTATTTAAACATAAGATAGCCTCAGAGGGAACACAAGATGTAGGAACCTCAGAACTTTCTTGACCTGTCACAATCATTCAAAATCTTTCTTTTATTTAAGATTGCCTTTGATTTCTTAGGACGTGAAATTTTTAAAATTTTATGTTAGTCACTTTACAAAATGTCAAACTGAAACCATAAGATTGTGGAGACATCACAGAACTGTAGAACTCTTACCTAGTACTTGTTTTCTTACACTGTCTGGTTATAATCTTTTTTCTACTCTATATAAAATTTTGGTCATAAAATTTATTAGTGTAGGAACAAAAAAACCAGCTTTTAAAAAATATTTGAAAATTCTTTGTTTTTTAAAAATATTTTAAAAAATGAAATTATAATATAATTGCATCATTTTCTCCTTCCATTCTCTCTCTCCAAACCCTCCCGTGCATCTTTCCATCTACTCTCTTTGCTTTCTTTCAAATGTAAGGCCTCTTTTTCTTTATTATCGCATATAAGTGTGTATATTTATAATATAACCTGCTCAATACATATAATCCTACTTGTATGTATATCTTTTAAGGGCTGACCACCTGGTCTTGGATAAACAATTGGTGTTCTTCCTTGGGGAAGTCTATTTCTCTCCATCTTAATATTCCTTAGTTGCCTGTAGTACTGCCTGGTTTTGTATGTCAACTTGACACAAGCTGGAGTTACCACAGAGAAAGAAGCCTCCCTTCAGGAAATGCCTCTATGAGATCCAGCTGTAAGGCATTTTCTCAATTAGTGATCAAGGATGGGAGGGCCCATTGTAGTTGGTGACGTCACTGGACTTGTAGTCCTGGGTTCTATAAGAAAGCAATCTGAGCAATCCAGAGGAAGCAAGCCAATAAGTAACATCCCTCCATGGCTTCTGCATCAGCTCCTGTTTCCTGACTTGCTTGAGTTCCAGTCCTGATTTCCTGTGGTGATGATCAGCAATGTGGAAATGTAAGCTGAATAAACCTTTTCCTCCACAACTTGCTCCTTGGTCTTGATATTTTGTGCAGAAATAGAAACCCTGACTAAGACACCTATGGTTCTTTGTCTAAGATTAAGGCCTCATGAAATCTTTCTCCTTTCCTCATTATCATGTCGATTGGTGTCATCCTTGTTCATTTAGGCAGACATGTTGGTGATACTTCATGGGTTTAGTGTCTAATGTTATTAGAAAAGTCAATTTCAAAGCAAACTCTGTTCCCCAGGCTCTTAGAATCTTTTTATCTTGTCTTCCTGAATGATTTCTGAGCCCTAGGTACAGAAGTTGTGTTATAAATGTATCAGTTGGTTCTGGGATTCATAACTCTGCATTTTGGTTGGTTGTGTTTTTCTGCAATGGTGTCCAGCTGTTGCAAAGAGAATTTTGTTGTTGTTGAAGGAGAAAATCTATACTGATCTGTTCATATAAGGACAATTATTAGAATGTCAGTTATGGAAGAAGCCAGTTTATTAAAGTAAGTTTTTCTCTCAAATCCATAACTTCACTAGTCCTAGATCCTTGGCTAGGTTTACAGTGCTGGGCATGGTTTCTTTCTTGTTAAGTGGACCTTAAGTACAATCTGTTGGTTATCAGAATGTATGCATGCTAGGACAGCACCCTTAGTGGTTGTTCTGTTTGATAGGCATTATAGGTGGGGATGAATGTTGGTTTTCAATATTCAGAGAGACTTGCAAATTAGGTTGAGTCCTTGAGGCTCTGTGTCCTAAGTGCATGGTATCCTCAGTGATAGGATCTTACCTTCCACATCTGGGGGAACAACAAGAGCAATAACAAAAGCCTATAATGTTTTGAGAATCTGTTAGAAAATTATGACCAACAAATCAAAGGCAGCAGGGATCTCATGCCTGGTGTTTTGGTTTTTGTAAAGTAGTCTACGGCTCTTGAGGAACTACTATCATCTCAGATTGAAAATTTTTATTTAAACTCTATATGTATATTTATACACTGACTCACATGTATTCCGGTATTTTTCAGTATGACCTTTTCAAATATCTTTCCTGATTGCACTTTTCAAAAATGTTTACTTCGACTTCAGCAAGAGAAAGGGATTCAGTGGAGCCATTGATTATATAACAAGTGCCTTTGAAAAGTGTCCTCATAAAGGTAACAGAGATACAAAGGATGCTGTGGTTTGAATAAGAATGGCCCTCATAGGCCCACATATTTGAATGCTTGGTCAATAGGAACTAGCAAATTTGCAAATTCATCTGGAATAATAAAAAACCTAGGATAGCAAAAACTATCCTCAACAATAAAAGAACCTCTGGTGGAATCACCATGCCTGACCTCAAGCTGCACTACAGAGCAATTGTGATAAAAACTGCATGGTACTGGTATAACAACAGACAGGTAGACCAATGGAATAGAATTGAAGACCCAGAAATGAACCCACACATCTTGGGTCACCTTATCTTCGACGAGGGAGCTAAAACTATCCAGTGGAAAAAAAGACAGCATTTTCAATAAATGGTGATGGCACAACTGGCAGTCAACATGCAGAAGAATGTGAATTGATCCATTCCTTTCTTCTTGTACAAAGCTCAAGTCTAAGTGGATCAAAGACCTCCACATTAAGATGGATTAGGACTTGTTGGAGTAGCGTGAACTTGGGGGAAGTGTATCACTGTGGGTGGGCTTTTTGGTTTTAAAAGCTCAAGTAAGAGTTGCTGTGTTCATGGTGACTCTTCACAGCAGTAGGACTAAGAAAAGGGGAATAAGATCCCCCTGGTCTCTGTTTTGCTTTGTTGCTTGTTTTAAGAAGGGAAGTAGTGGGGAAAGACATACAACAATAATTCTGTTTAAGAGCAGAGAAGTTGGGAACTGTTTCAGCACTGCATTACTTAAGCAGTTGTATGCAAATGATTGGTATTTAATAAAATGGAGGAGTTGACCTTATTTGAGATTGCATAAGCGTCTAAGAATTTTGTAGGGTGAATTCAAATAATTTGTGAACTTGTATGAATAGAAAAAAATCTGTTTTAGTTAACATTTTCTTTAATAATAAATGCAGCTAGAAAGTCAGAATTGGAGATTGTAACAATTTCAACAATTGCTGAAATATTTTAGAGTGTGACTGATTCTCTTCAGTGTATAAAATCGTTATTAGAGCACTCATGCATCATCTAAAACACATCAATAAAAATGTTTATCCTATATTGGGAGTTTAAAAAATGTTTACAGATAACTTTACATGTAAATATTTTCTTTGCTTTCTTAAATAATATTTTACCTTATGCATTAAGAACATTATTCTTGAGAAGAATCATAGATCTGCAGTCTCTTGCCACATAAAAGGTGAAGAGTTTGCATAGGTCTAGGAGTGAAGCAGAATCTGTAGGCACAGAAGGGGTTTGGCAGATTTGGCGTTTGAAGCTGGAAAAGTTATGTTTTTTTGTGTGTGTTTGCTTACCCCCTGCCATTGCTTATTGTTTTCTCAGAGAAATGTGAGGCAAGGTAATTAGGACAAAGTGGGAAAGGGGCAAGGAGATAATGGAAATTTGAGCATAAGGAATAAGGTGTGAATTGGTTTTCTAAGTGAAGAAGAGATCTAATTTTGTCAGAGAATGCAGCAGGATTGCTAAACAGTGTGCTGAGTGCCCTCTTGTCCTTTCCAATTTGAGGAGGTTATGGCTGTATGTCTTTCACCTGTTTTGTTCAGCTGAATGAAGAAGCAAGTTAAACAAGAATTTAGGACAGGGGTGAAGGAAGAATGGAGCAAGGGACTCAGTGACTTGGTTTCCAAAGCTCAATCAGATGAAGATACACAGAAGAGCATGAGGGGTACTATACCTTGTGGTTGGGTCAAAGTACATGATGTCCAGGAGAAGCATGGGCATGAACATATTATAATAAACCACAGAGAGATGGGTTAATTAGAGAGAGTGAGAAAAATATTTTAAGAAAAAAAATCAGTGAAATTATGGTTTTAGGGAATGAACAGCAAATGAGCATTTTAGGGAGATTAATGAGAGGACTGGCTGGTTGTGTGTCAACTTGACACAGCTGGGGTTATCACAGAGAAAGGAGCTTCAGTTGGGGAGGTGCCTCCATGAGATCCAGCTGTAAGGCATTTTCTCAATTAGTGATCAAGGGGGAAAGGCCCCTTGTGGGTGGTGCCATCCCTGGGCTGGTAGTCTTGGGTTCTATAAGAGAGCAGGCTGAGCAAGCCAGGGGAAGTAAGCCAGTAAGGAACATCCCTCCATGGCTCCTGCATCAGCTCCTGCTTCCTGACCTGCTTGAGTTCCAGTCCTGACTTCCTTGGTGATGAACAGCAGTGTGGAAGTGTAAGCCGAATAATCCCTTTCCTCCCCAACTGCTTCTTGGTCATGATGTTTGTGCAGGAATAGAAACCCTGGCTAAGACAGTGAGCTTAAGTTTTGAAATTTTATCATATGGTTTCTTAGTGTGACCAGCATCTTAAAAGAACAGACTCAATGATCTAACATGGATGGAACACAGGGTTCCCAAGGAAGAAGGAGCTAGAGAAAGTACCCAAGGAGCTGAAGGGGTCTTTAACCCTCTAGGTGGAAGAATAACCATGAACTAACTAGTACCCCCTGAGCTCATGTCTCTAGCTGCATATATAGAAGAGGATGGCCTAGTTGGCCATCAGTGGGAAGAGAGGCCCCTTGGTCATGCAGACTTTTTATGCCCCAATACAGGGGAACGCCAGGGCCAAGAAGTGGGAGCGGATGGGTAGGGGAGCAGGGCCGGGAGGGAGGAGGGTATAGGGAACTTTCTGGATAACACTTGAAATGTAAATGAAGAAAATATCTAATAAAAGTTGAAAAAAAATTTCCTAACTTAACAAATGACACAATATTGTTCCTCTTCCTCTGATTTGTCCTAAAAGAGAATGTTACCTTCCTCTCACATCTGACAGGTGGATGCCTGAGTATTGGTTTGAAGTACCAACCATGGTCATTGAAACAGTGACTAAGAAGTAACATAGGCCTTGTGTTTGCTCTTTGGTCACCCACCAGACACTTGATGCATGCCTTTCATACACAGATAGTATGAATTGATAAGCTCATTTTGAAGGGATGAATTAATAAGATTAGTGAAATATAGGTGGTACTGTCTAAAGCTGAGAAATTTAAAAGTCTGATGAAAAGGATTATTTTTCTCACATTTTTATTATGATCATGTCTTATGGTATACAAGAAGCAATTTTTCCTGCTATTAAATAACATAAAATACAAATTTTCATAGCTTACTTTATCAACTGACACTTTCCTGTTTTCATTTTACATTTTCCTCTTTTCTTCTTTGTATGCCTACTGTTTCTCAATCAGTGACCTTGAGATTTTAAGCAAATTTGAGAACGTTTAAATAAAAGGTTTCTCACATGCTCCTCTTCTAAAAGTATTCTGAAAGTTATTCACACCCATTCCCTCTGATCTTGGTGTTATAATTTTTACCTGCTGTATTATTCATTCCTATACAATTCCAAAATGACCCATTTGTTTTGAAACCCATGCAAGGAGGATCAAATTATTTATTTAATTATATACCCATTTTGATATTTAAAGTATGGTTGATTTGTGTTATATGAACTTAACCCACATATGGGCTTGGTGGTTTGACTATTATAGCTTCCATAGACCCATAGGGAGTGGCAGTATTGAGAAGTGTGTCTTTGCTGGAATGGGAGATTTCAGAAGCTCAAGTCTGACCAGTGTGTTTCAATCTCTTTCTGCTGCTTGGGAATTAAGATGTAGAAATCTCAACCCCTTTTCCAGCACCATATCGGCATGCATGCTGCTATATTCCTTGCCATGATGATAATGGATTAACCTCTGAAACTGTAAGTCAGCCCCATTATGTTTTCCTGTATAAGAGTTGCCATGGTCATGGTGTCACTTTATAGCAATAAAACTCTAAGACAGAGGATAATTCAATTGAAAAAAAAAAAACCCTGGTTCCAATACATGTATTAATTCATACATCCTGTGTCTTGACACCCATTTACCATATTTATATTCCTTCAAAAGTGTTTAGTGAGTTCATGCCATCAACTGATCTTGACGTTGTTTGGCATTGTGGGACAATGTAAGAAAGACTCAATTTTGTTCTCCTGGAGCACACTTTTGAAGAGACAGAAAAACAAAACAAAACAAAACACAACACAACACAGCAGAAGTGGTAGTAGAGTGTTTGTAAGAAACTTGGCTTGGTTTAGAAGCATTTTCACAGCCTAAATTAAAATTTCATGTATTGATAAAATGCTATATAAGAAATAGTGCTGTACATCAGCCACAAAGCTTCAGAAGTAAATGCCAGTGACTTTATATAAAAATGATGGATTTAATTGGCATATATTTTCATTCTTTGGTTCGATAGTAGGGATGAGGTAGGTCCACAAATGGTCTACCCAGGAGCTCTGTGGCATAGAAAGCAGCATTTTTCTGATGAGGGAAGCCCCTGGGCTGTCAGATGGCATTCAAAGGTTGGTTGTGTCTTGCTAGGGTTCAGGTTCGGTAAACAGAGAGGTATGAATTCCCTTCTCCCTTTTGCTATACAGATTTGTTTAGAATCCAGTGTAGATAAAGTGTATGTAGGCATGCAGAAATAGTTTCTGCTTCTCATGTCTGTCATTGCTTTAAAACTCTCCCTACATGGACATTATTCATAGCACCCTGTTTCCAGATTATTGCATAGATTTGCGTTGGTAGACCAGAACTTCTAATTTTCCAGTTGAATGTTTTCTTAGTCTTTTTTTCTTTGGTACTAATGCAGTACTAAATTGTTATGTTTTGAAGAATAAAGTATTCTATTTTATAGTTAATTGTCAATAAGTAGTGATGTACTTGTTACTGGCAGATACCACAGAAAGTGGTATGTATCATATGGACACAGGAAGCATGGGAAAAGCATTAAGATTAGCTTTTATAGCAGGCCCCCCTTTGGGATAACTCATTAACTCATTATTCACTTCAGCGATTCATCCATTTATGAAAAAAAGCCATAATTATCTTCTAAAGGTTCTACCTCTTAATAATGGGTATTATGAGGACTAAATTTCAACATGTATTTTAGAGGCCATGAACAATATCTAAACCATAAGAGATGCAATTGTCTACCTGTGTGGAAAACTGAGTAACTCATTACAATATGCCATGATGACATGTACTAAAATAAAGGTATTTTTCATACACATACCACTATTTATACATTTTCACACATCTCTCAAGTTATTAGCACAGAATAAAATTAATAGCTCTGGGCTACTAACTACAAACGTAGTAAATGTTATTGTTGCATATTTTAGATGGATCTCTATTTATAGAGTTCTGTAATACTCTCTGATTTCAGACACCAGAGTACAAAAACATCATCTTCCTGGTGAAATTAACACTCAGAGATGGTAACAAATGGGATTGTAAAATTTAAATTACATTTGTTTCTTTGAAATTTGCCATGCTATTTCTAGAAAAACTGTTATAGGTTTTACAGTGTAGTAATACACAATGCCAGAACAACGCATTAGAATAGGTCAGAGAAGCATTACCTAGACTCAAATAGGACACGTAACAAATGGTCTTGAATTCCCAAAGGGAAAAAAACAAGGCTAAGGGTCTTTTAGATAGCTGGGTTACTCTGGAGTTTTTTGTGTAAGACAAAGATAATGATTTTGGCAAGTTAAAAATTAAGAGGCCCAAATAGCATTTCTTTAACTGAGATCCAAATGTAGTTTTGAACTTTGAGAAAATGAAGCCTGAGTTTTTAAAAGGATGAATGAAAAACCAAAAAGACAAAGGAATAAGGAAGTTACTGAATAGTTTCAGATCACAGTTAAAAATGAATCTATAACAGAAAATAGTCCTAAGACTTGAACATCAGATTAAGCAGCCATAATATAATTTTCCATAATGGTTTCAAGCCACAGTATTATAACTTTCCACAAAAGCTTGATATGTTTTTCCCCTAGATTACAGTATCTTGATGGGTATTTTATAGTGATTACCACTATTGTATCCCTGTGTCCTAAAATCAGTTATCTACAGATCAGTGACGGGATTTCAGGACTTGCTCATCATACTACAATTGTCCTTCTATATGAAGCTTGGCAAATGAAGAAGAATATGCTTTAAAAAGGCAGTATAAGATGCAAGATCACATGAAGACTCTGAAAAGTAGCCATCACAAGTCTTGTTAAACAGCCTCTGATTATTTCCATGAAGTAGGCTCTCATCACAGGAACAAATTTTTCCCTCACTAAGATGGTTCATCGATGCTAGAAAATGGATTACCTCAGAGCTAGAGTCAAGAAATGCCAAGTATCATATGAATCATGGTTTCATTATAAAAATTATTTAAATAATTATTATAAAATAATCTTTATATCTTAGATAAATGACATTATAATGAAATATTTAAGATCATTACTTTAAAAATAAGATATAGACATAGGAAGACTTTACAAATGCATGTCTGGCTTGTTGAAATATTAAAGATGGGTAGCTTTGTAATCACCAGTAGGTCAAAGCACAGAATTTTGCTGCCTTACCAAAACCCTTCCCTATATCCAGTGTCTTTAGAGTCATCATTATCCCAGCAAAATCACTATTCTTGAAGTAATAATTGTACTTTCTTTATATGCTCATTGGGGGAGATAAGTTATGAATGCTTGGAAATTCAGACTTATGAACAAAATGCTTGAAATTATTTCAATTAAAAATCTATAACTTCCCATTTCCCTTAATTTCATTGTATCCATGAAAGAATGTATGTCACTTTTACATATAAAATATATGATTAGTTCATAATGACTTTATCATTCACAATATTGACCATACTCATTTGACCTATCTGTGATATCTCTACTTCTCGTTTCTCAAGGACACAATGAATGGGCAGTAAAGTTTGAGTGATTCCCACCTCTCTCTCTCTCTCACCTCTCTCTCTCTCTCTCTCTCTCTCTCTCTCTCTCTCTCTCTCACACACACACACACACACACACACACACACACACACAATTCTAGACTAACAATATCATCACTACCATTACTGCTAATGAATACAGTTACACTGTTACCTGTAGGTATTCTTCCCTATTTCACCCCTTTATAGTTATGTGACATTTACATTGCCTGAACTTTGTACCACCATGTTCTAGATTCTTTCTTCTGGTAGCTATAGGTAGGCTTGTTTTGTTTGTTTGTTTGTTTGTTTGTTTTTGTTTTGTTTGTTTGTTTTGTTTTGTTTTTTTTCGAGACAGGGTTTCTCTGTATAGCCCTGGCTGTCCTGGAACTCACTCTGTAGACCAGGCTGGCCTCGAACTCAGAAATCCACCTGCTTCTGCCTCCCAAGTGCTGGGATTAAAGGCATGCACCACCACGCCTGGCTTAGGTAGCTTGTTTTTAACCTGATTGAACTTCAAATTTCATAATCATACTACATCACTTGATAGGTTAAGAGCTTCTTCTAGGTTTCTAGTATTTGTGTTGGGATCTTACCATCTTCAAAGAATCTCCTCACACTATATTCAGAAGTAGATTAAACATTAAATAATAATACACAGAGCCTGAGAGTAGCAGTGCATACCTTTAATCCCAGCACTTGGAGGCAGAGGGAGGTGGATGTCTTTTTCAAGGCCAACCAGTATAGAAGAAGTTCCAGGACAGCCAGGGCTACACAGAGAAACCTTGTCTCAAAAATAAATAAATAAATAATAAGAATAATGATGATAAAAGTAATAGTAATAATATACAGAAGAAATGGAGATAGAGAAAATTATATATATATATATTAGGCATTATTATTTTCCAAATTGAGAAAATGGATTTCACTTGATTTATGTGTGCAGAGCAGAGCTTGATAGCACTTCCAGGAAGCCTACAGAGCTAGAAGAGTAATCCGGGAAAATAGGTTTAGGAAATTAGCAGCACATTAGAGCCTACCATGACAAATGATTTACCCATTCTTAGAAAACAGATTTCATGACAGCCGTGTCATGAACATAGCACATGAATAAGATAATTTAGTCATCTGAAGCAGGCTTGCTTCTGAATGCTTTACTGTTTCCATTTGAAAAACATTTGTGTTTTTAACTTGTGGAATATTTTGAAAGAAAAGCTATGAGAGCTATTTCAAGGTTCTTTCAGAAATAGCAGCCTCAGCGAAGACAGCAAGCTTTAGGGGATTGAAATTGCCCTGCTGGTTTCCAGAACACCATTTGGGAAATCACTGACATTACTACTAAAGAGATTACCTCTCCTAAGAGGTAATGTGACTTCTAGAAGAAAGGGGCAGAGTGCAATAAGAAGGTATTAGAGATGTCAGATCTGCCTTCTATCCCAGTGTCATCATTTGTGACTGTTATGCTCTTAGGTGTATCATTTAATTTATTTGAACATTGAATTATTTCCCAACAAAATGTATATTGTATGAGATTGGTGGCAACATAGAGAATATTGAAATAATATAAATGCTGTTATACAAATACTAATTTCACTTCTAGGGAGCAGTTTATATACATAAACACTGCATCTCAAATCTGAAATTCTGGTTCTTTTAGAGGAGGGCATGTACATTAGAATCTTGTTGTGTGGTCCAGCCTTTTATAGGGCACCAATAAGTACCAGAGAAACCAAGAATGTTAAACACACAGGTTTTTCAGGTTTTCCACCCAGAAGTCTGGGAATGGATGTAGTCAGGATCTCCATGATTTGCGGTATTTGTAGGGGTAGGTAACACCTGACATCTCGGACTCATGATTATTCTAGACTCTTCCTCCCCTAGACCTTTATCATGATTATTGTTCCTTAGTTAATTGAACCCATCCTTATAGAAGATGCCACATGTACTTTAACAATGGAGAAGTGGTTGATAGTCTTGTGACCTCTGTGCTTTCCACATGGCTAGGCTGTATCTGGATCTCCAAGAATGTTGTTTATCTCAGTCATTCTCCCTTGACTTTTATCTTAAGCATTTTTTTTTCCCTCAGTCGATAGAACACCTCTATATAAAAGAGGTCATACCTACTTTGAAAAGAGTTTCAATGGAATTGTGTCTTAAGCTTTGTTGTACATAAAGGACTGAGTTAGTTATCATCAGGAAACTTTTTCCAAAATTGTGCTGTGCTTAAATATGCCTTTAAAAGCCTCTTTGACAGACTCTAGAGGTCTAAACCCAAACCAGCTACGGAGCTATGCTGAACCAGACTTGCTTCTTGCGTCACATGAGTCAATGTTGGGTGGTTGCCGAGACCCCCACTACACAAATCAAAAACCTGGTCATTAACATGGTATTTGTCTCAGTTATCCAAATAACTCGAGTTGTACATACACGCCACTGGATCTGTCTTCCACTCATTAGTTAATGGTGTAACACTTGAGCAATTTTCTGGGGTTGGAGTCTTGAATATCTTTTCCTTCCTACTGCCATCCAGTCAGTCACTGGGGTTAGTAAAGCCTGCCTCATAACTATTTCTCAAATAACCACTGTATCATGGCATCCACCAGCATTGCACTATCAAGACCACTTAGTCTTTCATCTTAATTATTACTGGAATATTCATTTTTAATTTTTAACTTTATTGAAAATAGAGCTTTTCTCATGTTGTTTATTCTGACTATAGTTTTCCTCTCTCTACTCCTCCAAGCTCTTCCCCAACTCCCCTCCCATTCAGATTTATCCACTTCATCTCTCATTAAAATCAAATAGGCTTCTTATAGATAATTATAAGAAAAAAAAATCCAAGGGAAGGCACAAGAAACAGAAGTAGAAACAGATGTACTCATCAAACACTCAGAAATCACAGAAATACTAAAATGGAAGCCACAATGTGTATATATGTGTGTGTAAAATGTATATGTATATTACACACACACACACACACACACACACACACAGAACCTATAGTGTAAGCAAAGAAAAGAAAAATAAAGACAAAATAAATACTAAAAAAGGAAGATCCCACCATGACATTATGAGACAAGGAGCCTCCAAAGATACTGCTGAGTCTATTTGATGTTGGCCATCTATATCTGGGCATGCAGTCTACCCATAAAAGTATTTTGTTTCCCTCATGAGAGTCTCTTGGAGAACTACCTTTAGATCTGCACCCCATTTTAAAAATTGGGTTGTTTTCTTGATGTTTAGATTTTAAGTTCTTTATATAGATTAGATATTGTATTCTATCATACGTGTAGTTGGTAAACTCTTTTTCCATTCTGTTAGCTGCCATGTCTGAATGGCAATGCACTTTGCTATGCAGAAGACTTTCAGTTTCATGAGGTCTAGTTTATTCTTTATTGATCTTAGTGCCTATGCTAATGGTGTTCTGTTCACAAAGTCTTGTATCAATGAGTTGAAGGTTATTCCTACATTTTCTTCTATCAGCTTCACTGAATGTAGTTTTGAGGTCTTTGATCCATTTGAATTGAGCTTGTTGCAGGATGATAAACATGGATCTTGCATTCTTCTGCATTTAGCCATTCACTTGACCAGCACTATTTTTTTTTTAAATGCTGCCTTCTCTTTCAGTGTGTATTTATGGCTGGCTGCTTTATATGAAATCAGATGTCTACAGGTGTGTGGATTTATATCTAGGTCTTCGATTAGATTCCATTGATCAACATGTCAGTTTTTATGTCAAAATGTTGTTTTTATTACTAACACTCTGCAGTAAAAATGAATTGGGAAAACTCCAACAGGTCTTTTAGCATTGTTTTATTAGTTTAGCTATCTTGGTGTGTGTGTATGTGTGTGTGTGTGTGTGTGTGTGTGTGTGTGTGTGTTGTTCAGATGTTATTCTAAGTCTGCCTTTATATTACTTGAGTGTTTTCCCTTCCAGATTTTAGTATTCTTTTTTTAATTCTGTACATTTAGTATTCTTTACATTTTAGTGTTCTGTACATTTAGTGTTTTTTTGTTCTTATGTGACATTTTTTGGTCATTATGTGACATTGGTTTTTTTTCTGCTCCAACCTGTTTGGTTTTCTGTATACTTCTTGTACCTCGATAAGCATTTCCTTTTTCAGGTTCAAAAAAAATTATGTAATTTTGTTGAATATGTTTTTTTGTGACTTTGACATTGGTATCTTCTATTTCTATTATTCCTGCATTTCGTCTTTTTATAGTGCCCCAGATTTACTGAATGCCTTGTGCTAGGGCTATTTTTCTTTTTTTATATATTTAACATTTCCTTTGATGGAGGTATCCATTTCACCTATCATATCTTTAGTGCCTGAAATTCTTCCATCTTTTATATTCTTTTTTTGTGAGCTTTGCCTCTGTGGTTCCTTTTTCAGTTTCTATACTTCTCCTTTCTATATTTCCCTCAGGTTTTAAAAAATTGATTATCTTTCCACTTTCAGGTCTTGAACAATTTTCTTTATTTCCTTTGGTTGTTTGTGTTTTCATAGATTTCTTTAAGGGATTCATTCATTTCCTCTTTAATGATCTCTCTCATATTCATAAAGACTATTTAAGGCCTTTGGCTTGTGCTTCATCCATGTTGCAATACTCTGGGCCTACTATGATATGATTTCTAGGTTGTAGTGGAGATATATTTTCCTGGATGCTATTGATGATTGTGATTTTACACTCATATGTAGGTATCCGAGTTTGGGATGATAATAATTATAGGTGCTGATATCTGGTACTATCGTTGTTGGGTAAGTGTTTTGTTTCTTCATTTCTGTTTCTTTCTCTGATTTTTAGGAAGATGTGGCTAGCTGTGTGTTACCTGGTAGAAGATTCTTCTGAGATCATGCTAGGTATGCTGAAGCAGGGTACTTTTAGTAAGATATGTTCTTAGGTATTGGGACCTGACACTTAGGCATAGAGATGTAGTGGAAAGAAGGATAGCAGGATGTTCTACCAGGATCTTCTTAGTCCCTTGGGAATAGGGGCAGAGAATGGAGAGAGGTGATCAGAGGTAGTCTGTCATAGCTGAGAGTGAGAGTGAGGGAGTTCAATATGGAAGAAAGAAGAGAGTGAACATCTGAAGCCCACCTACTTGTTTTGCTGGCCTACTTGCTTCTCTGCAATTTCCCAGAGAAAGCCTGCTGGAGTTAGAAGCTAGAATTATAAGATGAGTGGCAAAATTTTGGAGGATATTTGCTGATCTGCTGGAGATGGGGGCAGTGAGATGGCCTCAGAGGCAAGTTGGCTACGGAGACAGAGGGTTGGATTTGGAGGTAAGGAGAGAAATGTGTTGATCAATAGGTAGGCTACCAGCCTCCTTTGCCAGTATGGCCTGTGTATTCCTAGAGAATCTCTGATGGAGTGTCAGACTGGGATGAAATGATGAGTGGGGAGAAGAAAGGTCAGAGCAGAAGATCTGCCTGGTCCACAGGAGATGGGTCCAGAGAGGGAGAGGAAGCCTCATGTAGCAGGTAATCTGCTACAAAGCTGAGGATACAACTGTGGGTTGGATTTGGATGGGAGGAGAGAGTGGTGAAGATGTGCAGGCAGGCTACCTATTTCCCCAACCTTTGAGTATTCCTAGGAAATACCTTCTAGTGTTGGAGTCAGAGATAATGGGGGGGGGGGGTCCGTGTGATCCTTTGGTGATGGGGGCCATAGAAGAAGGTTAAACCACCACAGGTGCTCTGCTGCAGAACCGAGGAGGAGACTGGAGATTGGATTTGTTGGAATGGAGAGAAAGGTGAAAAATTCCAATTAGCTTTCCTGCTTTCCTGGCCAGAGTGTCCTGTGTGTACTCAGGGATTGCCTCCTGGATTTTGGGTTGACCTAAAGCAGTCTGTTGTGGGGAAGGAAGCTTGGAGGGCAGCATCTGTGTGATCTAGTGGAGCAGGGGTCAGGGAAAGAGGGAGCAGGCTGCAGCATAGTGGCTTTCCGAGAAACTGAGGACAGGAGTGGAGGATTAGATTTGTAAAGAGGAAAGAGAGGTAAGTGAAGTTCTGGATAGCCTACCTGTTTCTCTGGAAGGGGTCAGTCCTTGAATATTTTAATAGATTTCTTCAACCTTTACATTTTCCAAAAGTGATTTCCATCGAACAGCCAGTGTGAATGCATAAGGGTGACTCAGAATGTGACAGCTTCTTTTCTAAATCCCAATAGTGAATTCAGAGAATGTTCGGTTCTCAAATATAGCTTGCAAGGCCCGTATATTACTAGCTCCTTTAGTTGTCTCCCTTCATTGTCCTTGGTGGCCCTGCTGTTAAACTCAACAGAGTCACTTCTGATTTCTAAAGGCTATTATCAATTTTCATTACCTTAGTACTTTTGACTAGAAAATATTTTTACCTCTATCCCATTCCCTACATCACGGCAACTGTGTGGTGGTGTGGTGTTGTCTCATGTATTCTCAGAATACCCTACTTTGTATTTTGCTTGTACTATGCTTTCTGGAGGAGTTAACTTTTTTCCTCCCTTAAGCTCATGCTTTACAAAGCTAAAGACTATGTCATGTGTGCCTTGCAAGTCTTAATTGTTTGAGGTAGCTGTCACAATATTCAGGCTCTGCAGTGGTAATGCTGGGATTATTCGGCTTGACGAGGACCCAGAGCTGAATAAATCCCAGACAATGAGCATGACAACCACAGCTCCAAAGTTCAAGGATAAAGCGTATACTATGACTCTATATCACAGATGTTCAAATTACATTTTAATATTGTAAGAAAAATCTATGATAAATGAATGATGATAGTCACAGAAATTATTATATTCTATTTCTACATACTAAACAGAAATTGTACACAATAGCCTATTTTTTCCTTAGCTCTCTGTGATTTTATGCTATTGGTTTTTAGATATATAGCACATGAAAACCTTGAAAACATATAAAATGTGAATTATTCTCCTTAATCTTTGCTTGCAAATGTTCACTGCAGTGACTCATTAGTCTGGTTCAAGGTATCTGGCTTCTGCTACTCTATCAATACTGGAATCTCACTGGAACGCCTCTCAGATATCATGTTGTTGCCCTGTATCATGAAGATATTATAGTTTTGAATCTGTAGGATCAGCCCCTTGATGCACTCAAGCAGTTCACTGTTGGGATAGATTTGGGGGTCTATATTCAAAGCCCTCATCCTGGGCTGGAGCAGTATCTGAGCTGTTCAGATTCAGGGTCACCTCTACTGCGCTCCTTAGGAAAGTGCAGGGTTTGCTCTCCCACCTGCCTTAGGTGGCAAGGGGCAAAGACAGAGGCATCTTTGCTCAGTGATGTCACAGCACAGCAGAAAAGTTGTAAGGTCAGCTGTCACATGCCCTTGGGGCCAGCTTACCCATAACTCTGCCACCAAGGTCAGCTGTACTGTGCTGTCCAGGCAAAGTATAGGGCCTCTTCTCCTGAGTGCTGCAGCAAGTAGGGGCAGGGACAGCTCTCCTGTGCTCATGACACCAGGGCCAGTTCTCCCACCTGTCAGAGGTAGTGAGAAGTATCTCTTTCTCATCCACTCTACCACATGGGATATGAGTGGTAGGGCCATCTCTTGCATGCTCCTATCCTTAAGACCTGCTCACCTGCAATTCCTTTTATATATGGGTATGTTCTCCTGAGTACTAAAGCTGGTTGGGGTGGGTCAACTCTTCTTTTAAACTCTTTTTTTTTTCTTCCAGTTTTTCAAGACAGGGTTTCTCTTTGTAGCCCTGACTGTCCTGGAACTCACTCTGTAGACCAAGCTAAGAACCGTCATCAAAGTGTCATGAACAGTAACAATTGCTGGAGAAACAATAATTTCTTCATAGTTGAATTGCCTACAGGTCATAAAATGAAATCCAAATACATAGCTTTTTAATTTGTGACTGTGGTGGTTTAAATAGATTTGGCTACACATGTGTGTTTGAGGGAGGTGATGGGGGTGACACTATTAGGAGGTATGTCCTTGTTGGAATAGGTATGTCCTTGTTGGAGGAAGTATGTTACTGTCAGCATGGGCTCAGATGTCTGATGCTTAAATTCCACCCAGTGCAGGAAAGATAGGCTGCTCTTGACTGCATTTGGTTCAAGATGTAGAACTCTCAGCTCTTTCCTCAGTACCATGACTTCCTGGATGCGTGCTACCATGCTTCCTGCTATGATGATAATGGACTGAAACTCTGAACCTTTAAGTTAGCCCTAATTAAATGTTGTCCCTTATAAGATATGGTCACGGTGTCTCCTCACAGCAATGTAATGCCAAACTAAGACAGTGAGTGACAGATGTCCACATAGATTCTTGGAGAAGCAGCTGCCTTTGAGTTTTCCATCCCCAGTAAGTAATACCTCACCTATACTCCTATCATATAACTCCAATTAGTTTGCAAGTTGGAGTATGATACATTTGATAACTTCATTGGAACTGTTTCCCTACTTTTCCCTACTGAAGATCTGACAGTGTTGCCTTTATTTTGAACTTGCTAACTTCTAGAACTGTGAGAGACAAATCGCTGTTGCTTAAAGATGTCTTATAGCCTATGACATTTTGTTATGGCAGTCAATATGATCAATATAGCTAAAAAATTACTACCAATTATTATTGAATTATTCAAAATGGAATATAAAAGAAAATACAATACTTGTGAAAAGAAAGCCAACACGAACCATTGTTACTTCTAAGAAGCAAGATATTTTTATTATTTTATTATTATTTTAAAGTAAATTTATTTACTTTACATCATGATTGAGGCTTCCCCTTCTTCCTCTCCTCCCAGCCCCTCCTCTCACCTACCCTCCCCCATTCCCCTTCCTTTCATCACAGAGAAGGGGAAAACTCCCATGGATAGCAACCGGTCTTGGCATATCAAATTGCAATAGAACTAAGTGCTTCTTCTTCTATTGAACCTAGACAAGCAGCCTAGTTGGGGGGAGTGGGGGAAGATCCAAAGATAGGCAATGTGTGGGTTAAAAATGGGGACCTGTGTCCGGCCCAGAGCTTAGGCCTCTGGGGGAGGTGAGACACAGGAAGTTTGACTGCCTGCGGGCCCTATGCCACCACCACCGCTGGGTGGGCATCAGGCTGTTAGAAGCTCCAGGGGTGGGGAGCCACAGTCTGTGATCCCTGCCAGAATTGGTTCCGGGTTCCTGAGTCTGCACAGAGGCCAAGGATAACAGGTTCTCAGGCTCTTGAGCACCTTGGACACTGGACATTGCCAAATGCCCTTAAGAGCTGAGAACAGAGTGGGGACCCTCGGGTGGGCAGGGAGGAGAGAGCTCTAGCAGGTTCCTGCTCAGAGGAGAGTCCTTGGCTTGTTTGACGGGCAACTTGGCTGGTGCAGGGAGGCCTCCTGCATAAAATTAGATGTGTGGCTCATTAGAGGAAGACTTGCTCCATTGCTCCAGTACAGTGAGTCCCAATGAGAAGAGACAGGTCATGGTTTTAAGATGTTTATTGTATAAAGGCATAGAGAGGTAGAGAGTAGGGAAGTAGAGGTGGGCCATGGCTCTGTGGAGGTGGGGAGGAAATGCCGAGAGTTGGGGAGAAAGAGAGAGAGAGAGAGACTCAAGAATAAGATAGTAAGAGCAAGAGATTAAGAGAGTAAGAGAGAGTACAGGGGCCAAGCAGCTCCTTTTTATTAGTGGGACAGGCCTACCTGGCTGTTGCCAGGAAACTGTGGGGGTGGAGTCCAGCAGAATACCAGCTGCTTGGGGCATTCCCCTATGTGACTGATGGCCACAGAATTATGGAGCTGGGGCCTTGTGTCAGGAGACTAGTGTCTGGGAGCATGGCAAATGGGCTTTCCATCCCTTGCAGAGTCATCTGCTGAATCTCTGGGGTTTAAACCTAGCTCAACCAGAAAACAGGCCACTTTTCATGGTCCCACAGTAATTTAGTCAGAGATAACCTTTGTTCCAGTTTTTAGTGGTCCCTTGTGAAGATCAAGCTGCACATCTGTGACATATGTTTAGGGAGCCTAGGTCAGTCCCATGCATGTTCTTTGGTTGGTCTTCCAGTCTTTGTGAGCCTTTATGGGGCCAGGTTAGTTGATTCTGTAATTTTTCTTGTGGTGTCCTTGACCCTTCTGGCTCCTCCAATCCTTCCTCCCTTCTTCCATATGATTCCCCTAGCTCCACCTAATATTTGGCTGTGAGTCTCTTCAATTGTTTCTATCAGTGAAGCAAAACTATTTTAAAAAGGCAGACTATAAAAGCATTTTGACACTAGAGAGGTCAACAGTCAAAGTAACAATCCATCCAAAATGAATTTTTCAATTTTGAATAAAGAGCAAAATAGAATGACTTTCTGGAAAGATTTTTAATGACTAACAGAATCATGGTCTATTATTTTTCATTTTTACCAGATTTGTCTTTGCAGGAACAAACAGCATGCATTCTTAGACAAAAATCTATCTTGCATGTATTATGTGGCTTAATACATGAAGGCAGTAATTTTGCATGATTCCATGAAAATATAGTTTGGAGTATCTAGGAAGAGAGGAAATAAGAACTTCATAGATTTTTGTAGATCAAGATTACTTTCAAATTCACTCTGAAAAATGCAATGTATTATAGGTTTTGTTATTACATAAATAAATGGAGGTCAGAACGTGAATATGTGTTGTCTCTTTAGGTGGATCCTCTACTCTGTCTTAAGATGGTATGAATATACTGTATAGGCAGAAGCACTATCAAGTGAGCATAAGTTTGACAAAAGAATGGTTGTTGAAACAGTCAATATAATTGCAATATATAAATGCTAGTGTTATCAGGCTATCTATGAGATCCTTATTATTTTGAGATTTGAAAGCCAAGAAAAAGGACTCAGGAGACTCACAAATGGAAAGAAAATTAAGAGAGAATTCTTAGCCATCAGAGTAAATTGCTACTAGCTGCCAATCCTTCAAAAGTTCATGAATACATGATTCAGTTTCCTCTCTTAAAAATGTCATTGCATGTGTAGAGTCTGTCAAATGAGATAAGTTAGGAGATACCAAGAAGTTAAAAGATTTGATACATTGAAACCACTTCCAGATATAAGTGATTTAGACTTCTCATTTACTCTGTAATACTCTCATTGAGATTAGTTAAATCATCACCCTCCCTGTTACATACTTAGGATTGACTTTATTGAAATTGTCTCATGAAACAATTATGAATTGAATAATACAGTATAGTGGAGAACAGTAGAGAGATTATGAAGGATCATGTCTTAGTAAGAAGGGTTACTATTGCTGTGATGAAATATCATGACCAAAAGCAAGTTGTGGCAAAAAGTATTTATTTGGCTTATATTTCCATTTTATAATCCATCACTGAAGGAAATCAGAACAGGAACTCAAGCAGAGCTGGACTCTGGAGGCAGGGATTAATCCAGAACCATGACAAAGTACTGCTTACTGGCTTGTTCCTATTTATAGTGGATTTACACAGTAGGTGTCACTAATAATTACACAATGTAATCAATACTAGGCTGAATTGAAATCTCCTCTGCCAAATGCATTAATCTGAAACTCTTTAATTTAACCTCTGGCAGAGGTTTTGGACAAGGAAGAAAGCAGTCACATTTTTTTACCAAATATCACAAAAATGGTTTCTAGGCCACTTAACTAATATTCTTCCCCTCTGAAATATCTTATGCTGGGATCCCATGTGTCTTAGTCAGGGTTTCTATTCCTGCACAAACATCATGACCAAGAAGCCATTGGGGAGGAAAGGGTTTATTGAGCTTATATTTCCACACTGCTGTTCATCACTGAAAGAAGTCAGGACTGGAACTCAAGCAGGTCAGGGAACAGGAGCTGATGCAGAGGCCATGGAGGGATGTTCTTTACTGGCTTGCTTCCCCTGGATTGCTCAGCCTGCTCTCTTATAGAACCCAAGGCTACCAGCCCAAAGGTGGTACCACCCACAAGGGGCTCTCCCTCCTTGATCACTAATTGAGAAAATGCCCCACAGCTGGATCTCATGGAGGCACTTCCCCAACTGAAGCTACTTTCTCTGTGATAACTCCAGCCTGCGTCAAGTTGGCACAAAACTAGCCAGTACACCATGCCATAGGCTGGACTCAGTCCATCTCTCAACCTGCAGGGAACCAGGGTTTTAGTGCTCAAGTGAGCAAGGAGTCAACAAAAAGTGACAAACAGACACTGACACACAGAGAGTGCTATATCTGAATGTAATTTCTCAAAGCAAGCATCAGACTTATAATACAGAAGAAAATAAGGAAGTTAGGTGACACATCAGCCAAGGTACATTGAGGTTACTGGATGCTTAATGACTCTTTACACAAAACAGAAGAATGCAAACATAAAGGCTGACAGGAACTAGGCAATGTAACAACTGAGACAAAGTCAGCTCTATCTAAGGTCAGCAATATTCTTAGAAGGGAGGTGTGAGGTCGATGCTCCCAGGGCAAGGGCTTTCGTGCCCAAGCCATGGTTCTAATTAGGGAGTTCTGCTCTAGCTATCCTTCTCATGAATAATGCAATAATCTAGTTCCTCCTTAAAGCACAGCCCTATCTTCTTCCTAAACCGTTGTAAATTTCTGTATATGGGAATGACTCTGCTGTTATTCTGAGTGATTTTGTGGGGGACTTTCTTCTTCTAAGTAATGTAGTCTACCATACATAACTATAATAAGAATTCTAAACTTACTTAGCTAAGCTTGTCCTGAAATTTCTAACTCTATGTAGTAGATAGTAAAGTCTGATTTCTTTCACTATCTCTATTTCGATACTAGAGGCAATTTGTCTGAATAGGTAATATTCTTACTAAATTCCAAGCCCAAGGTAAACTCAAGGACTGCCTAGGACATTGATGAAGGCCAGAAAGAAGATTTCAATCTAGCTTAAATATTTGACAAATCATTTCTTGGAGGTATCTATAATGAAACAATACTGAAAGAAAGCACATAGATCCATTCACCAACTAACACAAGGACAAGTTTGGAGCATTCGTGTTATGGGATGCCAAGTCTCCAAGAGACTAGGTTTCCATGAAACTTTTTGCCCCAGGACTGCATCTAAGCTTTTGGGCCTGCCACACAGTTTTTACTGGAGTGGGTGTGGAAATCCCACAGTTCAAATCACCCTCATCACTGTCTTCTAAGCTCCCCCAAGGATGGCTTGTTAAGACTCACTTAAAGCATTCAATTCAAATACTTTCCTAATCCAAAGTTCCTAAGTCAACATTCTGGCAATGAACAGCATGATCAGGCATGCCAGAGTAGTACCCTGTTCCCTGGTAACAACTTTTGTCTTAGTCAGTGCTCTCTGCTATGAAGAGACATCATAGCCACAACAACTCTTATAAAGTAAAGCATATAATTGAGGCTTCTTAGAGTTTCAGAAGTTTAGTCCATTATCATCAATCATGGTGGGAGGCAGGGAGGCAGGAAGGCGAGCAGTCAGGTAAACATGATGTTGAAGAAGTAGTTAAGAGTTCTGCATTCAGATTTGCAGACGGCAAGTAAAGAGAGAGAAATAGTTAGTGTGCCTGGCTTAAGCATGTAAGACCCCAAAACCCACTCCCAAGTGACACACTTACTCCAACAAAGACACAGCTAATCCAGTAAAGCCACACCTCTCAATTCCTCTTAAGTAGTGCCACTCACTGATAACCAAAAATTCAAATATATGAACCTATAGGGGCTATTCTCATTCAAACCACCACAGACTACACTGTTTCTATAGAGTAACCTTCTAATTTACGGTTTTAACTGCAATGGGCGCACAGAACACAGAGTAACATATGATTACCACTTAGTTCGAGAATACTATGATAAATGTGGTCAGAATTGCTAGTGCTCCATCTAAGCACATAATTGCATCCTGGCCTACCTGCTAACTCTAAGCCCTCTGGTATACTTGTTTCTCTTGTATTTTATTCTAATTTGTCACCCTAAGTCACCAGAGCAAGCTTGGAGTGCTGAAATGGCAGTCTATCATCTCCATTGACAGACAACTTTTAACAAATTACTGACTGGAGTTAGTATATAAAAGCATAATTCCAGCCAGCTGCTTCTGCTGACCAGGATACCCTATTCATGTGCTTTACACTGACCTTGAGTTTCTTTAAGGGATTCATCTTCAGTTGGTTACTCTTTTCTTTCTTACTTTTTTGCTCTATTACATATTCTATGTGAACCAGTAAAACACTTTTTGATTTCAATTCTTGTCTCAGCTTCCCACATATAACCTAAATTGAGAAAATAAAAAGTGTATATCTTATTACATCTTATTTCATTAAAGTTTTCTTGGCATGATGTTTTATTGCTTTGGAAAAGGGAAGCCACTGCCCTCTACTCTCACCACTTGAGAGGTTAATGTTCAGTAATGGCAACAGGCTCCTTTTATATATTGGAGTGTGTATGTGTGTGTGAGAGAGACAGAGAGAGACAGAGACAGAGACAGAGAGACAGAAAGACAGAGAGAGACAGAGACAGAGTCATACAGAGAGAGACAGAGAGGAGAGACAGGAGACAGAGAGGAGAAACAAGAGACAGAGAGGAGAGAGACTGAGAGAGACAGAAACAGATGGAGAGAGTGTAAATATGTGTGTATGTATGCATACATGCATGCTTCTGTGCACTTGTGTATGTGTGGAGGCTAGAGATGAACCTCATATATCATTCCTTAGTTGTCTTCCACTCTGGACTAGACACCTCATGGATTTCCTGGTGTTTAATGCCAGCACGGTTACAGGTTATGATATTTGGTACTGTAATTCTGTTTACTAGTTGGTTTGTTTTTAGAAAATGTCTCATTATAAAGCATGGTTAAGCTGGGACTCCTGATTCTCTTGTCTCAGCCTTCTGAGAACTGGCATGACAATTGTTAGCAACATTTTTGTTCTGTAAGCCATAGAATCTTGCTTGACTATTGTGAGTGTCCTCCAAGATGTGTGGTGAGGTCAATGCTTCCTGTGCATCACTCCTCTTTTCTCTTTATAGCATTCAGATTCCTAATGTCAAGGCAAGCTGGCAGCATTAATTCTCTTGGCAATGTTGTTTTAGTCATTTTTTTTTCATTGCCATGAAGAGACAGCATGACCAAGGTAGCTTATAAAATAAAGCATTTATAGAGATAGAACCCCAGGAGCTGAAGGGGTCTGCAATCCTAGAAGAGGATCAACAATATGAGCTAACCAGAACCCCCAGAACTCATGTCTCTAGCTCCATATGTAGCAGAAGATGGCCTAGTCGGTCATCATTGGGAAGAGAGGCCCCTTGGTACTACAGTCTTTATATGCCCCAATACTGGGGAACGCCAGGGCCAAGAAGTGTGAGTGGGTGGACAGGGGAGGGGGGAAGGGGGAGGGAGAGGGAACTTTCAGAATAGCATTTGAAATGTAAATTAAGAAAATATCTAATAAAAAATTGGAAAAAAATAAATAAAGCATTTAATTAAGGGCTTGCTTAAAGCTTTATAGAGTTAGTTCGCAATCATCATGGAAGGAAGCAGGGTAGCAGGCAGGCAGGCATGGTCCTGGAACAGTAGCTGAAATCTTACGTCATGATTTATAGGCAGCAGACAAAGAGATAAAGATAAATAGATAGATAGATAGATAGATAGATAGATAGATAGATAGATAGATAGAAAATAGAATGGTGTGGGCTTCTGAAACCTCAAAGCCCCCCCACCCCATCAATATAACTTCTCCAATAAGACCACACATCCTAATATTTCTAAACAGTTCTCCAACTGACAACCAAAATTCCAGTATATGAGCATATGGGGACTATTTTCCTTCAAACCTTCAGGAATGGGGTAGGTGTTTTAGATAAAATGACCCTCAGCGTTTGCTGGATACCTCTCTGCTCACACTGATGACTTTACATTTCTTAATCATTATTATTATTATTATTATTATTATTATTATTATTATTATTATTATTATTATTATTATTTGCAGTGAGCAAAAGTTACTTCAAAACTCACAACTAGTAAAAGTGCTAAGAATGAGTGACTGCTGAATGCTTAACTAAAATGAGACATCTATATTATCCTTACCAAAGCTCAGAAAACGTGACAGAAGAGAAGGTAGAAAGAACTTACAAACCAGAGAATAGGGAGGAGATCTGTGAAATGCTACCTTCTGCAAATGACATAGGTGTTGCATCCATGCATTTATGACAGCAGTGGCTATCTTTACAAATACTTTAATAAATTGGACCCATCAACCTTAAAAGTGGGAGAGAGATTCATGAGACCTCACCCTTCATTAAAGATCTGTAAATAGTTAATATTTTCAGGAAGAGTTAAATTTCTCATTTGTGTAGCCATGGTTTTAAGATGCCTTTGTTCAAGAAAATAACCCATAACTAACACTCATGCAAACAAACTCTCATTAAATGCACATGGTGTGCACTCTTTCTCTTTCATGTGCAAGCATGAAAGGAGAAGGACTAGCTGGGAAGAAAAAGGAGGAGGAGGAGGAGGAAGAGACAGTGCTCAATGGGGGAGGAAGATAAGAGAGAATCATGAATAGAATGTGATTAATGTATGTTACATATGTGTGTAAAATTGAGGAAGAATTTTATTTTAGATTAAATTTATATAAGAAGAATTTAGATCTATTAAGTTTGAAGACAGTAGAGAAGTAATGACTTAGCAATTGCTTCAAGTCTCTAAAAAATAGGAAAGTTTGGTTTCTTTGTCTCTCCATTATTATTTGTTTCTTTGTTTGTTTATGTGATTTTTGCTTTTTCTAGACAGGGTTTTGGCTGTCTAAGAACTCACTTTGTAGACCAGTCTGGCCTTTAAAGTTACAGAGGTCTGCCTGCCTCTGCCTCCTGAGTGTTGGGATCAAGTGAGTGTGCCACTACCATCTGGTTTGTTTTGTTTATGTCACTGTGGAAATTACTGAATTTTACATAGTTGATAAGGCTGTGGAGCTTGTAACAGTGAACCTTTCAGTATGTTGAAGACTCATAAAATCCCTTTAAATAGCTTTGGAGGGCCTCTCAGAGGTTATGAATCTGGAGAGAAAGCAGAACTATGGCTTACATCAGTAGCATCTAAAGTTGGTCAAAATGAGTCAATATATATATATATATATATATATATATATATATATATATATATATATATATATATATATATAGTACAGTTCCTAGCCAGGGGTGAGGGTATTTCTGAAGTAAATCCCTGGGACAAGGCCTTTCAAGGTGACTGGTAGGAGCCATAGTTAGAATTCAAAAAGGTTTAGAAAGTTAAAGAATACAAGAACCAAAGAGAATTTAGCCAAACACTAGAAATAGTCCACCAGTACCATTACAGTTCATTACTATCATGTTTTGCAATGAGAAGTCTTATCTCAATGACCCTAAATGAAGAAACTTTTATTTTTCTACCAGGATAAGCAAAAATGGAAACTTCTGTGATAAAGAATGTTCAGAATAGATTTTCCTGCATACTATTTTGGGAGCTGATGAATTATACTCTATTCCAAATAAACATGAGAAAAAAATAAATGTTGCCCTGATGACAAATATCAGCTTTCCATATATGTTATTTAAATGGCAAGTTACATTCAGGCTACCCATTAGGGACCTTGAAGTAGCACACTATAGAACCAAACCACAACTCAGTGTGCGTGCTTGTTAGAGGTTGTTCATTTGTTTCTTTGTTTTCAATTTGACACAAGTAATCTCTAAGTAGGGAATCCTAATTGAGGGATTGCCTCCATTAGACTACCTGTAAGCAAGACTGCTAGCTATTTTACTGATTAATGATTAATGAGAGAGTACTCTCCCAAGTATGTGTTCCTGGGTGGTATAAGAAGACTGAGCAAGCTATGGGAAGCAAGCCAATATGTATCATTCACAATTGGTCTCTCTTTCAGCTTCTTGATCCATGTTCCAGCCCAGAGTTCCTTTCCTTATTTTCCTCAGTGATAGATTTCTGACCTGGAAGTTGGAAGGTGAAAAAAAAAATCCCTTCTCCCATAAGCTGCTTATGGTCATGGTGCTTATTACAACAATGGAAAGCGAACTAAGAGAATGGGTTGTATTTTGTATAACTGGGTAATTCATTGAGCAAAAGGAGCTTCTTCACAAAGGGGCCATGACTGTAGAAACTGGGGGCATATGGTGCTTCTGCAGATAGTTCTAAGCAATTTAACCTGTAGATGTTTTAGGTTTAAATGAAGGGAGTTTCTGATACAATTGGATATCTTGTATTGCCACTGGAATCTTGTCTGTCTCCAACTACTCTCACAACTTTCTTTGAACCCACAAACAACTCACTAGCCAAGTTGAGTTGTTCAGTTGATGTTTTTCCTCTATGACACTTTTGAATTCATCTTTACACTCTCTTCTGCAATTGTTTTATTAATTCTCTCATCCTAAGAATTACACACTAACAAAAACAGTGATAGCTACTGTTGATAGCTATTGATCTTAAGTGTTAAGCAGAAGAAAATATATCTTATTTCATACACAGTGGGTAAAAAAACAGTATTGTTCCACTTTTATAGATAGAGAAACTGAGACACAGCTAATGGCTTATGGGTAATGGTTACTTACTCAGGAAGTAAGGAAGAAATATATATAAATTATGGTGACTAAAGAATGGAGTAGAAATGGCATGGTAAAGGTAAGCTACAGTTTTTTTTTTTTCAAACTCTGTCATGATTGTTTCATACACACAGCAAAATTTTAAAAAAATCAACATTAAGGATTTTTATTGCTCTTCATAAATTATACTATATTTTGTTCAAGTGTATTTATCTTATATTTTCTGTCATTTCCTTTCTAAAAAAATCTATTTTGTCTTTAAAAAATCATTTTTTCTAGCTGTTTGAATCTGTGCTAGGTATCATTAAGAAAGTGAATTGGGTCAGTTAAGATTTTACTCTGAACTGGTAATAGGGAGTGTTATCCATTGGAAGTAATGGCAAACAGGTTCTTATCTGTGGTAATGATAGATGATGCTTTTGGCAGATACAAGACCTCTATAAAATTATGAGAATAATTAATGGTTATTTCATCTACTGTTTACATGAAAGAATTTGAACATAAAGGCCTTTTCAAGATCAGCTATATTTAACCAGACCCATTTAACTTCTAAAATAAAGTGGTGATGTTTGCATTTAGTTCTTGACAAATATCTATTGCTTTCTGTGTATCAAATGCTGTAATAAGTTCCATATATAGAAGGTCAAATAAAATGACACAGTCCTAAGTTTCATAGGTGAATGTAATTATGGTGGATGCAAATGAAAAACAGATCATTTTGCAAATAAGCAGTTTCTTAATTATAGTGATGACAGACTGTCAAATGGAAAGCACTGGGTTTCTGAGATGTCAGGAAGACTAATTTTCACTTGAAGGTTAGAGAGGCGATGTAGGGGCTAGATAATACAAAGACTTATAAGCCTTTAAAGTATTCTATGTACAGAGGTACAGAAAGTCATCAAGCTGTGAGACTAAGAAGATAAATAGCCCCAACAAAAAACTACTAAGAACATTCTAAAATCATGACATTATTAGAAATTAGGGTCTTTCTTCTGTGTAGTGGACTTGGAAATCTAAGATATGTAAGAAAATTAAATATTATTGTAGCTATTTCCAGAACTTCTGGAAATAATTTATATACCTTTGTAAGATCTAGAAAGGAGTGAATATTTAATTGTTTTTATTTTACAAAAGTAGCTTCTGAGAATAACATGAAATAACCAGTACCCCCAGAGCTCGTGTCTCTAGCTGCATATATAGCAGAAGATGGCCTAGTTGGCCATCATTGGAAAGAGAGGCCCCTTGGTCATGCCGACTTTATATGCCCCAGTACAGGGGAACGCCAGGGCCAAGATGTGGGAGTGGGTGGGTAGGGGAGCAGGGCAGGGATGGGGGAGGGTCTAGGGAATTTACTGGATAACACTTGAAATGTAAATGAAGAAAATATCTAATAAAAATTGGGGAAAAAAGGGTAGCTTCTATTCTGTTCTGTGTCTGTACAGAAGTTTGTCCTTTGTGCATTTACATGGATGCAGGAGGCCTTGTTCCCAGATGAATCTGACCAAGAAATTTGGTGAGTTGAGTAGAAAATGGAGAGGAAAAGCATTAAGGGGTCACTGTAAGCAATAGGGAGAAGCATGGGAAGAAGACAAATTGACATAAATGTATTAACATGACTAAGAGAGAGCAAGAGAGAGAGGAGATATATATATATATATATATATATATATATATATATATATATATATATATATATATTAAAGCAAACCCGTAATATAAAGGAGGAGAAGCCAATATTGTCACAGATTGTCAAAACTGCAAGAAACTTTAAGATGGAGAGTGACTTATGAATTGGGCTACAAGTTAGAGGATTTAGAGAAAATTGTGAAAATATAAGACAAATTTATTTTATTTATGAATGACTCATTTGTCCATTTAAGATATTTACCAAAGTCCTAGAACATTTAAGTTTCATCATCTGCTACTATAGCACATCTGTGAAGTAGATTGTGAAGATTTTACAGGTTGTAGTCAGGGAAAGGAGTGTGGGATATAGAGTAAGAACTGACCAAGGTAGGCAAAATCTTTGACATAGATGTAGAAACATAGTCTAAGAGAAAAGTAAAGGGGAGGTAAGATAATGAGGAAAGGGAATAGAACAGGGATCCAGATTTTGAAAGTTAAGCGGTCATATTATAGGATCAGAAAGATGCAAGGATGTACAGCAGAGATGCTAGAGTTAGCAATTATTTTAGGTATTTTAAAAGCGTTTGCAGAAAACTTATTGTTGTTTAATCTTACCACGATTGCCCGCATGTTAAAAGTTTGTTTCTTAGACCTAAGTAGGAAGCCTAGAAATTGTAAGAAAGAAATTGAGTTTTGTTACATTCCTTAAGAGTTTCCAGCCTCCTGGAAACTTTTTAGTGTTATCTTCTATATTACCATAAATACTTTTATGATAAATGAACAAGCAACCATATTATGTTGACATAAGTGAAAATAAATTCTGAAAAAAAAATCAATATTATGTAAGAGTACACAAGCGACCCCAAAACCTCTACCAGAGAACTTCTCACGCTCATAAACAACTTCAGCAATGTGGCCGGATATAAATTAACTCAAATATATCAGTAGCCTTCCTTTATACAAAGGATAAACAGGATGAGAAAGAAATTAGGGAAACAACTCCCTTCACAATAGCCACAAATGATATAAAATATTTTGGAGGTAACTCTAACTAAACAAGTGAAAGACCTATGTATCAATAAATTCAAGTGTCTCAAGAAAGAAATTGAAGAAGATCTCAGAAAATGGAGAGATCTCCCATGCTCATGGACTGGCAGAACTGACATTGTAAAAATGGCCATCTTACCAAAGGCAATCTATAGATTCAATGCAATTCCTATCAAATTTCTAACACAATTCTTCAAGGACATGGACAGAGCAATTCTCAAATTCATCTGGAAAGGCAAAAAAACCAAGAATAGGGAAAATAATTCTTAACAATAAAAGAACAGTTGGGAGAATCACCATCCCTGACTTCAAGCTTTACTATAGAGCAATAATGATAAAAAGAAAAACAAACAAACAAACAACAACAACAACAACAAAAAACCAACCTGCTTGGTACTGGTACAGAGACAGACACTTTGATTAATGGAATATAGTTGAAGACCCAGAAATAAAACTACACACTTATGGTCACTTGATCTTTGATAAAGAAGTCAAAAATATACAATGGAAAAAAGGAAAGCATCTTCAATAAATTGTGCTGTTCTAACTGGTTGTCTGTATGTAGAAGAATGAAAATAGACCCATATTTGTCACCTTATACAAAGCTCGAGTCTAATTGGATCAAGAACCACACTGAATCTAATAGAAGAGAAAGTGGGAAAGATCCTTGAACTCATTGGCACAGGGGGAAATTTCCTAAACAGAACTACAATGGCTCATGCTCTAAGATCAAAAATTGGTACGTGGGACCTCATGAAATTGCAAAGCTTCTGTAAGGTAAAGGGCATAGTCAATAAGACAAATAGTCAACCTTCAGATTGGGGAAAAAAACAAAACAAAACAAAACACTTCACTAACCCCACATCTGATAGAGGGCTAATATCCAAAATATATAAAGAACTCAAGAAGTTAATCACCAAAAAACCAAACAACACAATCAAAAATGGGGTATAGAATTAAACCAAGAATTCACAACTGAGGAATCTCAAATGGCTGAGAAGCACCTAAAGAAATGTTCAAAGTCCTTAGTGGTCAGAGAAATGCAAATCAAAACAACCCTAAGATTCCACCTTACACCAATCAGAAAGGGTAAGATCAAAACCTCAGGTGACAACACATATTGGAGAGAATGTGGAGAAAGAGGAACATTCCTCCATTTCTGGTGGGATTTGCAAACTGGTGCAACCACTCTGGAAATCAATCTGGAGGTTCCTCAGAAATTTAGAAATAGAGCTACCTGAAGACCCAGTTACACCACTCTTGGGAATATGCCCAAAAGATGCTCCACCATGCCACTGGGCCATATTTTCCACTATGTTCATAGCAGCCTTATTTGTGATAGCCAGAAGCTTGAAACAATCGAGATGTCCCATGACAGAATAGCTACAGAAAATGTGGTTCATTTACACAACGGAATACTACTCAGCTATTAAGAATGAAGACATCCTGAGTTTTGCAGGCAAATGGATGCAACTAGAAAATATCATCCTGAGTGAGGTAACTCAGACCCAAAAAGACATGCATGGTATGTGGATATTAGCCAAAAGAAAAAAAAAAGTTCAGAATACCCAAGATACAGTCCACTGAACTCAAAATGGTCAACAAGGTGAATTTCCCCAGTGAGAACACCTTAGTCTCAAGTGGGAGAGAGAAGAAAGCAAGCACAAGTGGTAAGAGAGAGGGGGAACTGGGAGGGAAAGTGAATGGATGGAGAGAATGGGAGGGAGAGGGGACACTTGATCTGGTATTGGGTGAGAGAGAATGACTGAGACCTTGAGGGCCTGCAGAAGGAATGGAAACAGGCAACCCCAGGAGGTGGGAGGTTGGGGGGAGGGGCTCCAGAATGCATCAGAGACCTGGAAGGTGAGAGACTCTCAGGACTCAAGACCAGATAAAATGCCAGATAGTGGGGAGAGGGAACTTGTAGAGTTCACTTCCAGTAGAAAGACAGGGTATCAAGTAGAGGAATGGGGTTGCTATCTCACAGTAAAAAAAAAGTCTGACCAAGAATTGTTCCTGTCTGAAAGAATTACAGGGGTGGAAATTGCGAGGAGCCTGAGGAAAAGAAGGTCCAGCGACAAGCCCAAAGTGGAATCCAGCTCAAGGGGAGATCCCAAGGCCTGACACTATTACCAAGGCTATGGAGCGCTCCCAAAAAAGGACCTATCATGTCTACCTTCCAGAAGACCTAACAAGCAGCTGAAAGAGTCAAATACAGATATTTTCACCCAATCAATGGACAGAAGTAGCTGACCCCTGTTGTTGAATTATGAAAGGCTGAAAGAAACTGAGGAAAAAGGTGACCCTGTAGGACCAGCAGTCTCAATTAATCTAAATCTCCAAGATCTCTCAGATACTGGAAGACCAAACAGACAGCATACACCAGCTGATATGTGGCCCCCAAGGCAATACAGTAGAGGACTTCCAGGTCTGTGTTCATTCAAAGATGATGCCTCAAGAGACTGGAGGCCCCAGGGAGTTTAGAGGCCAGGTGGGATGGGGGGTGGGGACATCCACGTGGAGACAGGAGGGTAGGGAGGAGGTATGGGATGTGGAACAGTTGGAGGGTGGATGGGGGTGGGGAGATAAAATATGGAGTGTAAAAATGAATTAATTTTTTTAAATGTGCCAAATATAAAAATATTTTATTACTTTGTATAATGCAATATTAAATATAGTATAAATTAAAACCCAGTATAAATCCTAGTGTTTCAACATACTAGGAACAGATACTAGAAAAATACAACTTAGAAATAACATGTTTTGGGCTGGCAGAATGGCTTAACAGGTGAAAGTTTTTGTTACCATGCCTGACAACTTGAGTTCAGTCACCTGAACCTACATAGTAGAAAAAGAGAACACACTCTCACAAGTTCACAAATATCTTATCTCCACAGTGTTCTCCCTTCTCCAAGTATGCATTTTGTGGCATACACACATGTACATGCACACATGTATACACAAACACAAATTTAAAAACTACAACAACATTTTATAATGACATTAAATTATAGATGAAAATGTTAATTAAAGTATAACTTTATTCAGAAGACTAAACACTAATTCTTAGAGAAATCTTTTAAAAATTATTATCATGGTGTATGTTTGTTTATAAAGATGCATGTTTGAGTGTGGGTGCAAATACACTATAGTGTACAGATGAAGGTCAGAAGACAGCCTGTGGAGTTAATTTTCTCTGCCTGCCTTTATGGATCTTCCAGGCATTTGTGGCAAGCACCCTATGCTGGTTTAATAAATTAGTGGCTGTAGATTTGTTTTCCCTCCAACAACCATAACTTCACTGACACTGAGTAGTTATGTAAGTTTTCAGTGTCATGTATGATGTCTTACTTCTTCTGTGAGTCTTAAGTCTGATTAGAGATAGTTTGGTTACTGCCAAGGTATTCATACCACCATTAGGGGTATTTTATCCTTCTGGGTTTTTGAGGTGATTCATAGACAGCTGGGCAGGACTCTTTGTTATCCCCTTCCTTTGGAGGTTCACACTGTGCTTTCTGCTTGTTTTTGGACAGGATCTTCTGCAGGCCAGGTTGACCTTGAAATCATCACATAAGCAAAGATACCAAATCCTCCTTGCTCTACTTACAGAATAGTTCTGAGATTACATGCAGAGGCTACCATGCTCAGTTAATCAGTGCTGGACATTGAACCCAAAGCTTCCTGAATGCTGGAAGTTCACTCTACCAACCAAACTACATCTGCAGCCCCCAAATAAACACATTAATGGAACATCTAAGTAAAGTATGGAAGATAACTTTGAATCCCACCTCATACCACCCACAAACATCTTTTTTATATGGAGTACATAGACTTAAGTAACAAGGTTCTAGAAAAGAATGGACAAATTAGAGTTAATATAAACAATTAAAACTATTACAAGGTAGTCAGGAGAAGAGAAAATAGAAAAATTTGGGATCAGGAGGTCTTACAGAAGCTGTGTGTTTTGCCAAGCAAGCTTATTAAGAAGTACAGTACCTTCTTCAGTGACAAGGTACTAAGTGAGAAAGTGAGGAGAGGAGAGGAGAGGAGAGGAGGGGAGGGGAGGGGAGGGGAGGGGAGAGGAAAAAAGTTTGGGATTGGGTATACAAGCTATGTGTTATGCCAAACAAGCTTATTAAGAAGTACAGCACCTTATATATTAATTCCAGTGGAAAAATGGGATTGAGTCATCAGAAGCTCTCAAACAATAGGACAAGATCAGCAGGAGGCTAATCAAGATGTTTCACACAGGGAAAACAGGGTATCTCAAAAAGAACACAGACTGAGCACACTTGAGTCTTTGCTAGGGGAAAATCCAGGTTCTGAAACCTTAACTTGTTCAATGCCCTGGCCATCAACCCCAGATCAAATCTACCCCTGGGCAAAAACACAGAACTAGACTACTTTTGTCCTTTTATTGCAACCACCAAGAAATCCTTAGTTCAGTCTGGCTCTCAGCATTCTACTAAGATCAGATGACCCTATGTGTCCTGCTCCCTCCTAGGCTCAGTAATACTTTAAGCACATGTTTTGTATTTTTCTTTTACTTTGAAATGTGTGTGTGTGTTTGTGTGTGTGTGTGTGTGTGTGTGTGTGTGTGTGTGTGTGTGTGTGTGTGCATCCCACTATGTAATAATGAGTACAAGGATAAAACAAAAGAAGGTGTTAGATCTCTTGGAGTTGTAGAAGTGATTGCGAATTACCCAATTTGGTTGTTGAGCACAGAACTTGGGTCTTATGGAAAAGCTGTAAGCACAGTTAACTGAGGGGTCATCGTCTAGTTTAGTAATTTCTGTATAGCTTTTCTATCCCAATTAGCTTAATACTGGTGCAGCACCATACACATTTGCTACTAGACATTTTTAGGATTTTTTAGGATTAGTTGTGATATCTGTCATCACTATAACTGATTTATTTTTAACAAAATCTAACAAAAGTAGCTATAAAAGCATTTATTCTAAGGCATTTCAGAACCTCTTTATGAACACATCAACTTTTCTTTTGGAGCATATATATACATTGATGAACCATTATACACACAAGAAAATCCAACTCTCTTTTTCTTCATAAGCAAAAATGACTTTTAATGTATCTTTTTCATACCCAGGCTATCTATTGTCACAACAATCTATTTTAGTATCTGACAATATTTTTTAATAAATACAGAAGTGACTTTATTCAATGTCATAGAAGTGCTAGCCAAGGTGAGAGTTATATTTTTTAGAATATATTTAATACTCAGGTAAATTTATTTTTCTAGATACCCCTTTTTTGTTCATTTATCAGGGTTCAAAAATGCATTCTGGTATATAAAGAACTCAGAGTTAAATATTTATTTTATTTGTTTTATTCTTATAAAAATATTACTATACACCTTTTTCCTTTAAGGGAACATTTCACATTTTGTTTCCTCTACATTTCAAATAGCAGTGACCTACAACAAGATATTATAGTTACAAATATATCTGAATTTTCTCACTCTAATACTAACACTACATTATAAAGTCCCAGAGATATATCAATTTTCTGTTTTGAGAAGCTGTGAGAGAATTTGCAGATATCAAATATGGAATTGAGATTTATATTCTACATTAGCTTATTTCTGATCCTCAAAGTCACATAAATACAAATGATGATCAAAACACATGGCATGTTATTCACAAGTTATTTAAATAATTGTTCTACAGGGAAGCATGGTCACTGTTGCTTCAGAACACATAATAAATGGGTATATTTTAAATTACCAAACCAATGGTTTAAATCTAGAAAATTTAATATATGACTTGGATTTATATTATTAAGTCAATAAACTTCCAGTATTTTCATAGACCATTTATTTAACTTCATTATAGTCGGAGCAGAAGTTTCTAATGTTATAAGATTTTTTACAGGGTTTATGAGTGTTATTATATATAACTCATGCTGTCTCCCTTGTCTGACAGCATCCCTGGCAATCCTGGCTCTTCTCTGTCTGCTCTGTCAATTTCCCCACTTAGTGCTGTCTTGTGACCGTGGCAAGTGACCATGGTGAATGTTTTTTTCTATAAAACTGTAAGACATCTTGCATGTCCTTCCTAGTGATAGCAAGAATAAGCAGAAGAATGTATATAGAAAGTTAACTGAGTAATACTGTCTTGAGAGGAATCCGATGTCTTAAGAAGATAGTGGGAGAAATGGAGGCATAGATGGTATCTTCTCCCACATTTATGGTTGTGAGTTGTTAGGATTCATGGATAATTAGAATAGAAGTGAAATGGTAGAAAAAAAGACATTTTATACCCACTGAAAGTATCTTTGAAGATGTGTACAACAGCAAGATAACCAAACTACAGCTTAGAAAGAATGCACCCTAGGTGGGCAGTGGCCAATGTGGAAAGTTGTGGGTGTTCAGAAGTATAATTCTTCTCCTTCTTCTTCTTCTTCTTCTTCTTCTTCTTCTTCTTCTTCTTCTTCTTCTTCTTCTTCTTCTTCTTCTTCTTCTTCTTCTTCTTCGTTTTTTTGAGACAGGGTTTCTCTGTGTAGCTCTGGCTGTCCTGGAACTCACTCTGTAGACAAGGCTCGCCTTGAACTCGAAAATCCACTTGCCTCTGCCTCCCAAGAGCTGGGATTAAAGGCGTGCACCACCACTGCCAGCCATTCCTGTGTGCTGTGACTGTAATATAGAAGGATTTTTTTTTAACTTAAAATTAAGTAAAAAGAACAGTATAAAAACAGGAAAAAGATGGAGAATTATGGAAGTCAGTATTCTGGCCATTCTGTAGAAAAAGACATAAAACAGATAGACAATCACATTCATTGGGGATGAATACCAGACCCCATGGAGGAGCCTGAGACTTTGCACAGCAAGAGCTCTCAATGTCTGAGCTGAGTCCCTTCTTGTGTTCCTTTGTTCAAGTTTCACACACTGGAGCCATGTGACTCAATTCCACTTCACTAAGAAACCAGTTCTTTACCCCCTCCATTAAAGTATATCATTGTGTGTGTGTGTAATCTATCAGATAATTTCTAAATTAATAGTAGATTCTAACCTCATATTGGGCGCAATATGTAGCATGTAGTTTATGCTATCCTGCTTTAATCTCTGGGCAGACCAATCCAGGTTCCTTCAAATCTGTGGATGAAAGACAGACAGAGACACAGACAGACAGACAGACAGACACACACACACACACACACACACACACACACACACGGCATTTAACCTAAAATGCCTTGCTAACTCAGTGACTGGGCACTCCCCTAAACTTCTGCCACCCCAGGCATAATCAGATAGAGTAGCCATTGGCTATTCCAACCAAAAACTCTCATGTCTGGTTGGCTATATCTCCTGTCACTACTCCCTTCTTTTTCCTTAGTTCTCCCGATTCTTCATGCGTCCTGCCATATAACTCCAAGTGTTCCACCTGTCCTCTGTCATTGATCACTGGTATCTTTATTGATTGATCAAGAATCAATTGGGGAACAACACCTTAGCATCAAAACCACCCCTACACATATACTTGGTTTATGTTTGGCATCAAGTATAATGGGAATGATTTTGCTTTTAATAATTTTGTGACAGATGTTATGGCTGCTAGATAGTTATTTACCCAATATTTGAATTCAAATCCTGTTGACATTTACTGATACTAAGAACATTTACTTTGTTATGTCATTTTCATCGTGCTCCATCTATATAACTTAAATGTTGTAAATTTATCCTAGGAATCAGGTAAACATCACTATTTCTCTACTTTTGTTTTTGTCTTAGTCAGTTTCTTATGGTATTTGGGGAGTAGTTATGTGTAAAACTCCAACATAGACTTACATGTTGGCTATCCTCAATAATTCCTTGTAAACTAAACCAAAAAATTAGAGTAGTTTTATTTCTTCCTAAATGTATAATGTTATATTTTAAATTCTCAAACAACATGTGAAACATAATGAAACAAAATTGTAATTTCATCACTGAATAAGAGCTAAGATGAAAGGATGGACCATACAGAGACTAACCCACCGAGGATCCATCCCATAATCAGTCACTAAACTCAGACACTATTGCATAGGACAGCAAGTGTTTACTGAAGGGACCCTGATATAGCTGACTCCCACAGAAGTGGATGCTCACAGTCATCCATAAGAGGGAGCACGGGGCCCACATTGGAGAAGCTAGAGATAGAACCCCAGGAGCTGAAGGGGTCTGCAACCCTAGAAGAGGAACAACAAAATGAACTAACCAGAACCCCCAGAACTCGTGTCTCTAGATCCATGTATAGCAGAAGATGGCCTAGTCAGCAATCATTGGGAGGAGAGCCCCCTTGGTACTGCAATCTTTATATGCCCCAATACAGGGGAATGCCAGGGCCAAGAAGTGGGAGTGGATGGGCAGGGGAGCAGGGAGGGGGGAGGGGGGAGGGGACTTTCGGAATAGCATTTGAAATGTAAATTAAGAAAATATCTAATAAAAATGGTATCTTTGAAAATAAAGGAGACTAAAGAGACTGACCATGTTTAAGTAGAGCTATCCATTTTCATAGTTTAGCTATTGATATTTAGGTTATATTTTATCTGACATTTTAAGTAATTCTATTTTTTTTAATTTCTTCCTCCAAATCTCATCTTTCTTTGCTGAATTTCCCAAGTTGGAATGTGTCTAAGTTAGGGTTTTACTGCTATGAACAGACACCTTGACTAAGGCAAGTCTTATAAAGGACATTTAATTGGGGCTGGCTTACAAGCTCAGTGGTTCAGTACAGAATCATCAAGGCAGATATATGGCAGCATCCTGGCAGGCATGGTGCAGGAGGAGCTAAGAGTTCTACATCTTCATTTGAATGTTGCTAGCAGAATACTGACTTCCAGGCAGCTAAGATGAGGGTCTCAAAGCCCATACCCACAGTGACACACCTACTCCAACAATGCCACACCTTTAAGAGTGCCACTTCCTGACCCAAACATATACAAACCATCACAGAGTGGGTTACGGACTAACATTTGTGTATCATGCAATATAAATAATGTAAAAATTATGTGTTACCTTGTATGTTATGTATATAGCCACAATGTTGGTGACACAGACATGGATGTGTTTGGATATATTTGCATTATTTTAACTATACCATATATTAATACATTTTTGCAATTCTGATCTAAAATTTCTTACTAGGTTTATAAATGACTTATAAAATTTGCTAGTTTCAATGACACTCATAAAGCTTTTCAATTGAAGCTAGGCTATGAATTTTTTTATATTAATTCTCCCTGAACATTTGTAAAGTTTAAATCTTAGTCTACACTTTATCTGATAATTATCTAGACACCTAATTTTCTGTATTTAATATTCTGCTAACTTAGGATATCCTTTTTAATGTTTAATTCATTTAGTTTCAATTGGCATCTTCCTTACAGCATGAGGAGGCCAAGCGAGGGCTTCAATTTAGTGCAATTTATTGGCTACATTTTAGAATGACAGACATTAAATGTACTCTCAGATAACTTGGAGTTATCAAATTTACTTTTTCTACTTGTAAGGCCCCATTGACAGGGAAGAACTCATGAAGCAATTTCTATAAGGGTTCTAGTAAATTTGACAGTGAAGAAATGTTGTCCCCTATTAGAATTTTGAGTAATATTAGCATCGACTCTAAAAATTAGAGGTGAAAATCTACATCCAGCTTAAGAAAAAGAACTGGGCTTTTTGAAACTAGTGCCACTCTGCTCATATGGACATGGTCAGAAGGTTGGGTCCTGCTTTTCAACTTATGCATGGATCTGGCTTTGAGCACTCTACTAGAGAAACAGTCTGAGAGTATTAAATGCCTGTTTCCAAATTCAGCCAGCCCTGTGCCTATACTACTATAACCATGTCCCTCAGAACAATGTAAAGTTCTCTATGAGTTAAGGTGGGAATTGTCCTGGACTTGAACAGCCTACCCACTTAGGGAATTGAACCATGCCTTGGTGCAATTTTGTGCAGTATAATGAATGTCAGGATCTCTCTATGCAAGCTTCTTACATTAATTTAATAAGAAAAAAAAAAAAAAAACAAGGTAATTGCTTTTTTATTGAGCTGGGCTAGAATTTCAGAGAAACATGAAAAAAAGGCTGCTTAGCAGATGTGATCTTTGGAGCTTGGGGACAACTACTTTCCCAGGAATGTGACACCATAATTACAGAGATTCAACCACTTGCTTCACGACACATGTATTATTTAAATGAACATCTGGATATAGATTCAACAATTGAATAATTAGATATTTCTGAGGGTAACAAACTGCTGTGATTTACACTAAATGCTGAGAGCAGATATTAGATTGTTTGGAAACCCAGTATATGAAAGAGGTGAGGCCGACATTTTTCCATGTTTTGTTTCAGAGCTATAATGTCTTTAGTGAAGAAACCTGAAGTGGAAGGAACATCTTCTCATTCTACATTCCTCTCTGTCTGGGTCTTCGTGTGGAGTGATCTATGACTTTACACTTCCCATGTATGCATATATCTGAAATATTTGTGTGGTTGCCCTTATTTATATTCTACAGTATTTTTTAATGCATTTCATCTACTGATGTGCTTTCCTCTAATTTTAATTTTTATTGAACATCTTTTTATTTAAATCAAATCCATTCTAAGAGTTGTATTATGTTCATTTCTTTCAGTACAACATGATATATTTACGCAGCATGTGCATGAACATTTAGATTACCTTGAAATCTCCATTATTTTAGAATGATTGCTACAATGTATAACCATACTTCCTGCTCCCTTATGGGAAATCTCACTGAAGAGCTATGAATTCATCCATCAACAACGTTCCCATAGGTCTGGTATGTCCACTGGCTATGTTGATGCTGGCAGCCTTTATAGGGATTGTAAACATTTCTTGAGGGATGCTAAGTCAGAAAAATAGAAGTATAATCACGCTGGATTTATTTTTATTAAATTAATGCTTACAACTTGATTCATGTAGACCAGCTCCTCTCCGTGGTGGTAGATGTCTTATATTGATATTATTTATTGTTTGTTTGTTTGTGTGTGTGTGTGTGTGTTTGTTTTTACAACCCAACTAGAGTTTCCCTTCCCTCCTCTCCTCCCAGTCCCTTCTACCATTCTCCTTCTGCACCCCAACCTCCCATCCTCCTCTGATTCTCTTCAGAAAAGTGCTGGCCTCCCACGGATATCAACCAAACATCGCATATTAAGTTGCAATACACCTAGGCACTTCCCTTCATATTAAGTCTGGAGGACTAGTAGGAGGAAATAGGTCCCAAAACACAGCAAATTGGTAAAAGACAGCCTCTGCACTCACTATTAGGAGTCCTACAAGAAGACCAAGTCACAGAACTGTAATGTATGTGAGAACCTAGGTCAGTCTCATGCAGGCTCCCTGGCTGTCATTTTAGTCCCTGTGAGCCCCTATCAGCCCAGGTTAGTTGATTCTGTGGATTTTCTTGTGATCCATCTTGAGACCCATGTCATGAGAAGGAACTCACCCTTGGCAAGACTCAGATCTCCAGTTGCATTCACTTTCTTGCAAACAGCATAAATGTTTTATATGGCTGAAAATCCCATTGTAGGAGTGCTACATTTTCTTTAACATTCTTCCTTATTAAATAAATTTAAAGTGAGGCTTTGATGAATAACATTGCTTTCTTGCTCCATTTTGAAGAGTGTTTGAGAGTGTATGTAGGAATCCTACTGATTTTTCTGTGATGATTTTGTGACCTGCCAAAAAGCTATAAACAATTTCTAATGGAGTTTTCAAGGTCTCATATACAGAATCATATCATCTGCAAACAAGGATACTTTGACTTCTTCTCTTTCCCCCATTCATTTCTGTCTCTTATTTTACAGCTCTGACAAAAATATCAAGCACTATATTGAATGAGAATTGAGAGGGTAGATACTACTGTCATTCTAAATTTTAGTGGAAATGCTTTGAATATTTCTATATTCAATATACAGTTGACTATAGGTTTACATAGTTAGCATTTATTATGTTGATATATGTTCCTGGTCACTTCAAGGCTTTTATCATTAAAGAGGTTTTAAGGTCCCACTCTTCAGCATCTCTTCAGATAATAATGTGATTTCTGCTCTTGAGTACATTTTGTAGTATATTACATCTGTTCACTCACATATGTTCAAGCATTCATATTTGTAACAAAGTCAATTTGATTATAGTGAAGATATCTTATATGTTCTAGATTTCAGTTTTTAAACACTTTATTGAAATATTTTGCTTTGATGTTATTAGCTGACTATGATATTCTTCTTTCTTTCTTTCTTTCTTTCTTTCTTTCTTTCTTTCTTTCTTTCTTTCTTTTCCTATGTTTTACTATCAGTTTAATGGCAGCTTCATTTTTAGAAGTTTGGCAGCATTTTCTTCTATTTATGGGAGAGTTTCAGAAGTTTTGCTGTTAATTCTTCTTTAATAGTCTAGTAGACTTTAGCAGTCAATCCACATGAACCTGGACTTTTTAAAATTGGAGTATTTGTTATTATTATCATTGTTGTTGTTGTTAATGGCAGTTCAGTGTCATTGATTGTTGTAGTTTGGTTAAATTGTCTATCCTACCTTGGCTTAATTTTGGCTCACCATTTGCATCTAGAATAAATTCATCCACACACAAACATATACATGACACGCAGACATGTACATACACTATTGTTCCAAGACTTCCTGCTTTTTGAAGTTTCTATTTGAAATCTGCTCTTACTTTAAAAGATCTGACCTTACATATGACTTGTTCTTTCTATGTTACCATTTTTAGCATAATTTATTTGTTTTGCACATCTGCATTTTTACTATGTTCTCTGCCTTGGAGAAGACCTTTGCTGATTTCATCTGTTTGGGGATCTAAATGCCTCCTGTACCTTGGTGCCATAGATTTCCTTAGATTTGTAATATTTTCTTCATGAGTTTATTGAAAATATTTTTGTGTTCTTCTAAGATGAAAACCTTCTTATATATCTGGTTTATATGTATTGTCTTTTATGGTGCTCATAGATATCAAACATTCTTTTTATGTCATTGTTGATTAATCTTTTTCATTGAATGTAATGATTTCTTTATCTTACATTTTAGCCTAAATACTCCATCTTTCCTTAATCTATTCTGTTATTTTACACAGAGCTTTTATTTGACCTCTTTGACTTCTCATTTCCTGTATTTCAGTGTGATTTTAAATATTTCTATTTTGTTATTGAATTCTATTTTAATATTCTATGTCAATTTCTTTATTTCATTCAGCTGTTTCTTTTTGCTCCCTTGGAATTCATTCAGAAATTTATTTCTGTCCTCTTTGATTTCATTGACCATACTAATAATGACCCTTTTGAATTCTTTTCCTAAGATCTCATCTAGTTCATTCTCATTGGAGAACATTTTTGTAGAAGTAGTAATCTTTGAATAATTTGGTTTGGTTTTTAATGTATCCTGTGTTTTTCCTTGGGATCAGGATATCTGGGGTTAGGTCATTGTTTGGATTATTTTTAAAAATTACCCGTTTTATAGCTCTAGAAAGACTTTTTATTGGTTTGTGTGGTGATACATTTTTTTCTAAAAATATATCTTGTACTTGGAGAGTGTGGACTTTTGTTAAATGTGACAGCAATGTTATAATGTCTTGAGACCATTTTATATTATGTACTCAATCTCTTTACTACATGCTTAGCCAGTTCAAATTAACCTTAGTATTCCTTCAACCAGATTTTACAATCTCAGTTAAATGTATATAGTTTTAATCTTAAATTATGTACTCTTATATGCTTAAGGCCCAGAATAGTGTGTGTGTATATGAGTGTATACTATAATGATCATTTGCTGAGAAAACCCAACATATTTAATGCATCCTTAACCAACAAATATCCCTAAATACATGCAGATGCGAGGTAGTAACATCTGTGTGTGGTTTCCAATGCTGTTCTGGGTCAGTTGGGTTAGCAAATCACTTCTTCCCCTTTGAAACTTTATTAAAGATTTCTAAAAAGAAGCCCCTATGTCATACCTTGTGTTCTAGGCTCTTTAATAAATACAAAGGCAGGCCCTCTGTTAGGGAAATGCACTGACTTAGAATAGCCAGGCAGCAGGGAAAGACTGGTGAGACACATATAAAAGATAGACGATAGACTACAAGGCGGGCGGTGGTGGTGCACGCCTTTAATCCCAGCACTTGGAAGGCAGAGACAGGTGGATTTCTGAGTTCCAGTCCAGTCTGGTCTACAAAGTGAGTTCCAGGACAGCCAGGGCTACACAGAGAAACCCTGTCTCAGAAAAACCAAGAGGGAGAGAGAGAGAGAGAGAGAGAGAGAGAGAGAGAGAGAGAGAGAGAGAGAGAGAGAACAGATAAGCCAACAATCACAGACTACAGTTAGATGGTAAACACAGGAAGAAGAGGATAGAATTCTAATTTGAAGTCACTCAGCCAAACTAATCCAAAATGTTGCCCTATTTTCATTCCTCTATTTAACCCCAATGTTGTGCTGAAATATTGGTTTCCTTTACTGTAGTCTGTAGCTCAGTATTTTGTTCATTTGTGCATGACATCAAGATCAAACCGTAGGACTCCTCTCAAAATAGAATACCATGAGCAAAATTAATCACTACAAAAGTGTAGCATCACTATGAGCACACACTAATCAAATTAAAAGCAGTTAATGACTTCATCTCAATCATTTGGGGAAAGAAAGATACAGTGATAGCCTGGTGTGCACTAAGACATCAGTTCCTGTATACATGAGTGGAAAGGAAAAGACAGAGAAAGTCTAGTAATCCCTACTGAGAATAGTGAAAAATAAGTTTGAGAATGAAGGGAACAAAGAGAATAAAGTGGGGAGGAGAGATAACAATGGCTAAAAGTTGAATGGAAAAAGAGATAAGCAATTCAACCTTATGCCACTCAAGGAAATGTTAGCTACTTGAATGCTGAGATGTACAGATCCTCACAAAACAGGATAGCCTGTCTTGGGAACAGCTATCAAAAAGAAAAAAGAAAATGGAAAGATGAGAGAAAAAATGAAGAAAGGAAAAGAAAGAATAGGGAAAAGGTGTGGTTGGGAGAGGAAAAGTGAGAGACGATGAGAAGAGAGCAAACAGAAATCGATGTAAGGGGAAGGATGGATAGATGGAGGAGCATTCTCAATGTGCTCTTTTACTTCCTTGCTGTGGGGAGGCTTAACTCTTGGCCTTCTGTACTGTTACTCCTAGTCACTTCAGTTTGTAATACTGAGTCACGGATGGTAGTCCTGTCAGAGGGATAAGGCACATATTCTGGTCACATCTCTGGGTTGCCTCTTGGGAGTCAAGCTGCATGCTGCTGAGGCCCAGGGTGGCCCTTTACTGATGCCTGGTGCACTGTTTGAAACCTGTGTATGCATTCCTCTAAGATTCTGACGCCATTCCTGTTTCATCCCACTCATTGTGGTACAGTTCTTACCCGAAGTTTCTTTCCTCCAGTCTAGAGGCATTCTTGTTTGCTTGCATTTCATTGGGTAGTCCCTGCACACTTTCTGGCTCTATATGCCCAAAGCTGCGGACTTGGTAGGAATGTTCTTTTCAAAACGGCTCAAGACGGATAAGACATGGTTATCCCGGAATTCTTTTTCATCTGCCACTTTTGTCTCCCTTCCTCTTTTCTCCTTCTTTAAAATAATCATCACTGGCAAAACTATTCTTGGCTCTAGTTATCTCCTCTCACAAGAAGGGGGGAACTCACACATTGTGCCCAATCCTCTGAGCTAAACTATAGAGTTTTCTTTTTCTGCTTTGTAAAGATTCCTGGTTTACTTTGGTATTAAAACTATAGATTTTGAGTTGTCACCAGCCCATTTGACAACTGTCATCTAATTCATTTTATTCCCATGGGATTAGCAGGCTATGTCTGCATGTTATCTGCCCATTTTTTTTCTTCTGTCACATTCCCTTTCTCTGTCCTCTCTCCTTTTATTTTTCTTATGTTGTGAGACCACATATAACATGCAAGGTTCACATTTGACTACTGAGCCAAATTTTCCTGATCTTTAATGAAGTTTAGTAAATATATTCATATTGGTTAAAATACCTAATGTAATAAAGCATCCCCTTATTTGTGTAATGATTAGATTATGGCATCATATGGTACCTTTCTCTACTATGTTGGACTTTTAAAAAAAATCTCTAGTTACCTTTTCTTTTCAATATACAAGCTACTGTCAGCCATGCCTTCAGTGGAGTATTGGCTTGAAAAATGCCATTTGTTAGTATTTGTTTATAAGATTCAAATTCCTCCAGCATAAGTAGAGACTAGTGGACTATTTATTTTGAATTAAAAAGCCATTTTTTATGATGATTTATAAATGAATGTGATAAATTTAAAGATGGGATTTGCCAGTGAGTCTAGAATTCTTCTCACTATCAGAATCCACTGAAGCCTACCTTTCTCTTCTTTTCCTATTTAAAGGCTGTCAATGCAGATCTCGATGATCTCTGCTCACTTCCTTATATTTTGAAATGTGCAGGGCATCCAGTTACTGTTGCTGTCGTCAAAGCTCCCTGTGGGCTTTGTTTGTTTTTCTTCTTTGCTCTCTCTTGCTTTCATGAGGCTTTGGAGATTTACAGACAGCATCAAGAGCCCAAATCTTTCACAAATCATCCTGCATTTTTTTAGTAGACAACCCTGGCCTGTGTAATGGAAAAGAGATGTCAGGAAGAAAAATGGGAGGCAGATAAAGCATCATAGGCAACAGAGGAGACTTGACTGGACTAAGACTGCTTGCTGTGTTAGAAGTACTAAGTAGAGATCCCCTTCTGAAATCAATTAGTTTTATAATTATTACTACTACTATTATCATTATATATTATTATTACTATTACTAGTTCCTCTCTCTCTCTCTCTCTCTCTCTCTCTCTCTCTCTCTCTCTCTCTCTCTGTGTGTGTGTGTGTGTGTGTGTGTATGTGTGTGCCGAGTCCTTTTCTTTCTCCCAGTAACTGTTTCATTGGATTTGTTCACTTTCTCTTGGTGATGGTCTCGTCTAGATGAGGTGTGATTATTTTGTTGTTGTTGAGTTCTTGTATGTCAGTTCTAGCTGTGTGTTGGAGAGGTTCATCCTTTCAATCTGTAGGAGTTATCATGTGCTGGACAGAGAAAAGGTTTGTTGTGCAGACTCTGTTGCAGAGGCAGGGCACTATCATTTGCTTGCCAAGGTACTGTGGATTGCCACTTCCTCCATTTGTAGACATTCCATCCTGGTTATTATACTGTTTATTATGCTCCTGTGTCCTCTGGTATTTCTGGTACAAAGGATGTGTCTTCCCTTATTCACCCTTTGGATTTTCTAGGATCAGGAAGAACTAATACTTCATAAATGGGCAACTTTAAATGCTAAAACAATTCCTCTCATAATTCCAGTACTGAATTTGGGATTGATACTTGGATAAAGCACCACACTAATACACTGTGTCAGGGTGCTATCAAAGTTTCACTTTAATTGTAAATCTTATGGGACATTTAGTCCAAAAGGGCAAATAGCTTGGAGCTGAGACTGGAGAAGGGAGCACTGTGTTATCATCTCAGAATTCTCTCTTTAAAATACCTTCTACCTTGAATATATATATATATATATATATATATATATATATATATATACACATATTTAATGTTTATTGTTCAGTACAAAAGTATGAAAAGTTGTATATTGTTTATAGACAACTTTTCACCCAAGAAGAGTGCAGATATGTAATCAAGGGCCAAAAGAGAGAATTATATACATTTTCCTGTTGAATCTAATTTGCTTGCTTGCGACTTGTAGTGAAGGGGTTCAATCACAAGTGCGGGGGTGGGGGAGTAGAGGGAAGGAGGATGATTTCCATGAAAACAGAGGAAGCAGCCATCATCCTGGGTTTGGGTCATTTGTTCTGTCTCACTGGTTTGCTGGAAGTCACATTAGATCTTGGGCTGTGTATATAGCAGGATCAGGATTTCTTTTTTCTTTTTCTTTTTTTAATTAGATATTTTCTTCATTTACATTTCAAATACTATCCCGAAAGTCCCCTATACCCTACCCCTGCCCTGCTCCCCGACCCACTGACTCCCCCTTTTTGGCCCTGGCGTTCCCTGTACTGGGGCATATAAAGTTTGCAAGACCAAGGGGCCTCTCTTCCCAATGATAGCCGACTAGGCCATCTTCTTCTAGAATTGCAGCTAGAGACATGAGCTCTGGGGGTACTGATTAGTTTATATTGTTGTTCCACCTATAGGGTTGCAGACCTTTTCTTGAGCAGGTCAGGAAACCATGGAGCTTAGCTCTCTGTCTCACTTTTTCCTCTACTAGGTTTCCTGCCACACCTCTCATTGAATCTGATTTTCAAATATATGTGTGTATGCATGTATGTATGTGTAATATATTTTATAAACATATTACATACTTAGATTCTATAAATCTTACTAATATATTTCTATTTTGAGATTCATTGATAGAATGATAAAAAGCCAAGGGGCTAGAGAGATTTTGCAGTGAGCAAGTACTCTTGTTCTGCAAACTTGAGGGCCTGAGTTCAAATCCTCAGTACCCATATAAAAGGCTGTGCATGGCTGTGCATAACTGTCACCTTAGCACAGGGCAGGTAAACAAGACAAACAGATCTTAGAAGACTGTTAGCCAGTCTAGTAAAAAAAAGGTAAATTTATAGTTCAGTGAGAGAACCTGTCTCAAAGCATTTGAGCCAGTCCTGCTCTGGCTTCTGCATGTGAATGTAAAGGTGCATATACCCACACACTCACATGCATGTAACACATACACACACACACACACACACACACACACACACACACACTTTAGGGAGAAAAAGAGCATCATATACCTAATAGTGTAACCTAATGTGTCTCTGTAGTTTGTTAGAAAGTATGAAGAAACATATATTAGAGATATTCTTGTGTTTATAGCCCCATTAATATGTGGGATATATATATATATATATCTATATATATATATATATACACACACACACACACACACACACACACACACACACACATTCATATATGAAAGAAAAAGAGAGAAAAAATAAAAGCTTACCCATTGGCAACACTATTTTCTACATTCCTGTAGCCAAGCCTTGTAGAATTTCAGAGGGTGGAAGGACATGGGAACATTACCTGTGTTACTTGGTATATACTCAAAACTAAGTAAATTTTCTTTTATAAAAATCTCTTCACAAAAATCACCTACCAGGCACTGGTAATCCAACAATGAAGACACCATAGCTAATTGGCAGCATTTTACGATGTACAGTGTGTCTCTCCTGGGTCATTCTTTTTAAGCTTTGCATGGTTCTTGACTGATAGCCTACCCTCAAGTAATGCTGACAAGTTTTAGAATATAGCAACGAGCAATCAGTTAGTGTTTTGACCAACCATTTGAAGAAATTCTTAATCTTCTCTATAGCAGGCATGTACAAGGAAACCAGCAGATATGGACTCTGTTTTTTGTTAGTAAATGTTTTGGGTGTTTTGGGGAAAGTTGGAATCTTGCTATGAACATGGCAATGTTGAAACTAGAATTTTTCAGTGATTGCCTGTGTGAAGTATGGAGGCAGTATTTCCTTCTATTCTTTTGTAGTTGATCTTGTTGACAGAGTGTGTGTGACTGACCTAAAGTGCTCAAATTTGATGTCAAGATTGTCTCATGGCTTATGGTGCTTATTTTGTAGTTGCTCTTGTTGACAGAGTGTGTATGGCTGGCTAACGCTCAAATTTGATGTCAAGATTGTCTCATGGCTTATGGTACTTAGAAGTTCTGTTTAGAATCATCTCCAAAATCATCCTTCAACTGAATCATTTTCTAAATTTATGTTAAAGTAATTGATTTTCTAGCACTAATATATTACTCTTTGTGATGTTAAACCATTATTAATAATAAAATCTTTGTGCATAGTGCTCTGAGTAACCTGCAATTCCATTGTAAAATGAATGGAATATACACAGTTTCACTGCTGGTAAGACAATTTATGAAGAAAATATGTGATCTTCTATTTTTCTTTTCTAAAATAAAATTATTCACTCTGTGTTTTTTAAAAATTCTGTTTAAGATTTTAGCTGTTCTTCCTTTAAATGTGAATAACCACTACAAGAAAGGTCTTTGAGTTATTGATCAGCACAATACAAAAATCTCAGACAGGCTGTCCTGGGACCACAGGCTGTTGGGACCACAGGCTGTCTTGGGACCACAGGTGAGCAGCTGAAGGCAGCATCTGTTCCTGCCCAATCCCGCGCGACCTCAGTCAACAGCCAGGACCTAGTTAAGTGCCCAGCTGAGGACAGAATCTCCCTTCCCCTTCCTGTCGGGCCCCGTGCACCCGCACCAGCCCAGGGCTCGGGCACAGGCTCTGCGCACTCTCCCCTGGACTCCCGTGCGACCTGAGTCACCAGGCAGGACAGAGATAAAAGCCCAGTCCATTTCAGACTCTCCCTTCTGGCCTGCACCAACACCAGGTCTCCTTGGTTAGAGATGGCGGGAGGTAAGCGCAAGAACAGAAACAACAGAACCCAAGGGTACTTGGCATCACCAGATCCAAATTCACCCACCCCATCAAGTCCTAGATACAACAGCACACCAGAAAAACAGGACATGGATATAAAGTCACTCGTCAGGATGATGATGGAGGACTACAAGAAGGAATTACAGGAAAACGCAGATAAACAAGTAGAAGCATTTAAAGAGGAAAAACTAAGAGAGGTACAGGAAAACACAGATAAACAACTAGAAGCATTTAAAGAGGAAATACGTAGAGAGTTACAGGAAAACAATTCCAAACAGGTGATGGAATGGAACAAAACCATCCAGGA
>LR751852.1:75079-129819 GCA_902729485.2 Mus minutoides
AAGATAATGCTGAAAGGGAACGGATATAGCTGTCTTGTGGGAGGCTATACCAGTGCCTGGTAAACACAGAAGTGGATGCTCACAGTCAGCTATTAGTTGGAACACAGGACTCCCAAGGTAGGAGCTAGAGAAAATACCCAAGGAGCGGAAGGGGTCTTCAACCCTCTAGGTGGAAGAATAACATGAACTAACTAGTTCCTCCTGCGCTCATGTCTCTAGCTGCATATATGGAAGAAGATGGCCTAGTTGGCCATCATTGGGAGGAGAGGCCCCTTGGTCATACAGACTCTATATCCCCCAGTACAGGGGAATGCCAGGGCCATTACATGGGAGGGGGTGGGTAGGGGAACAGGGCGGGGACGCGGGAGGGTGAGGGAAAATATCTGGATAACATGTGAAATGTAAATGAAGAAAATATCTAATAAAGAGAAAAAAAAATCTCAGCAAAGAATTGTACAAAATGAGAATTTTTTTCACTTTTCTGTTTCAATCATGAAAGAATACCTGTGTTTCTAAACAATATAATTAATCTTTAACAGTATTTTTTATATCTTTGGTATTTTCTGAAACCTTTGGTCTGCTCTGTACAAATGAATAGTTGAAAAATCTATTTTTTTAAACTAATGGGGGAATTTATCCATTATTATAATGACTCATTTTATTCAGAGCTCATATTAAGAAATGAAATAAAAATCTAAAAAAAATGACATTTCTCAAAGTCTCAATTATCGGTAGATTTTTTAAATGAGCATGTAACAAGCCAATCAATCTGATATTATTTATTCAGTGACTCCCTGCGAAAGGGACTGCTTCAAGCTCACAATACCTTGTCATTTTCAATGTCCTCAACATAATGGGTTTTTGAGTCCTGCAAGTACAAATTCAGAACAAGGGAATAAATATACATACACATTCAAAATATTCTGCCTCTACAATTACTTTATGTTGCCATGGCTTTGAAAGGAATACGTTAGCATTCAGTCCCTTTTCTGAGTTGTCCATGGTTTTCAGAAAGTCCAGCCTGACTTGTGTCAGTGGAAACAGGACCTTTCAGAGCTTTGCATCTGCCATGACCAGATTTATTCGTGGAGCTGTAACTGCCACAGAGCAGCTGTTGAATATTTATACAAAGAAAGCCCTGGGAACTCAGAACAAATTTCTCTGAGACAGATTTCAGAATTCAGAATTCATGTTTCAGCTAGCTTGTCAATTTTAAGATTGATCCCCACATCCAAATCATGCATATGTTCTGACTGTTCTTTCTTGGGCTTCATTGCATCATCCCTAGGCCATTTGGATCTTATTACGATGAGCATCCATCTTCGCTGAATGCTTCCCTGAGGCATACAGCGAGGTCCTACTTACCTGTATGCTTTCACTGCCTGAACAGGATCTGCTTCCTGGTGAGGGGAGATGCCTGTGGATTGAGCCAATCACCAGTTTACATTGAGGAAAGAGAAAATTGCTGAGAAAGGAACAGATTATCATTTGAGCATCTGTATGTATAGTATCAACTTTCTTGGATGAGCCATTATTTGTCAACGATTTGCTCTTACAATTGTTTTCATTCTTCTTTACAGATCTACAATTGTCTACTAAAGTCTTTGTAAAAACAGAAAAGAATGAGAAATTGTAAAAAAAAAAAAAAGGATTGTTACAATCGCAATGTTTTTTTTTTTCAACAGCTCTCTTTATTTTTTATTTATGTGTCTGTCTCTATATTCACACATGTATGCGGGTGTCAGAAGAAGATATCAGATTCCCTAGAGCTGGTAGGTTTGAATATACTTAATCTTCAGATGCGTAAGACTTAGCTGGAAGCAACCAGGAACTAGGGGATATCTATTATTGACACAATACATAATGCTTTATAAAAACTTTGAAATAAGTTAAAATCCCATTCTGTCTAGTAGATATCAGTCCTTATTGAGACTGTAGCTCTCTCCATCCTTAGTGATACACCATCCAAATGTTCTGGTATTTATTTTGATGATCATGGTGTTGCTATCAGTATAATAGTAAATAATAGTAAAATATAAAGCATTAAATCATAACACATTTTAAGTAACTTTCAGATGTTTAAGAGGTTCCATGTTTCTGCATAAATGGGAGATGTCTTGATTTTCATTTAAGAAATAGAGAATGAAGCCACCTGGTTAGTGGGGACCATTACCACTTAATTCCTAGACACCACAGGCTTTATATGAATCAGTCCTGTTTCCTGAATGTTCCTTTCATTATGGTTTTTATTGAAGAAACTAGGTAGTCAGGCAGGGTTGTCCCAGTCTAGGAGTTTTTGCTCTGTGTTGATTTGAATATTGCTTCTCATCCTCGAATCCTTCCTTCTTTCTCTCTCTTCCTCCCTTCCTTTTTCCTAGACAATTTTCTATACCTCAAGCAGGATGTAAATTTGTGATATAGCCAAGAATGACTGTGAACTTCTGATCTTCCTATTCTATTCTTAATTTGTGTTTTTATGCAAAAATGTTGTAGTCATTGTACCACAATCACTGAGAAATTTTTATATTAATTTTTCCAGTCTTACTTTGGCAGCCTTTTGTAGGCAGTAACTTCAAGGACAGTGACTCCAAGGCCATCTGCCAGCTGCAGTCTGAATGAATTTAGCACACACAGACTTAACCATGCACTGTGAATCTCAAGGGCTCACTCTCCTAAATCTCACAGCTGACATGGCAACCAATTAAAGAAAACATAAAAAAATTGAAAAAAATCTATGTGCATATAAATTGTATGATAATTTTTTCACTCTTAGCTGTGGATAACATTCCATCTGTCTTCCTTTCCTTGGGTACCTTGTCCCTATATTTATTTAATCAATTATTATCAAATAATTCACAATTATTAATTTTTTAAGTAACTGGTGTGGAAAATGATGTCTTCTCCATTGTAGTTCTATTTCCATTTAAGATACTTCTGAAATTATGTTATCAAAAGTAGCACATGAAGTCATATAGTCAGTTATATATAGAATTACAGCTGAAACACCCATTGGTAAAACAAACTTATCTGTTTGTATTATACCTGAATAATTTCCTTGGTAATTAATTGATCCCATAGCCAAAAACATGGTAGTCTCACCATAGTGAGAGGGTAAAGATGCTCCCCTGGGTTCTGGCTCTGTACTTGTTCTGCTCTCTTGAATCTACCCAAGGACTACACTAAAGTTGGATAATGGAGTGCCAGGCTCGAAAGCTTCTTCAGAAACAAAGCTCTTATGCTGGCAAATATGTCTGAGTGTTTCAAAATCTCTAAATCAAATTTGGGGACATCTATGTGAAAATGCTCTATTTTCGTCCCTGAGAATGTCTCTGAGGAAAACTAACTCCACAGGGGCATTGAACAAATGCTGGAGAACAATACTCGTTCCCACATTACCTATGTCCCCATTCATTTATACAGAGTTTCTTATTTTAAAACTTGGTCTTCTTAGGTCCAGCTCACAAAACTTTGTAATGTCTCAGGGTAATTCATACAGTGCCTTCAAAGAACTATTTCTTCCTATATTTTTGGAAAAAACAAAGTAGAATATTGGTCAACTCATTGATTTTTATTTTTGTTGTTTGCAGCGCGCCTCCCTGCCTCCATCGAGCAGCAAGAAAGTCACACCACCACTGGGATATTCTCAGTCAGCTTTATTCTGGAGCGCCTTGATAGTTGATTCCCAGGGACCCAGAACAGCAGCAGAGCTGCTGCTTTTATACTCTCCCAGGGAGGGGGGAGGGGGTGTCGTAGTAGTTGCGGATTGGTGCACCAAGCCACACCCATTAGCATATTGCCCATTCATTGGTGTCACAAGCAGTGCCTCATTAGCATATTTTCCCTTCAGGAGGGGCTACTGCTTGAGGAGGGCCTGAGGAGAGACCCCTGGTTTTCCTGAGCAACTGCCATTCCTGAGCAACTGCCATTCCTGAGTAACTGCCATTCCTGAGTAATTGCCATTCCTGAGCAACTGCCATTCCTGAGCAACTGCCATTCCGGAGCAACTGCCATTCCGGAGCAACTGCCATTCCGGAGCAACTGCTATTCCGGAGCAACTGCCGCTTCCTACAGTTGTTGTTGTTATTGTTGTTTTGGTTTTGGTTTGGGTTTGGGTTTTTTCTCTCTATTATGACTTCAGAAAGGGGAAGGATGGTGAACCTGAAAGAAAAGAAATGCTTAGCTAGGAATGTGACATCTTACCCAAGAAAAGCTTTCAATAGGAGTAGTTGTTTTCACCAAGAACCTTAAATGATATTATAGTTTAATGTGAAAAACAAACATAATGCAAGGAAAGATAGCAGAGCCTCTGTCATTTCCTGAGCAACTGAAACAGGTTTTCATCTATGAAGTATGGTGTACCATCAGAAGGACACTTCACTTCTAATTTCCTAATGGAAACATCCAAAAGAACCAGAGATTCCTTTTAATTAATCTACTTAGAGAAAAAGTATTTTTTTTCTAAGAATCTTTGTAACTCAGATTGGTAGCTAAAGAAAGAGAAGTTAAGTTAACCTAGGAAAGATATCTGATGTTCTTCGAGATTTTTAGACTCATGGACCTTATGCCTTGAGAGAGTTTCTTTCTTTCTTTCTTTCTTTCTTTCTTTCTTTCTTTCTTTCTTTCTTTCTTTCTTTCTTTCTTTCTTTCTTTCTTTCTCTGAAAATGACAAGCCATGGTATGTATAAGGCTATTTAAAATTAAAGGATCTAGGCTTTCAGAAGAGATGGTGCATTCGGCCTATGAGAGACTGCCTTTGGAAGGCGGGCTTTATGTTAACAAGGTGAAAATGTAGAAGTTCAAGCAGACGCTCTTAGCTGAACAGGAATACAATTCCAGTGGTTAGGAGCGCATCATGGCTCCTCTCCTGTTCATACATCTCTTTTCCTTTCCTCCCTGACTAATCTTTCCTATTCCTACAAAGTAATGTTTGATTATTTTCATAAACCTGGAGATCTCTAATTAAAATGTAGTTCCCATTCTTTTAAAAACTCCATTTTAAGAGTTTTACCATTTAGACACTAGGAAGAAGGAGATCGCATCATTAGAAAGGCAATTGACCAGACACTGATGGCACAGCTCAGAACTGGGTGTTCTCCAAGAGGACTCAGATCCAATTCCCAACACTCACATGGTGAATCACAACCATCAGTACTCCAGTCTCATGGGATCCAATGCCCTCCTCTAATCTATGCAGATACTGCATCTGTATGGTGCACAGACAAACTGCATCCAGAATACATAAATGTCAAATAAAAATAAAAGCTGAAAGCGGATGAAAGAAAAAAAGCCTTTGAAAAGAAAGTATTTGTTTACCAAATAGAAACAGACCTGAAGTAACCAACAGGAAATAGTGAAAGGCCCAGGGGCTAAGCCATTACCATCCTGAGGCTTGAAGGGACAAGCAAAGTTCATAATTTCTAGAAGTCAGAGCTATAGTCCTGGGTTGCAGTGGTACTGAGGCCTTGGGTAAGGGAAAAAGGTGGGGTATTATTGCCTTCTACCATCTTAAGTCACTATCTCCTATTGATTTAACAGGACTGGAAGTCAGAGTGTGTGTTGGTTTAAATAAGAATGGCCCCATAGGCTCATATATTTGAATGCTTAGTTGTCAAAGAGTAGCATTACTTGAGAAGGATTAGAAGGTGTGACCTTGTTGGAGGATGTGTATCACTTGGGGTGGGCTTTGAGGTTTCAAAAGCCAATGCCAGGCCCAGATTCTCCCAGTGATTACCCAACCCCGAAATGATCAAGACATATCTCTCTGCTACTTCTACAATGTCATGTGTGCTACCATGCTCCCTGACATGATGATAATAGACTAAATCTCTGAAAATGAATGCAACCTCCTTCCAGTTAAACGCTTTCTTTCATAAGAGTTGCCTTGATCACAGTGTTTCTTCACAGCACTAGAACAGTGGGTAGGACGGAAATGTAATGGGGCTTGCTGAAGCAGTTTTCTAATTTAACTCTTAGGGAACAAAGTAAGACAGAAGTGGCTACAGAGTGGATTCAGGAGAGAACAGAAGATCCTGGCATGTGTATCTAATATGAACCAGGAAACATTAACCTAAGCATAATTATTTCTTGTTATTGTTACTACTATTTGAAGTTTTAGGATAGGAAAGTGTCATAGGATAAAATTTATAAATTTCCAGAGATAGAACTCCAGCCAAGCATCCAAATCTCTCATTAAAACATTCCTTCATATAAACCCCTCAAAGGCGAGGTTTTGATGAATTTAAGAAAAGTATGAAGTCTGGAATAAGAGTGGTATGTTAAAAATGCGGTTAGCTGAGTTAATGGCCACATACAAGAGAACATGCAGGCCACATGCAAATTTTCCTAAGAAAAAAACCCTTGCACTGGTGCATGTGCACGTGTGTGCGTGTGCTTAAATCATCATCTGCATTAGATAGCCTGTATCACATTCAGGTTCAATCGTTTCAAACATTTGAAAGGTTGCTTTCAGTTGCTTAGGTCCAGTACTGTCTTAACTCCCAAGCCTCCTTCCTGTGTACTCATGGAACAGCATGGCTTCTTCATAGTTTGGATTTACATTGTTGATTAATTACCTCCTTTTGAAGTCCCCATTTTCTCCAAAAACGACTGAATATTTTTGTGAGTAGGGAGGCAGGCTACCCGAGAGCTTGGCTCAGTCTCCTGTACCAGGATGCCTTTATTTCTTGCCTTATCAACCCACCAGCTTTGTAATCAGGAATAAATTATTTGTTTGTTTGTTTTTAAAATGTTTTTATCTATTTTTTGGGAATTCCATACCATGTATTTTGATCCGTGTGTGTGTGTGTGTGTGTGTGTGTGTGTGTGTGTGCATGTGCATGTTCCTTACCTAATCCCTCCTAGATACACTCCCATTGTGGCCCAGTTACACCATCCTTGTCAAAGAGACCAATGAAGTGCCTCATCCATGGCCTTGTTGAAATTTTCTAGCTTTCATAAACAATCCTGAGAGAACATTTGTGGTCATAACAGTAAGAATATTTGTGGGAAAAGAGGACACTGTGACTGTTGGTTCCAGAAGCTGAAGATTGCCACCTGACCTTCAGAGAGCTCCCAGGCTCTTCACCCCTCCCTTGGAGCCTCCTCTTGCTTATGCTTATATTGCCACTCCTGAATAAAGTTTTCAGAGCTTAATCAGTATGATTGACTTGCTCTCATTCTTCATGTCTCTTCTCTCTCTCTCTCTCTCTCTCTCTCTCTTTCTCTCTCTCTCTTTCTCTCTCCTGCTCTGGGTCCCCACTGATTATACCTACAGGTCGGGACAATGAAGAAACTGTCATAAAGCTATATGGCATTAGGACAGTGGCATACTAAGGCAGTGTTGAATAAGTCTCTTGTATCACTGTTGCCATTATCCCTATTGCAAAGCATTCAGATTCACTAACGACAAGATAGCATTGAACTCTAAATATATACTTCATTTTTTTTTATCTCATGCAATTTCACCCAGTTAATTGAGTTTATATTATTTTTGTATGACAAAATTTTAAAAGATGATAATTTCTTGATAAAGATAGAACATGTTGGATTATAGAACTGAACATTAGAGATATGAAAAGCAGCTCTCATACCTTCTTCCTAGAGGAGGGTCTCAAGAGTAAGAGAGATGGCTTAGAAGTGGCTTTTGTTTGCCCACTAAAGGCTCTTGTATTGAAGCTTGACCCTTGCTGTGGGGATTTTGAAAGTGGAGCACAACTTGGACAAGGGAACACAGGTGGAGAGTATTAAGGAGGCTGCCTTGGGAAGAAATCAAGGTGATTCCTGTGAGATCTTCAGTTCTTATGAGAAGGCTGTTATAAAGGTGCAGCCTTGACCTTGGTAATCCTTCTGTGGTTTTCCTCATGGTAATGCCATGAGATCTTTACTAGAGTTAAGGTGATGACTAGTGCCATGTTTTTGACCCTCAATACTTATGAGCTAAATAAACCTCTCCCCTTTAGGAAGTTGTCAAGCCTCAGCTATTTAATATGGTAACAGATATAAAGGAATGTAATGATAAGATGTAATGAATCCGTTATTACTAATGTGCCTAAACTTGATGGCAACACAAAGTATGTCTGTTTGCATTAGCAGCCAATTAGCCTATTCAGCTTTTGCGTTCTTGTTATGCATATATATGCATGTGTATTTTGTTGTAGAAATATGAATTTGATGAATATAAAAATCTACCTTTATCTCAATAAAAATAAAGGATATGGGTTGAGATACACATTTAGTGTATCTCTGTTTTGGTGCAGAGAATGGAACCCAGAGTTTTACACATTCTAGGCAAATTTTACAACACCATGCCTACATATTGGTTCCTACCTGCTTCTACTAATATATCTGTATTACCATGTAAAATGGAGCATCTAATTTGTTTGTTTAAGGGCAAGTACTTTGAACTAAATTAAAATTAAGGAAATATACTTTGAATAAATAAAAATGCACTTAATGAGAGAGTAGCATTTTTTACATGAGTATAGTATACTGTATTATATACAACATGGTATTCTAATTTCTTGAAACTCACTCTGCTTTTATGTGTCTTTGAACATATCTGTATAATTTACTAAAAATTAACTTGGATCAAATCCTAGAAATAAACTTTTTTGTATTAAAGATATGTACATTTTTGTGATAGGATAAATTTTGATTACTCCCTAGAAAAGGAAAATGTTTCCCAATAGAAGTTTCTATCTTATTTCTTATTTTATAGTAATTAAACTCTATGTTCTTTCCTATTTATCTGTCACTCTATTTGCACAGTAAATGCCTTCATGCTAGTATGTTGATTTATTTCAAGAGACATCAGCTATTTTTGTAATTTATTTATTGCATAGTTTTGAGTACTTGAATTCTCCTTGATAGTAACTTGTATCTTAATCAATTTTGGACATGTTGAAATATTTAATGTGTTGATCCTATTTTTCTACCTATGAGGAGTAACTTTATTGTGATTCTTATTAATTTATAATACTATAATAAAAATTTAATTTATTCTTCAGTGTTATATAATGTAATTTCCTTGTAAAAATAGCTTTAACTAGTCTGGGTATGAAAGCACTTATATTAGCATCTATTTCTCACAGAAGTATATGAAGAACCACACACAATTTTTCAGCTTTCTGATTCGAGCCTCTTTTAAAATGTTAATTGTCAGGTGTGACACGGTTGCCAACCCTGCTGCATGCAGTTTTGGCTGCAGGAGCACTGTCAACCTGAATAATACATCTCTAGCTTTCTAGTGTACAGTTGGCATTGCTCTTTCTTGTATGTATGCCTGTTTTACCTTTTTCTACATATTTGTCTTCAGATATAATTTTGGTAAAAAAATTCTGGGAAAGAGATTGAGGGCATTACTAGAGAAGGAAATGGCTTTGATGTCTGTAGGAACAAACTGCTCTGTCCCTGGCCAATCAAGCAGCCGACCCAGGTCTAACAGGACAAGGGCGTCTGGATGTGGAGGCTGACTTCCTTAGTTGTTCTCCCTCTGGGAAATTTTCGACAACTCATGATGTCACATTGTACCAGGAAATATTTGAAGCAGGAAATGTTTTGGAGAAACTTGGAGTTTTAGTAGTTAAGAAAATTAGAGACCCCAAAGACACTGGGCCTAGGTCACTAAGAACCGGATGTCCATAGAAAATACAAAGGATAAGATAGAGGAAGAGATAGCCTGATCTACTGAATTAGTGAGCAATGGTGAGAGCCCCCACAAAGGGAGATCTCTAGTAATAGATAAATTGATTCAGAAATATTATTGGGAAAAATTGGAAGATGTATGAATAATTAAAAATTATAAAGAAGGGAGAGAAGAATTTGGACCTAGCGAGTGAGCCATTGGATTACTGGAAAGATTGGAACATACTGATTTCCCTGGCATTGCCTGCCTAAGGAAATTAGGGTACAAGTTCTAAGAGATAGAATTTGGGCCTGTGAAGGAACTCTGGGGGAAGCTGCATGAAGGATTAATATTGCATATAGAAAAAAAGTTTGAAAAGCATTGTAGAAATCGATATTTGGATGAGCTTAATAAAGAGATTTTGCAAATTTTAGACAAGTTAGAAATATTAACACTACTAGGACCTGGTTAACACCTTTCTGTTCTCATGCTAATGCTGTAACCACAAGTTTATGCCTAAAAGACCTGTGATTTTGAAATTTTTCTGAGAGTTAAAAGTTAATGTATAACTTTATTGCTTTAGCAGACACTGTACTGTGACTTTGTGTGTTCATTGTGCTTTCTGGTGACATTGTTATATGGGGCTTTTCAGGAAAAATAATGGGCTTGAGGGAAATAGTGAAAAGGCTTTTGATTATCTATTATTGTATAACAAGGAAGAATGTAACCAATAGAAAAACTAAGACGAACTCAGAGAGAGACAGCAAGAAATAGAAAGAGACAAAGACAGAGAGAGAGAGACAGAGACAGAGACAGAGACAGAAACTTCTCTGAGAAGCTTCAGAACAGCAGTTTCAGAATAGCAGTGATTCACTTGTGAACTTGCACCTGCATTATTGCCTGAGACTTTGATTTCACACAGACCCAATCCTTCCATTCTGAAGGAACCCTGAAACCACTGAGGCTGGTCCTCAGCAATTAATGACTTAAAGTGAAATGAAATTATTAAATCCTTCTCATGTCCTGATATGAATGTTTTATTTCATACTTTATTTTTTGAGATTGCTTTACCTGAAATGACAAATGCACGAGGTAGCTGAGAATCACTGCTTCAGTTCTATTTGTCGATGCATGTGGAAGGTGAGATGTTGACGTATGTAAATTGAAGTTAGACATGTTGCATTTTCTTCCCCTTTTGTTAGGCTGGGTCACTGCCAAGCTACTGGTGACCCTTTTGTTAAAATTCTGGAAACCCATATTGTCTTAGTTACTTTTTATTGTGAAGAGATACCATGACTGAAGCAACTTATGAAAAAATGTTTTAAATTCAGGAGTTTACTGTTTAAGAGGGTAAACCCATGATCATTTCAGTGAGGATCTTGGCAGCAGGCAGGAAGGCATGATGCTGCACTTAGCTCCTCTTCCATGACCTTGAGGTGGACAAAGCACTGGAAATGGCATGAGTCTTTTGAAGGCGACACTTTGTAGTCTTTGCCAAAAAGTCCCCACAACTAGAGACCAAGTATTTGAATATTAGCCTATGGAGGCTACTTCCATTCAAACCAAGATAAATATTAGTATTTATCTTTAATTTTTGAAACCCAGAGTCTTTGCTGCATGCAAAGGTTGAATTTAAATCTGCATGCATTTTTTTTTAAAGATTTATTTTATTTATTATACGTAAGTACACTGTAGCTGTCTTCAGACACTCCAGAAGAGGGAGCCAGATCGGATGGTTGTGAGCCACCATGTGGTTGCTGGGATTTGAACTTATCACCTTCGGAAGAGCAGTCGGGTGCTCTTACCCACTGAGCCATCTCACCAGCCCCCCTGAATGCATTCTTACCTGCATTTGCCAAGTCTTATGATCTTGATATTAGAAATGAAGATATAAAATCAATTATCAGGGATTGGTGAGAGAGATGCTTGAGTAGTTTGGAGAGAGATGTACTGTCCTAGCTACCTGAAAGAAGATGATTTCACTCCACTAGTGAGGCTGAACACACTGCATAGACTAGACTAGGGTGGTATAAAAGAAATGAAGATATTGACTTATTGTTTGGATGTCTCTGTGGGTTTGAGATGTCTCTGTGCAGGTTAAAGACCATGTGTTTTTAATGTTAGCAATTACAAGTTCAAAATCTTTTTAAAAACTAGCCCCCAGTCTAGTCATGGTGCCGTATGCCTTTTACACCAGCAATCAGGAGGCTCTGGCATAAGTGGCTCTCTGTAAGTTGAAGGCCAGCCTGGTCTACAGAGTGAGTTCTAGATCAGGCAAGTGTATGTACTGAGACTTGGTGTGAACAAATAGACTAATAGTCTTTAACATATACATATATAGTCTTTATCATGTTGCTTAGAAAAAAATGGAACATGATTGACTGTTTTCCAAAGTAAGAGAGTTTGGCACAAATATTTCCCAATAGCTGACTGACTACAAGAAACTTGAAGACAGTGAAGGTGTAGGTGCTAAATAAACAGAAAAAGGCAACTTAATGGTAGGGAGAAAAGACCTTCTGAGTTACAGTATGAGAGGATGAAATCACCCTACTTCAGTTGCAGACCTAGCTCTTTAGAAAGAGAAGCTGCTCTTTAATTGCATATAAAAAGCCATCATTAAATGCACACAGTCCCAGAAGATAATGAGTAAGTGCGCTTCGTATGTCAAGGACAATGTTACAGACGACAGCATAAAAGATCTGTGGTGTTCTTGCTGAATGATTAAAGCATATTCTCTTCTTCACTCTCTCTATGTTCTATATTTTATCCAGAGAAGCAGAACCACTCAGAATATGACTGACTTAAGAGGTTTCTGTCTTATTGTTTAAAAGAAGGCCCCATCTGTTAAAATGCAAATGTCACAGCAAGCATGTCAAACGTGCAGTGTGCAAAAAAGGAGCCCCCATCTATAAATTGGGTCTTTGTTACATGACTCCAAGATGCAGCAAGGCACGGTTTTTACCTTCTTGTTATTACATTATGAAATGAAGAAGAAAATCCTCATGAAATACACAATTAATCAAATTATACCTCCAAATGGATGTAAGTACGGATAGAAACAAGAACAGCACATAATAAACTACTTTGGGTGGGTCATATAAATAATTGGAGGGGGCTGGAGAAGTAACATAGGCATGGACACTTCAGCATGACTGAATTGAATGGATATAAATATTTTCCTAATAAATAAACCAGATGTAGCCACGTCTGAGTTTGCAATTAGCATTTTTCTTGGTGGGTTTTTTTTTTTTCAGCATGAATAAAAACCACGTCTTTTACAATTCTGTGTTCTTTATTATAAGTGTTATTATAGCTTGTTAAAGGAACTTCAGGGTAAAGAGAGCATTCACTAGTCTTAAAAATTATATTATATAAAATCAATTACATATATTATTGACTATGCAAACCTGAGAGCAAAGAGCATAGTGAACTGAGGGCCACAAAACTACAAAACTATTATAATCATATGATCTCCTGATTTAGTTACATGGGCAATCATAAAAGTGATCAAATATGTATAACTATGCTTTTTAAATGCTATTAATTAGGGATAATTTACTTGCACATTTCATTGTTAAAATCAAGGCAAAGATAAAAATGACAATACACTACAGCAGTAGGACTGTTTCCAATTAATTAATTGTGTGTGACTCAAAAGATGGAAAGCACAGTTTAAATGTGTGTGTATGTGTGTGTGTGTGTGTGTGTGTGTGTGTATGTGTGTGTATGTGTGAAAGAGAGAGAGAGAGAGAGAGAGAGAGAGAGAGAGAGAGAGAGAGAATTCCAGTAAGTAGATGAAACTAAAACAAAGAGAGAAATACAGCTTTGGCAACCGTAGCTATATGTAGGATGCGCATTTGGCAACTGCAGCCATATTCAAAAATGTTGGAGAAACAAAAGTAGAAACGGGACCCAGTGACTCGAAGCTCTCATATTGATGCTAGTACCACTTTACTCATCCATGATCATGTATGTTTACCCCACCCAACAGAAAATCAGTAGTAAACATGAAGGTAAAATATACTTTGATGAAACATATTCTTCAGTAGAAAATAAAATCAAGGGGTGGGTAGATAATGAATATTTTGCACAAACCTACTCAATACATTTTCTGAAGATTATTAGTGACATCTTTTGTTTAATAAAATCCTATGTACTAGGTAGTCAAGGTAGCCCATGCTTATATCCACAGCATTGTTGTTGTTTTTTTTTGTCAGAATTTAAATTCTTTGCTGTTAAACCTGTCAAATTCTCTTAATTTAAAAGTTCAAACTCTATGTTGCTCTTTCTCCATTTAAAGACTAGGAAGACACTAAATATTTTACTTCAAATAAAATTTATCCCCAAGTCTTTGGATTATGTCTTGTAGTAGGAACTGGTTTTATTTGCATAAAATGGATATGTATTTTTATTAGTACATATTCTGAGATGGACTTCTACCACAATGGCTATACAAAGCTCTGCAACTCATAGGTTAAAACAAACACAAGTCTTAGCTTCATCAATACTCAGAAAAATAACCCTGAGAGAAAATTCTGTCAGTATATTTTTGTGGAATCATGTTTAAGAAGGGTATTAAAGATAACACACTCTAAGTTTTCAATTCAGAAAATGAAATTTACCTCTATAGTACATAGCTAACACACTCATAGTAAATGAGAAACTAAGAAAAGCATGAGGATTTATTCAATGGAATTCTCATGTGATATGAGTTAAGGATTTATTCAATGGAATTCTCATGTGATATGAGTGACTGCTCACCAAATGTGGAGTCAGTTATCCAGGAACCCTGTACGTTTTGATGCTAAATTAATGGGTGAGTGGGTATCCTGGAGGAGTGTGATGGACTGGGTGCTCTTGACCTAATTTCTCAGAGCTTCAGCTGTCATGCTCTGAGCCTGTTTGTTCAGATCCTTCTCTGTCACCCTGCGGTGTCTTCAGAGGGACTGATGTTTTGCTTCCCTGTAAAGAGAAGTTAGCTCTTGAATGAGGGACATCTGACCCACTAGCACACAGCTGGATCATAATTTTATGACACCTTAAGAGGAAAAGGGGAGTAGAAGGTCAGGGAACCCGCCCTGCTTTTGCTGATCTACAAAATAGCAAGGTTCTGTGTTAGGGAGTAACATGAGCTGAACTCCACATGTGATTGCTTGATCAACTATCTATTTTTTAAAAAAATATTTCTGCCGTTTCACTTCCTGAAGTCTGATCAGAAATGTCTGTTATTTCCTGAAATATTTTCTCTATAGCTTTTTACATCTTTGAACACATTTCTGCTGTCATCTAATTCACCTTCCTTGTTCATGTATTAATCATGGAGATGCTACTTGGCATATAGTAGGTGCTTTGTAAATTATAATGAGAATCAAGGACCAGAATGGAGCTTGCATTCACGTAGTTAAGCTTTCCACATATAACAGACATAGCTGTCACTTCTTTTTTCTATCAACATTTTAAAAATTCATTTACAGTGCTGATTGTCTACCTTAAAAATAATATGATAAGCATACCCGCTCCCAGTTGAACCAGAGACAAGCACCATGGTGGTTATTTACCTAAACGTACTTCCCATCAAAACAAGCATATTTCCCCAAGTAAGTTCACTTCAAATGTCATAACAAACCCAATCACAAAAGAAGTCATTCGATATGCACTCACTGATAAATGGATATTAGCCCAGAAACTTAGAATATCCAAGATACAATTTGCAAAACACAAGAAAATCAAGAAGGAAGACCAGTGTGTGGATACTTCATTCCTCCTGTGAATAGGAAACAAAATACTCATAAAAGGAGTTACAGAGACAAAGTTTAGAGCTAAGATGAAAGGATGGACCATACAGAGACTACCCCACCAGGGGGGATCCATCCCATAATCAGTCATTAAACTCAGACACTATGGCATAGGACAGCTAGTGCCTACTTAAGGGACCCTGATATAGCTGTCTCATATAGAAGTGGATGCTCATAATCATCTATAAGATGGAACAGAGGGCCCACAATGGAGAAGCTAGAGATAGAACCCCAGGAGCTGAAGGGGTCTGCAACCCTAGAAGAGGATCAACAATATGAACTAACCAGAACCCCCAGAACTCGTGTCTCTAGCTCCATATGTAGCAGAAGATGGCCTAGTCGGCCATCATTGGGAAGAGAGGCCCCTTGGTACTGCAATCTTTATATGCCCCAATACAGGGGAACGCCAGGGCCAAGAAGTGGGAGTAGTTGGACAGGGGATCAGGGAGGGGGAAGGGGGAAGGGGACTTTCGGAATAGCATTTGAAATGTAAATTAAGAAAATATCTAATAAAAAATTGGAAAAAAAAGGACTGCCTAATTACACTACAGATGGTATTAGAAGTTTGCTTAAGACAAGAATTTGAGACCAGAGTTCATAATTCCAAGGATGTTGCCAGCTTGCAAAATGTGTAGATTACTATTTAGTAAGCTAATATATAACATAATTAGCATCTAAATCTTTAAGTAATTTTATAGACATTAGGGTGATTCTTTGTGAGATTTATCAATTACACTGGATGTCATCTTACTTTATAATTGATCTTCTCTGTTTGTTTACACAACACTGGGTAGAGCATGGGAGTACATATTTAGCTACTAAAAATTAAAGTGAAAGCAACTGAGAAATTATGAAACATGATTCCAGTCTTTAGTGATGTGCAGATAATTAGCAGTCTAGTTATGTTAGGAATGCAATTTGCCACTTTGTATTCCTACCAGGGCTGCAATCACACATGGACTGGCTCGGCTTTCCCTGCATTCTCTTTTCCTACTCAGAGTATCCAGAGCAAAATTTGCAAGTCATTCCGTTAGAATGAATCAAGATGAGAGGGCCCTTGGATGAGAATTTTAGAGGCCTGCTGTCTGGGAAGAGGAAAAAAGAGAATAGTTAAGTGTAACTGGCAGTTCCTTGATGGAGTCTGTAGCCATTTGTAATTAGAAACTTCCTGGGAAATAAAGGGAAGGTCTCACACTTCCCAGCATGTACACAGAACACTTGTGTGATCTGCTTCCATTTCTATGGTAGTGCTGCAAAATAGAAAAATTCCTTCTTAGTAGTCCTCCAAGGGACAGTTTTCATTTCTTGAACTACTAACTTCATTCAATTTCTTATGAAGCAGGCCAGTTTTTCCCCTGTAAGGCTGAATGTGCAGAGAGCTTGTTCCAATAAGAAGTTGTGCACCTCTGTGCTTTATACTTTATGTTGCAAGTGTCAAAGCAGGTTGGCTCATTCTGAAACAATTTAAATTCCTTTTGTGGCAAATAACATTCATTAAGAACTCATAATAATGCTTTTAACACATTTCCAAACCTAAACTATGATGGCAGGTTGATCATGCCAAGATTCATTTCTCTGTATTCTTGCAGGAATATGATAGTGGTCAATTACTGATTTTTTTTAATCCTTATAAAAGATAGGTACTTTAACTCATGTATAAATTCAGGTAACAATTAGTCATTGAGAATTTGCACACAAAACACAATTACAGACACCATGGATGCAATAGAAAACTCAAATTAGAGATATATCGGGCAGGACAGAAATATAGATATATAAGCATATGGAATGTTTGGGAAGCAAAAAGAGTGGTTAAGATCTGGACCTAGAACTCCTACACATTTGTAGCAAATGTGTAGGTTAGTCTTCATGTGGGACCTCTAACAAGTGAAGCAGGGGCTGTCTCAGTCTCTGTTCCCTGCCGTTGGATCCCCTTCCTGGACTACATGGTTGAGCCTCAGTGAGAGAGGCTATGCCTAGTCCTCCTGGGACTGGAAGACCCTGGGTAGGGTGGTACCTAAGAGGGGCTCCCCTTTTCAGAGGAGGAAGGGGGAGGCAACAGACTGGAAAGGGATTTGTAATGGTGGAACTGGGAAGAGAGGAGGAAGGTGATGTGACTGGGATGTAAAGTGAAAAAAAAAATAAATTCTTGGAAAAAAAAAAAGATTTGGGCTGCAGAGCTAAATTCATGCCACAGTGTCAAGATGAGAAACTTGGACTTAATGTATCATGCTTATTATGGCGAGGGACTGTTAAAGAAAGCAGGAACTTTCATGATTAGATTGGGATTTTAGAAAGATTACTTTTGACTACCATGGGAAATATGAAATCCAGGAAGTTGGAAATATGAGAGTAGTTAGGAAGCTGTTGTAGGTTCAAGCCAATAGGATGATGTTGATGGTAGAGGGAGGCTGCTGAGTACAGATACTTCCCATGAGAGGAGGGAGAAAAGAAGCTAAAATTCTTAGAAAAAAATGACATTAAATAGACAGAATGAGGAATAAGAATCCAAAAAAGTTGAGAAGACGCCGCCAAAAAGATAGAAGCCATATCTCGGCAGGACTCCCTGGAAAGGAGACAAAACAGCCTGGGTTTGTTTTACTTTAGTATCTGGGAGGAAAAATGCTTTGATGTTTATGTCTCATAAAATGTCTCACTTTCAAAAAGAAACCATATACAAAGTGTACACATGGAGGGACCCATGGCTCCAGCTGCATATGTAGCAGAGGATGGACTTATCTGGCATCAGTGGGAGGAGAGGCCCTTGGTCCTGTGAATGCTCGATGCCCAGTGTAGGGGAATGCCAGGGTAGTGAAGTGGGGAGTGTGGGGGAGACTGGATGAGGGAACACCCTCATAGAAGCAGGGTGGGAAGGAATGGGATAAGGGGTTTCCGGAGGGGAAACTGGGAAAGGGGATAGATAACATTTGAAATGTAAATAAATAAAATATCCAAGTGTGTGTGGGGGAATGGTACAGTATTATAGTAGCAGTAAAGTCCCATTAAGATAAATTATTTCCTTCAGATCAATGGAATGAAATGTCTGGCCCCAGTGGAGACTAAATGCTCCATTTGGGCAAGTCAGTCAACTGACTGAGAACTCTGGATGTCCATTCATACACTGGAAGCTGGACTCACCATGAAGCGATTGAAGGATAATTATCCTCCTAACAGGCTTGGCACTTGGCACAATCACTGACCCTACTGCAGTCTCTCTAGAGTTTGCTATGAGATTCTTTTGGTTTTGTCCGCCTATCTGAGTCCTGACACCAAAATACACTACATTCTTTTTTTCTCCTCTGACTTGTTTTCAAGTCTGCCTTCTCTAGTTCCTTGAATTCTTTCACTTTCTCTCTAGAGCTCCCCTCCCTACTACCTGGCTGCCTCTCCACCTTGCAATTTTTCTTTTCTTTCTCTTCTACATCTTCCACCTCTGGGTAACTGTCAAGATTTATAACTTACCTGCCCTGAGTTTTTTTCTTTTAAAGTCTAATAAAAATTTCCTCAAGATGTCTTATGAGCTTGTTCTTAAATCCTGTGATTAATGAGACTAGCCCCTCCTACGGACTCCAAATACTAATAATGTAACAATTTTGCAGATTAAGAGTTCTAGTAGCAAGAGAGCTTAACATGTCATCACTATTACTTTGCCGACTATGAATAGTTTAACAGTTAATTTGGGAAAGGATATTGGGACAAGTCTTCATTTGAGACTAAGAGATTTTGTGGGTTTGTTCCCTATTCTGCCAAATTTCAGGGATTAATATACCGGGGTTGTGGAAGAAAGAAGAAAAGATAGACATACAGACAGACGCAGACACATAGAAAAGCTCTGATTAGATAGTCTGGGCTCTTCCTTGGAGAAGCCTCAACACTCCCAGAAGCTCAGTGTGTTCATTATATACAGGTTTACAGGTTCAGAACATATAGGTAAACACAAAGACAAGTGCACTGTACAGGTTTATGTCAAGTTAACAAAAGCTACAGTTATCTATAAGAAGGGAACCTCGATTGAGAAAACGCCTACATAAAATCTGGCTGCAGGGCATTTTCTTAATTAAAGATTGATGGGGAGGACACAGGCAATTTTGGCTATCCACAGGCTGGTGGTCCTGAATTCTACAAGAAAGCAGGCTGAACAAGTCATAGGGAGCAAGCCAGTAAGCAGCACCCCTCCATGGCTTCTGCATCAGCCCTTGCCCCCAGGTTCCTGCTGCTTGAATTCCTGTCTTGACTTTCTTTGATGATGAATGGTGATCTGGAAGCATAAGGTGAATAAACCCCTCTCAACTTGGTTATCTCATCACAGCAATAGAAACCATAACTAAAACAGTAGGGTTATTATATACACTGGGGCAGAAGGCAAGTTTGGGGAACATCTTCAAGCTGTAAACATCTGAGGGGAGAAAGCCAGAGGGCATGTTTTATGCACACACTGTCAAGAGGCAGCAGGAACAATGAGAAGATCTGGGACTGGCTTGGGCTTCTGAAACTCCAAAAAGCCACCACCAGGGATGCACTTCCTCCAAGAGGGTCACACCACTGACTCCAAGAAGGTTGTACTTCCTAGTGCCACTCCTTCATGACCAAGCATTCAAATCTATAAGCCTACAGGGCCATTCTTATGCTGCTACTCTTGTGGGGCTGAGACATTGTGGTCCTTGACATAGCTGTGTCTGTATCAGCAAAGTACATTCACTAGTACTTCTTACACTCCGTATAGATTTTCTGACTCTGATTAGTGACAACAGCAAGTCTCAGCTTTGACAGTCTAGCACCGTCTGTTTAAGTTGGAGGCCACTAAATCCTTGAAGTTGTTCTTAGCAAATGCCAAACAGAAGTAACTGTGCATTTTATGCAAGTAAGAAGAACAAGGCATATTTCTGCCTTCCCAAATGGTTACTCAAAAGTATAGTGATAGAATACAGAAAGGGCTATGTCTCATGTAACCGTGTACTTCAAAGAACATTTTAAGAATCATCATATTTCTGTTCACAGCATCCTATCAGTGTAAAAAGAAAATGCTACTTTTTAAATCATCTGCTATAACAGAACACCGTAGCCTGGGTAACCTAAACATGCCTGAAATAAGGGTCTTGGCATGTCAGATTCTTGGTTGATTGTCATTCCCGTTTGCAAGAGATCTCTTAAGTGTCATCAAATGGCAGGGATAAAAGCTTATGTACCTTCCTTCTGTAAGGACACTGAGCTCTTCATAATGATTCCTTCATCATAGCCTTACCTAAACCTAATAGATCTCACACAGACCCCACCTCCTAATACCACCCCATTGGATGGTGGTTTGGAACGGCAGACACAATGTTCACTATGCCAGAAATATCTTATCCAAATTCCAACCAAGTCAGTATTTTCAGTGTCCTTAGTTAGCCCAAAAGAGTCTAGAACCCCTAAAGTTTTTCTATTAAAGCGAAAGTGGTCACAAGCATAGGCCTTTGAGTCCTCGAGTGATTCATCATTTAGCTTTTCCAGTGGTTTCAAAGAGTGCCTGTCTGTCTTTTGAGCCAAGAATCCTATCAACAAATACATAAATGGGATGGCTCTTATCCCTTTCAGAGGCTTTAAAGTGACTTCTCAGAATTCTTATGACTCCACAAAGCTTATTCTAAGTAATGGGCTAATGTCTTCTATTTAGATGAATTGAGTCTCCTATGAAGAAGATACAAGAAAAATTAACTTGCTATATCAGTAAATATTTTAAATGATTCATATTTATTGGACATGGTTCAAAGTTGTCTGAAAAATTTAAAATGTATTTATACTACCACTTCTACTATAGAAATAATTTTAAGATATCAGGGAAATTGCAAAAATAAATCATAAAGTTCCTATGTTTCCTTCATTCAGGTTTCCATGGTGTTAACATTTTACATAACAAGATTAAGTAGATAATCTTGGTATGTACTTGTATAGCACACATATCCAACCTAGAAAGTGGATATTGCTGTGTTACACAAATTGAATTATACTGCTTTTACCTTTTCATGTCTCTCACAAACATCCTTTATCTGCTCCAAAACCCAATGCAGGCCCTGGGTCTCCTCAGTGTCCTCTAATCTGTATCACTTCTATATTCTTCCCTCAGTGTGGCATTGTAGAAGAGTACAATGCTTATGAGTTATTTTTATAAAATATTCCTCCATTTGTTTCTTTTCCCATGATTATGCTGATGTCATATGTCCTTGGCAATAACACCACAAAAGATTATTATTCCCTTTTTGGTAACCCACATAAAAGGGCTCAAGCCATTGCTGTCCTTTTACTTGTTATCTTGGCCTTTATTTTTAAGTTCAGATAATGTCTGCCAGGTTTTTCCCGGTACAGAGTCACTATATTTTTACTTTTTTTTTTTTTTAACTTTAGAAATAGCTAAGAGGAAATGAACCTGTGAAGAGGCATATAACATGTTTCTCTTGAAATGTTCATTCATTCATTTTAACACCCATTGATAAAAGTTTCTGGAAAAAGTTTCATCTGCTGTAGTTTTGAGCTCATGGTGATTCTTGGATTCCACTCATTTCTCTGACTCTATTATTAAAATTCTGTGCAGAACATGCGGCCTTTTCCCAGGTGATAAATTAAATGATTGATGTTTATCAGTGTGGATGAAGGGATGCTCATTGTATTCCGTGGGTTATAATGAAAGTCACTGCCATTCATCATTTAAATAATAAGCTCATGAGGAACTTTTTCAGATTAGCTCCTCCAACCTTTTGATGTCCTTCCTATATGCTTTAAAGTACATTTACATCATTAAACCAATGGAGAATATATACAATAGAATGTTCCCTGGTTCACTTTCTGGAATTCAGCAATGTTTTATAAAGATGATTGGGTCTTATTCTTTCAGGACACTTAGAAACAAAAATCTCTGTGTAGGGGACATGCAATTGGTTGTAGACCTGTGTCCAAGTCTTGGACCTATATGGATGCAGCCTACCATTGTAAGCATATAGATATACGATCACCTAGCCATATTACCTGTGTGACTTTCCTTCTATACCCAAATAGTAAACAAACACAAATGCACAGTGGTGCCTCAGTCTACTGTCTGTAGCTGAACTCCTCATGTAAGGGGCTCTAACTGGGATCATTTGAAAATAAAACATTTAAAACTCTTCATCAGACAATTCTCCTAAGCTGAAATGAAGAATCTGCTTTGCTTCCAAACTTGTCATAAATCTCTCTTCTTTGCTGCTATCTGATATGGAAAGGTAGGATAGCAATGTAGTCATTCTAGTAGCTGTGCACTGCTATAAAAATATCTTTATGTAAATGAAAAAATATCTAATAAAAATATCTTTATGTTTGTCCCATTTTTATGCATGATCTTCTATTTTCCTTTATACACAGACTTCTATGCTTCTACTGTTATTCTATTAACCTCCTCTCCATACTACACCTAGAGCAATCAATTAAAAAGGAAAATTGAGTTGTAGTTCTATTTTTCAAACTTTTTAATGATTTCTGTCTCCAAGAAAAATAAGGTTTAAGAGCATAGAAAATAAGACTCCCCCTATAATTGGAATCTTTCCTCTCTATGAATTTTGTTTTTAATTTCTCTCTGATTTTTTATGTTTTAGTAACACTGCTTAATATTATCCGCACAATTATTAATGCCTTTTTTTCTCCCAGTTCTTTGATTTTCTATAGCACTGGACCAGATGCACATGTGAACACTCTTGACCCTTCTAGCTGAGTATTCTTTAGTTTTCTAGAATCTGTTTGGTTCCTTGCAGCCACCAGGCTTGTTGTTGCACATGGTCAGGTTAGTCAGTTCTTCTTTACCTTGATCAGTCGCCTGCACATTCTGTCAGTCTGAAACCACTAAAGTTTAATTTTGGAGTCTATTCATATTTAAGATTGTTTGATATAATCTCATGGCCATGTGCATGAATATCTTTTAGTTCTTATCAAGCAACAGAGAACTAGATGTTAGAGGACTTTGTTGGTGATGCTACACAGAGAGTGACAATTTAGCTCAGGATCTGTGGTAACATATGGAGCAGTTCTTTGATGAAGGTGGAAAGGGCTGACTGGTTTAGAGAATAAATTAAGCAATCACTGCAACAATATTAGGTGCTTAGCATCATGTGTGAAGATTCCAAGGAAGAAAAGCTAAGCTTTAGAGTAGCATAACAAGCCTTCTGAGATTGCTGAAGAGCAAAGCCAAGAAAATAGTAAAGGACACAGAAAATAAATAAGCTAATTTTTATTTTAAGTTACTATTGTAAATAAAAATGTTTATACAGTTGAATTGATCTTTTTCTTTTTGCTATATTATATATGATAATTTCTTTTTATGAGATGGAAATTTTCTCTTCATACCATTAAGAGATACTCAGAAAAATAGCAGGAGACACTTTAGATATAGTTTGTGATGACAAATTTTGTCATCTTGACAGGATAAAAAAAGATTTTTACCAACTACACATCTGATAGAAGGCTAATATACAAAATATATAAAAAACACAAACTAGCTATCAAGAAAATAAATAATCACATTTAAAATGGGCTACAGAGAATTCTCAATAGAGGAATCTCAAGTGGCTGAAAAACACTTAAGGAACTGTTCAACATCCTTTACTATCAGGAAAATGCAAGTCAAACTGCTTTGAAATCTCATTGTTCATTTATTAGAGTGGCTAAGGTTAATCAAATAAGTAACAGCTCATGCTAATGAGAAAGAAGAGTGAGGAAACATTCATCCATTGCTGTTGGGAATGCAAATTTCTATAGCTTTTATGGAAAACAGTGGTGCTGTTGTTCAGGAAGATGCCAATTGATCTACTTCAAGATCCAGCTATAGCACTCTTAGTCATATATACAAAGAATACTTACTCCTATTGCATAGACACTTACTCAACCAAGTTTGTTGCTGTTCTATTCATAATAGCCAGAAGTTGGAAACAACAATCGCCCCTCAACAAAAGACTGGATGAAGAAATTGTACATTTAGACATTGTCAGCCATTAAAAACATGACACCATGATATTTGTAAGCAAATGGATGAAACTAGAAAAAACTTATTCTGAAAGAGGTGTCCCACATTTATAAAGATGAGTATGGTATCCAGTCCATTTATAGGTAGATATTAGATGTTAAGTCAATGATAATCAAGCTATAATACATAGAGCCACAGAGGGTAGATGTTGAGTAATGTAGACATACAGATATCTTTAGGTAAGGGAAATAAATAAATTGATATGGATGACTGGGGTGGGGTGCTGGAATGAGAAGATCAAGTGGGGAGGGGAAGAGAAGAAGTTATTGTGGAAGGTAATACAGGGAGAGAAAGCTAAAATTAAGGTGCCCTTGAGGAACCTAATACAGTCAATATAATAGACATTTACTAAAATATATACATATGTGAAGATGATCTAAATGAAATTGCCTAATTGTGCAGAGATATAAAACCAACTGGTGATCTCTTGTCCCCACATGAAGCTTCCCAGTACTGGGATTTGATTATATTTAATTTAGATGTTGGCTACAGGGGGCCAATCAGAATTGCCAGCAACCCCGGGCTGTTTCCAAGATAACAGTTCACTCTTCACAAACAGACATCCAGGCTCCACTGCTGATGTCAACACCTACATAACTCATTGAAGATGGATATGTCAAGCCAATGCCTACATAGAGCCTTCACACCTTCATACATTCTAGCATCTTTGGTACAAAATTGTATTTTGCACACTATCAAAAGAGAAATATAAACACCAAGGCAGTCACAAACACTTTATCTACAATGATGTACTGTCTGCAAGCTATGCTAGTGCGAAGGTGGCACAAAGCTGGTGAGAGTGTACAACCAATAACTGATTTGACATAAGGCTCACTCCACAAGATGGATCCCCTACCTAATATTGCTTGGGTGACCAAGAATCTGATACTAAATTGCCCAGAAACATAGGGCAAAACCAAATAATACTGGTCTGAAAAGAAGAAAAAACAAAACAAAACTGTAGTGATAAAATGATTCCTAATAATATTCTGCTATACTCATAAATCAGTGTCATGTTCAGCTCTCATCAGGGAAGCTTCCTCGTGCATCAAATGAAAACAAAAAATCAAGATGCATGGTCAGACACTGGGAAAAGCATGAGGGAACTTAGAGCACTCAGCCCTAATAGGCATATTTCCATCAAATGCAGCCCCTAAGGGCTCAGGGCAATCTACAGAAGAGGAGGAGAAAAAAAGTAAGAGCCAGAGGGGCTGTCTAAATCAGAAAAAAAAAAAAAAAAAAAAAAAAGCTTATTTGACCTCACAGAGATAGAAGCAATACACATGGGGTGGCCTGCATGGGTCTGCACCAGGTCCTCTGTACACACACACACACACACACACACACACACACACACACACCATATACACATGGCTTCTAGCTTAGTGTTTTTTTGTTTGTTTGTTTGTTTTTTGTTTTTTTTTGTTTTTTTTTTTTTTGGTTTTACGAGACAGGGTTTCTCTGTATCGCCCTGGCTGTCCTGGAACTCACTCTGTAGACCAGGCTGGCCTCGAACTCAGAAGTCCGCCTGCCTCTGCCTCCCAAGTGCTGGGATTAAAGGCGTGCGCCACCACGCCTGGCTAGCTTAGTGTTTTTTATAGGATTCCTAAATATGGACCAACTGAGTCTGATTCTTGTGTCTTGGGCGTTTTTCCTTCTGTTGGTTTTTTGTCCAACTTCGATGTTACAGTTTTTTGTCTAATCATATTTTACAAAATGAATGAATGAATGAATGAATGAATGAATGAATGAATATAAACCTAGCCACTTTGGGAGGGTAATATCTTAACTAAAACCTATCCCTTCTGGGAGAGGGAAATCAGTTTTCTCTCTGATTGAGTGACAATAGGTATATCAGCCATTCCAGGACAGGCTTCATGTTCAGGAGTACTTGACCAACATATAATGGACTCCACAGGTTTTTCTTGTTGTCATTGATTTCTGTTTATGTGGTGTGTGTGTGTGTGTGTGTGTGTGTGTGTGTGTGTGTGTGTGTGTGTGTGTGTATGTGTGTGTGTGTGTGTGTATGTGTGAACATAAGGTGTTATTTTGTTATTTGGTTACATTTTGATAGATTTCTTTTTCTTTCCTTTTGGGTGTAGCTTTGTTTCATTTTCTTAGTTTGTGTGTTGTTACTGCTGTGTTGAGTTTTGTTTATTGAAAAAGAATTCAAAGTTGGGTGTGTTAGGAACAGGGAGAGGTTCTGGAAGGACTTGGTAAAAAGAAAAAATTATGATCAAAATATATGTACATTGAAAACTTATTTTAAATAATAAAAACTATAATTAAGAAGTAAATAAATTTTGTATGTAAAAATTATCAGTGGGGACACTTCAGATTTAAAGATAATTTCATGTACTTTCCTAATTGTAGTTAAAAAATTTAAGTCTTGGACTATATATCAACTGTGTAGTTGAGGATAATGCTAATTAGAACTTTGCCAAGTGGAAAAGGGTTTTCCTGTTAAAAAGATATGTTTTGTTGATTAAATAAAGTAACAATTACTCCCATTTAAGGCATTTTAAAAAGCTGTTTATGTCTGAGGGAATCAGTCATGGCTATAGTGAGGCTTGATCTAACTAGACAGTTGGTATGAAATTTTTTAATGATTTACTTCAATAAGCATGAGCAAGAAAAATAATTTTACCTAGAAGACAAATCTTTGGGTATGTCTAAAGGATCCTTGAGTTTAAATTAATTGACATGAGCTCACATACCCTAGATATGGCGAACATTCCCTGAGACCAAATGCCATATTGTATAAAAAGAGAATGTGAGCTAAGGGCCAGTTTTCATCAAAATGAGTTATTTTATAAAAGAGTAGACATTCCCAATGGGTATCTAATGCTATTGTATATTTACATATGTTAGGGATATCATTCTGAGTATAACACTACATATCACAAACTATGTAACATGACATAAAATGTTTATTTGGGGACTGTTTCCAGATTTTCTCAAGACCTTACGTTTTATGTCTTTGACCTAAAATAAGCCAAAAATTGAATGACCCTAATTTTGTCATTTTGGTAAAGCCCTTACAAGCATCCATGATATTGATCTAAATGAATGCATGGCATTTTGACATCCATTTATCTTCTGAGCAGGATAAACTGATACCCTAGAATTAAAATGCTAATGTACTTCCTGGGGAGGTAAATGTCCAAAGTATGAAAGACACTTTCACATTAGCTGCTTTAGGATAAAGAGAGGCTAAGCAGAGTTTTAATTCAGAGTTGAAGCATTTTGTGGGACTTTAGATGTACATGAATTTAATAGTCACACTAGCAGGTCGTTAGGACTCAGGAAGGGCTGAGTTTCCCTTTAATGAATAGCCTATATCCTTCTGGAGTGTCTAAAGACAAAACTACTCACTATTCAGAAGATACTGTGGATCTTGGATGCAACCTCAAATTTTCTAATACCTCCAGGCAAAAGTAAAAAAGAAAAAAGTAAAAGTAATTTTAATTACAGATTGATCAAGTATTTAAAAATATAATTTCAGCATGAAATTACTGTTTTATTTTATACTCAAGTTGGAAGGTTGTTGACTACTTTAAGCTAAGAGCATCTTTTAACTTTAGACACATTTTTAAAAGCTCAAAAGTCACATACAGCTAACGGCCAGCATAGATTTCAAATTTCTTCATTTTACTTGATCCTTTCCCCTGCCCCCAGCCCCCAGATCTATTTAAAGTCTTGGATAGCGTTAACATTTTAAGAAACAAGTACCCACAGCAGATGCATTACAACCACGAAACACATGAAAACAAGCAACCTCTGTTATTCCTTTCTCCACACATCCTTAGATTTTGTCTGATAAATGTCATAAGCAATTCAGGCCTTTAAATAGTTGCACAATAACAATGTTAATGATCTAAGTCTTGTATTTGTATAATGAAGCCATGTCCGAGCTTCAACAACAAATAACACCTAAGCTATCTATGGAATCCCAACTACATTGGTATGAAGCAACATAACAAAAGCAAGACTCAGAAAGAGTACAGGGGTCCTGGCCAGCTTTCTGCTTTATTTGTGTTTAAGCAAAATTAGGTCTTCTTCCAGAATCAAGATGGATGCACTTGATGGAGAATCAAGAAGCCTATTGTTCTACACCCTAATGTGGGTGTTACAAATTTTATATGGACAAATTTGTCATTTGAAATTACATAGTTATAACAATGTTCTATTTCAGAGACACTTTATTTTAAATGTCTGAGTCCTTAGGTAAACAGGGGGGAATATGGTCATCCTGGATTATATCAGGAGTTTGCTACTAAACTGTTTAGTCATCCTAAGGGGACAAAGGCTCTGAAGGTCCTAGTAAAACATCTGGCTTCTTCTGATAAGCAGGTATCACTGGGATCAGTGATGCCCAATAGGACAATAGCAATAGGAAATGTGACTATAAATATAATGTTTATATGGCTAGATTACTGCTTTAAACATCATTAGTTATAATATTAGCTTCTTGCTATGAACTTAAAAGCCATAGAAATCCTCCTAGAATTGACAGCATGTCACAGAGTATACGTACAGCTAGTTACATTTCAAAATAATACAGGAGGGAACTTCACTTAGAAGCAGATTCAAGAAGACAAAGAGCTACTATAATTGAGAAAATTAATGTATAAGAACATATTATGTGAAGAATATTAAAGACCAGGAAAAGCTTATGGATGAAGAATAGTTAATTTTGAGCCATTTTTAAAGTCTTGCTATTTTGGTATGGATCCTTCCTTTTTTATTCTGATAAATTTTTTGTGGTAACTAGGCAAGTTGATATCATAGTGGGCTTAATTCCGTTTTGTTTATTGCCTTCACAGTCTTCTAGCACTTCAAAGCAGAGACATGAGAGTCTGCTCTTGAGCACCATGTTTCTGAGCGTAGAACAATGGTTGGCACGAGACCACCGCCTCGAGGTGAGTGTTGAATAACTTAGAGGGAGCACAGCACTCAGTATATTTTGTTGGAAGGATAGAATAAAAGTGACATGTGTTGATTTACAGTTAGAAAGTGACCTGAGGAGCTGTTTTTCAATGTTTTACTTACAAATGAAGCAAGTGGGGTCCTTGCAAAGGATCCTTCGCTTATGAGAAAACTGAGGGAGATGTAGGAACAAACAGAAAGCCACCTACGAGTGATTTGAATGTTCTATGCTAAGGTTAAGTAAGTCACATATCTATTCATTTGCAAAAAAAAATGTTATGTAAATACCATTTCTTTTGCTTCAATTTCTACCAAACACAGTCCAGCTCTCAAACCCTTTGGAGTACTGGATGTATACTGTGAACCTAAATACAAAATGTGAAACATTAAAATGTTTATTCAAAACTTGGAGTTTTAAAATTGGAGTGTTTGAAATATATTCCTCATTGGCTTTTAGCGCATGCTGGAACATAAGATGTGTTAATTTTACCTTCCAAGATTTTGTTGAAACTAGCAATCTGTGAAACTTTCAGAGGGCCAATACATGTGGTCATGGACTCTGCAATTAAACGGGTCCACCTGGATAATGAGAATTCACAAACCACATGAAACTCAAGAAGAAGGAGGACCAAAGTGTAGATACTTTGATCCTTCTTAGAAGGGGGATCAAAATACCCATGGAATGAGTTACAGAGGCAAAGTGTGGAGCAGAGACTGAAGGAATGACCATCCAGAGACTGCCCCACCCAGGGATCCATTCCATATATAATCACCAAACCCAGACACTACTGTGGATGCCAACAAGTGCTTGCTGGCAGAAACCTGATATAGCTGTCCCCTGAGAGGCTCTGCCAGTGCCTGACAAATACAGAATGAGGTGCTCACAGCCATCCATTGGACTGAGTACAGGGTCCCCGAAGAAGGAACTAGAGAAAGTACCCAAGGAGTTGAAGGGGTTTACAGCTCCATAGGAGGAATAACAATATGAACTAACCAACAACCCCAGAGCTCCCATGGATTAAACCACCAACCAAAGAGTACACATGGTGAAACTCATGGCTCCAGCTACATATGCAGCAGAGGATGGCCTAGTCAGTCATCAATGTGAGGAGAGGCCTTTGGTCCTGTGAAGGCTCTATGCCCCAGTGTAGGGGAATGTCAGGGCCAGGAAGTGGGAGTGGGCAGGTTGGTGAGCAGGGGGAGGTGAGAGGGATTAAAGAGAGGGGACTTCCAGAGGGAGACCAGGAAAGGGGATAACATTTGAAATGTAAATTTAAAAAATCTAATAAAAATTTATTTTTTAAGCCAGGCATGGTGTTTAATCCCAGCATTTGAGAGGCAGAGGCAAGCCTGAGTTCAAGGCCAGCCTGGTCTACAAAGTGACAGCCAGGGCTATACAGAGAAACCCTGTCTAGAACCCCCCCCCCCCAAAAAAAAAATTCATTTTTTAGAAAAAGAAAGAAATGCTTAAATGAATCACTTCTGTTAAATTGTTCTTACCACGTGGGGTAACAATTCATCAATGGAGTCTGGGGATTGTTAGACTGTAGACAACATTATAGGGATAGTTCATTATCCTGTCTGCCATACATCTCTAGAGGAAGAAAAGTTAACCTCCTCTGCAAATGGAAATGGTGCTGCCAGTGGAAATTCAAACCTGTTAGTGAATTTGAAAGATACACAAGGCCAGCATTTGACACATAAGTGTAATCTCAGTACTCAGGAAATAGAGGGGAGAGTTGCAAGTTCGAGGCCTATTTGGGTTGTGTGATGGCAATGGTTTCAGTCCTTTCCTCCTCAGCAAACAAGTAAGCAAAAAACAAAAGCCAAACACACCCAGTAATGTCCACCAATGATTTCCAAGGTTTAGTTAACATCTGCTAACCATATGCAATATAGATTATAAGTCTGTTGTGACAGCCATTGAGAACAACAGAAGAAAGAGGAAGGTTAGATTTCCATTTGGAGAAGGAGCTGTGGCTTCCATTTACTAAATAATTTTCTGCAAAAGGCCATTGCAGGTCTGATGTCAAAGGCATTCAGTGACTTTTGTGTTATTTTAAAATATAGTCAGGTAGAGTAGGGCTCAGCTTCCCCATATCTGGGAGCTGTCAGTATAGCACAGAGAGTGTTTGTACGATATTATCAGATCACAAAGAGAGACGATCTGATAATCAAGAAGACCTACTTTGGAAAGCATTTTTTTTTTCAAGGAAAGGTTTTCAAAAATTAAAAAGTTGTGAGGTAAAGCTCTCTCTCTTTTGTAAAGACCCACTCTTAATGAAAGAATTAGCACTGTGTTGGGAGTGGGGAACTGACACTTATTGTAAATAACTATTTTAATATTCTTTATGATGAGTGGCTTGGTTTGTGACTTGCCTTGATGTAGCAGTTTTCATTCTTTTCACTAATTGTTATAACTTGACAATTTTATTTAGATGAAGGCCAATCTCTATTTGCACACACAACTATTTTCAAATTACAATTAAATGAATATAAAAGCAGCATTAAATGAATATAAAAGTAGCAGTTAATAACGAGGATTTATGGATGACAGCAGTAAAAATCCCAGAGTAGCAATGTTTCTGATTGTACTTTATCCCCGCTGTGAGTTTGCTGTATTTACATTTAAAGTGGATGCTGTGTGTTGCTTCCACTTGTTTTTTAATGAGCTTCAGAGATGCTTGCTCTTGTGGCCCCAATGAAAGCCTCACTGCCTGCATTGATGCTTTTAGAAATAAGTGATTGACGGTGCATACTGGGCCAAGGACAGCCCAAGGAGCCCATGATACATTTGATATGTCCTTTCATATTTCAAAGAGCAAGACTGAATGGCCTCCTCAGTAGAATATGCTACTAGCTAGCAGACCTCAAATCCTACCACACTCATGCAGCTTGTTAGTAATGCAAATGTCCTAGGGGGCATGGAGTAAGTATTTGGGGCACTGATATAGCAGATAGTTCTTAGATTCGGTTGATAAATATTTAATCATTGAGCAAATGGAGAAAATGTTGAAAGTTTTGGTGAAATTTTTATTTTAATTATTAGAGCATCTGGTATGTTCTTATTTGGAAAGTTATTAAATTTATCATATTAAAGAATAGAGAGACCCGTGGCATCTCATCGCCCAGTAGAGTCGCCACTGCTGTCTCCACAGGCACCAAGATATCCAACTGAGTGGTCTTAAAGGAAACCAGCCACCCTGGGAGCTGGTATATCTTGTCAGGACCTCAGCTGAATGACCAGCTAGAAGGTTGGCTTTCACAAGTACAGTCTACTAAAGACCTGCTAGAGCCATTATTGCACCCCATGCAGGGGATACATGTACTGTGGGTCTTGTGCTGCCCATGCTTATAAAGAAGTAGATCCATCTGTTACCCATAATGCTGAGTTTACCAGTATTCCTGTACTGGTTGGAGCTCTGAGTGAGTCTAAAGGACAGGAATTCAGAAAACTCTTCAGTAAATATCTAGTGGACCCTAGTAATCTCTTTGTGGTTTCTTCTGATTTCTGCTACTGGGGGTATGAGTATTATAGAACAATTATATCATGTATCTTTTAGCAATTATTTGAAGAAATATCATAATACTATATGTGGAAGACCATCCCATCACGGTGTTATTAAATGCTATCACAGAGCTTCAGAAGAATGGAATGAATATGAGCTTTTCCTTTGAATTATGCCCAGTCGAGCCAGTATAGAAGCAGTATAGTAACTGAGAGTTCTGTCAGTTACGCGGCTGGAACACTCACAGGCCACTGAAGCTCAGATCCACAGGGACATCACCCGCACAGATTTGTCCTCTGTCCAGGGTCCAGCCTAGCCTTTACCAAAATGTTGCTTCTGGTGTGGTGGGATTCTGAAACCTCAGACTAATAGAACTCTCTTCTTTTCTAATAGTTATAGTCCTCCTTAATTTCAACTCATTTAAAAAATGCTTTCTAATTTGGGACAGTGGAAGAAAGGCTGGAATCAAAATATTTGCCCAACTGGCACACAGTGACTTGTAAAGCATTTAGCATATCTAAAAATTTGCACTCTTTGTAGACTCATGCACATATATTCCACTTTCAGAATAGTTCTGCAAATTGTACACAGACAAAGGGTGAAAGCTTTTTAATAAAAGAAATTGCATTTATAAATGATCTGTATTAGAACATAAGAAATCTCCAGTTATAGACAATTACTACCCATGTTGTGCAACAGATACCTTTTATTTTAGTTGCTAATAAAGGGCTACACAACTCAAAAAAAAAATAGAGAAGAAAACTATGTCTTCAGTTCATTATGGAAGGTTAAGATTATTGTTTTTGAGGTTGGTGAAAGGTAAGTACAGTTGTCCTTAATACTCTATGGAGGAAAGACCCTCAGCATCTACTCCAGGTGACAGATTAAAAGTTCTCTTCTGTCTTGTTCATTTGCTCAGGCTGTTGCTGATGGCGATGGGCACTGTCATAAACAGACTTGGTGCTGTTTCTTTTAATTGGCATATCTGTATTTCTTATTCACAACATTCTTACAAATATAATGGTTAGGAATTTTGAAATGAAGGACACACAGGGCGAGAAAGGCTTCCATTTTCTTACCACTGTCTGTGAGGCAGTGTTCGCTGACATTGGCCATGTGAATGTATTTGCATATAGCTCACAACTCCTCTGCCTTTCATCTTGTCCCTCTTCACTCTGACCCTGCACTCAAGTGAACCTCTTTTCCAGACTCCCTGAGCTTCTCAATGGTACTTGGAATCACAATGTTGGCTTCATTTTCTGGGTCCTTCTCTGTTCTCAAAGAGCAAACAATGCTGAGAAGAAAACCATCAAGTTTCAATAAAGATGGCCAAAGATTAAAAAGAAAGAAAATTTAAGGGAATGAAGTGTTGCTTATCTGACACTTTATCTGTCACATGCTATATCCACCTGCTGTATCTGGAATTATTTCTCCACTTTGATGATGAAGTAAACAAGGCAGTCCAGGAAGGGGATGGAGAGATGATGGCTCAGTACTTAAGATCACTCGTTCTTGCAGAGGACCTGGGTTCAATTTCCAGTACCAACATGGTGACTCACAATAACTTCAGTTCCAGGTGATCCAATGGCTCTTCTGACTGCCCAAGGCACTGTGTACACATGTCATAGTACACAGACATACACACAAGCAAAACACTCACATGCATACAATAGATTGAATAAATATTAAAAGAAAAGAAGGTTCAGGGAACTGGGCAGATCCTGGAAGCACCCATATGCCAGACTGCATTCAGCATGGTCTGCTTCTGAATTTCTGTACTTGTGTTTCACAACTTGTCTAATTTCCCAAACTATACAAGAAATGGAAGAATGTGCTGAAGTTTCCAATGGAGCAGAGAAGGGATGCTAAAATCTCTGGTTTCCAATATTCATATACTATTATTTTTACACGTGTTACATTAAACATTTTATCTTCTCATTCAACAGCTCCTTTTCCAGAAAAATAAATCACCATGAAACAGGTAGCCTTAGGCCATGGTCAAGTGTTGCCAGAATTCAAGGAGGTCTCTGGTAGAAAATTCACCTGAAGTTAAGAATGGGTCTTATTATATTGTGGGACAAAAAAATACCTGCTGACATGAGCAGAAGACACTTTTTCTCATCTCTGTTTGTATCTGTATTGTTTCTACATATAAGGACAAACTTACACCTAAGTAGTTTTGTTTGGTTTTAGCCCCAAACTTTCATAGCTTGATACAAATCAATGTTCTCATAATTATGTTAATAAAGAAAAGATGATAAAGCTAGAGTGGTTTAACAAAGTCATTCTGCAGGACTTCTTTGGCAAGTGAATTGACAGTCAGATTCATTGTGTTAAGTGTGTTACTTTCTGAACCAATTTCTATGAAATGAGAATAAGAATGTGAGTGGAAGAAAGAGAAACATAAAGAAATTTGTAAAGTGTTGAAACAGAAAATCTCAGATAAACTAGGCTAAATAAAAACAAACTAAAAAGGAACATCTCACTTATACACACACACACACACACACACACACACACACACACACAGACAATATTCAAAATATTTGGTGATTAAAACAAATTAAAGGCCACCCTCCAAACCTCCGTGTGTTTAACAATACCAGACATTATTTAGAATACTATTGGAGCTTAAAACTTACACAATCTTTTCAATTTTATAACTTATGGATGAAATGTGAGTCAAAACCACAATGAAATATTTCATACTTAAGTAAATTTCTTTTCTTAGTTTTACATTTTGTATTTACTCGATTTAGATGCCAATCTAAAAACATTTATACTAAAATTAAAAAAAAATAATAACAAAACTGGAAAGAACCCTAAATATCATTGTTTTAATTCCTTTTTTATTCTTGTGGAAAAAGAAAAAAAGAGAAACAAAAAAAAAAAAAACTCAACAAAAGTAATGAGAGGGGTAAAGTCTATTTTGGGTTCACAGTTCAGGGTGGTGCCAGTGTGGTCAAGAAGGTGTAAGGGCAGGAAGACAATCATTGATCCCAAAGCCTGTCTCCACTGACTAACTTCCTTCAGGAAGGCTTCCCTGTTGACTTTTACTGACCTGTGGAGACCTTGTCTGCTTGACCTGGGTTCTTCGGACCTGAAAGTGTGGGATGGACTAAATAACTCGGTAAAAAAAGAGTTAGAAACATAAACTAATAAATCAAGGCAATTGCTTTGAGAGGGAGTAGATGTTTTGTTAATTAGAGTTCAAGAGGTTGTTGAAGGTGGCAAATGTGAGGGCTCATAAGCTTCTATTAACCTCTCCCCCATTAATGGTTATCGTCACCAAGTAAGCAGTGACATTACTCAAGTAAGAGATTTCCTCACTGTTTCAGTAAAGTGTTTTTCTTTTATCAGTTTCCCAGTTAAGTAATTGTTTAAAACTATTCTAATGAAATGCCATACATTTCAATGGCTTTAGAGACAGACAATAGTTAAGCAGTGGTCACTTTCTTTTATAACACTTGTTTTAATTATCATCCTAGCCAAGACACAGTTCACTAAATGTCCTCTAAAAACCTACAGAAATTCCCAACTGGATGAGAGAGGAAAGGATAAACACTCTGCAAGAATTCAGACCTGGTGGGATGTATTACTGTAAATAAAGGCAATCCGACATGACAGGATAAAATATGACAAAGAAGCTGAGCTGTAAAGGTGAGATGACGTAATGCTGGGTCACTGAGCCCAGGGAAATCTGCAGAAATCTGGAAAAGCCCCACCTACCCTGGGTGGTGGTAGGCAGTGCTTTCTGCATCCTCCACTCAAAAGAAATAGAAATGCTGACTTTTAGCTCATGGAGTGCTAGAACCATTTGATTTGTTTCATTTGGTGCCCCTTGCCCCACATTTGCATATGTTGGGGGAGAAAAATAAAGACCTGTGCGTTTTATCTTTACTCATTAGTATTTCCTCATCTTTAAAGTATGGAGTTAGCTTTTCCATGAGATGCTGGAATGTATGGTGTCCATGCAGAGATAACCTAGGTAGGTAAAGAAGTGTCAATTTTTGATAAAAAGACAGGTGAGACAGCAGCAGTCACACACTGTCCCCATGGAAGTGCCTCTCTTTACCATGCATTCAGTCTTGTGTTTTGATTTTCTTTTTCAAATCATATTCAACACAGAGAGACAGTGTTGCTAGGTTTCCAGATCCTATAGGGTTTTGGAGGTCCAGCATTTCATCGTGAGGATTCTTCATTTGAAAAGAAATGAGACTGGAATGGGTGCCCTCAAAGGTCACCTTTTGAATTTATATGCACCTTTCTTTCATCTATTCCATTACAAATGTGAATTTGTGGGCAAGGCAATATTTTTTACTGAAGAATTTTTGTGATAAGAAAGGAGTACTGTCTGATATTTTAACTATAATTATTTCTGTACCAAGGGGGTCATGGTGTTTTTTTTAAATACAGTGTTGAACATAATACAAAAATTAGAAAAAAGGAAAAATAATGCTTATTTCTCTGCCTTTAGCTATCTTAGCCATGACTAAACTCAGTAAAAAAATGGAAGGGAAAGGGATGAAAAGAGATTATGCAAAGGAAGGATTTGTTATTGATTTGTTTAGGAAATATTTCTATTCAGAATTTTGTTTTATTTTTATATGTTAATGTATATGGATATATACATGTGTGTGCACATGTATAAACAAATGCACCTGCATGTGAATGTATTTGTGTGATGTCCACAGATTGTCATTGGCTGTCTTCTTTGATTGCTCCTCACCTTAGTTTTTTGAGGCAGAGTCTCTTACTGAACCTGAAACTCTGAGTAACTATCTACACTTCTCTGGCACTGGAAGTATAAGCATGAGCTATTAGGCTTGGCTTTTTAAATTTGTGCTGAGGAACTTAGCCCCAGTTTTCATGTTTATGTGTCTAGCACTTTACTAGCTGAGCCATCTCCTTGGTCCCCTAAATTTTTATTTTATTATTTATTTGTTGGTTGGTTTTACAAGACAGCGTTTATCTGTATAATAGTCCTGGTTGTCCTGAAACTCACTTTGTAGTTCAGGCTGGCCTTGAACTCATAGAGATCTGCCTGCTCCTGCCTTCCAAGTGCCAAGACTAAAAATATGCATGATGGCCCAGCTAAAATCTTGGGTTTTTTTGTTTTGTTTGTTTGTTTGTTTGTTTTTGTTTTTTAATACAAAACTAATTAAGCACAATGTAAGTGTGGTTAACAGTGCATAGTAGCCTATAACCTTTTCAAAGGTTTTAAGTGAATATTGACAATTAATAAAAATTATCACAAAGCTGTTTTAGCTGATATCTTTAGAACCTTGTGAGATTGAAAAATATTAAGAGCTGAAGTATAAATGTCAAAATTTCATATACATATTCCATTAAATTTTAATGTTTCATTGTATATGAATTCAAGGACTAAAATTCATAAACAATGATAGTAACTTCTTCAAAAATAGGCATGTTGATTGATGTCATCCTTGTTCAAAGCGCCTTTGGTTTGTCATATTGGTCAAACTTTACAAGTGCAGCTCCTGACGTTGGTAGGAGACTCAGTCTCACAGCAGACTATCTGAAACTCTGGCTCTTAATTTTTTTTTTTTTTTTTTTTGGTTTTTGATCCCTCTTTCACAATGTTCCCTGGTCTTAGTCATAGAGTATATTATAGAGGTAAACATTGGGCCTGAACTCCACAACTCTACATTTTGATTGGCTATGGATTTTTGTACATCTCTGTGTGTTGCAAAGAGATGTTTCCATTATGAGGGATGAAGATTACACTTATCTCTGTGTAAAAGAAACATAGTTGTAGATTGTTGTTAGAGATTAGGTTGGTTTAATAGATTAGTAGCTGTAAATTCTCCACCAGTAACTGATTTCATTAGCACTGAGAGGTTAGCTAATCTTCAAGTACCAGGCATAGTATCCCTCTTGTTAAACAAGTCTTAAAGTCAAACTAGAAAGCTGTTGGTTTCCATAAAGTTGTGCATGACACTGCTGTACTCTTAAAGCTATTGAATCATGTTGATTGTTGATGTAATTCATGGTTTTCATAGCAGAGTAGGACTGTTGGTGGGATCTTTTGAAGCTTGCATGTTGCTTTCTGGTACCAAAAAAGCTAATTCTCTATTGCTATTGTTGTCTCTATTGTTATTTACCATCTTCTTTCCTTCTCCTTTATTTCCTTCCCTGTCCCTTCCCTAAGAAACAGTGTCTTTCTTATTTTCCCTATTTCATCACCAGTACCTGTGAGTTTGAGGCCAGCCTAGTCTACATAGTGAATTCCTGGCCAGCCTGGATACTTAGTAAGACCTTGTCTCAAAAAAAAAAAAAAAAAATTCCACACATTTACAATCTGGGATCTCACTAAAATGCAGGATCTAAGACCATATTTTGAAGTAGAAGCTGAGGTTTTACCCTTCTCACAGGTTCCCAAATGATGTCAATACTGGTAGACATTTGTACCACATTTTGGAGTGCAAATTAATTAACATGTTTACATACTGCTACTGATTCATTGTCCTTGCTGCAAGCCAGGTAGTGGGGCAGCATCTGAGGCCTGAACTTGCCTGGACTTAGCCAGTTCTTGGAAACATAGATTTAGGCCGCTTCTCCTGAACTGCCAATGTGAAGCCTGTCATGAAGTCAGCCAGGCCTTCTCATTTCCCCCTTCAGTTTTGAGCCATCTCAAATCCTTGAGATGTCTCTATGTGCTGGTATTGTTGTTTGAGAATAAATCTGTTCCTTAACAAACCTAACTAAAGTATTGATTATGCAGGGACCACAAGTCAAAGCTAACATCAGTAGGATCTGTCTTGTAGTCTCTTTCTGATTGAGGCCATGGATTCTTTGGCCACCCCTGAGTGGTAAACATAGAAATAGCATTCCTCATCTAAGGCTTCACAGAGTCCTTTCTGCTGGGGGAACAGCAAGTCTAGGCCTCTCTGTTCTGTAAGACTACTTCTGCCAGGGAGTATAGGGAATCCTGCAGGGCCATGATGGACTTTTTCATCATATATACATATATGTATACGTATCTTACTTGGGGGCATGGGTCAGGGTCTTACACAGTGTGGCTGTAGAGGTGGGAGTAGGCTGGGGGTACCTTATTTCCGAAGCAGAGTCCCTGTCTGGCAACCAACAGTTCTATGTTAAGTCTGGGGAGAGAGGAGTTAAGAAGCAGCAGTCCAATCCGCCTTCTTCCCAGCCACTGTAAACTTGATGACAACGTTGTTGCATGAACCCCTGGGTGAACCTAGATAGTAAGAGGGATACTGGTTGGTGCAGAAAAGTATAAGCAGCAAAGAAGCAGGGTCAGGAGCACTGGGGTCACATTTTCAGGAGATTGACAGGGTGAAGGGGTAACTTTCTATCATTCTTGTGCAGTTTGCCTGGAAGTCTTTGCTGCTGGAACATCAACTCCTGAATCTCTCCTGGCAGGCTTAAAGCAGGAGTAGTGTATCCACGTCCTGATCCTGTCTACTCTAACAGCCACAGGCATGATATGAGGTCATTTCCAGTGAGGTTCCAGAGTCTTGTGGCTATGTCTTTTAATCTAGACTTTATCACCTGGTTCAAAGCAATGAGCATTATGGGGAGGAAGACTCATAAACCTGGCAGATGGCAGGCCAGAGTTGCTTCTCACCTCCAAGGATTTTAAAAACGTATGATGATCATATTTAGCTAAGATATCAGACTGGATGTTAGGCAGCAAGGGAGGGGGACTTCCATATAGGATCTCAAACGGGTGGGACCTAATGTATAGGGGGAATTCTTAGCCCTACATAAGGCATAAGGAAAGAGAGGCCCCCAGTCACCACCTGTTTCAAGGGTTAATTTGGTTAAGGCCTCCTTCAGGGTCCGATTCATCCTCTCTACTTGCCCTGAACTCTGGTGTGTGAAGCTTGATGAATCTAATGGATGAGTTGCTGAGCAAACTCAGTATGTAGGATGGCGCAGCCTTCAGAGGTCAGCAACTATCCATCTCTTCTGTAAACTCCTTGGTATTTCTCCTGATGTCATTTGTCTTCACCAGTATATTCAGGGATGACTGGGAGTGTGGGGAGTGGCAAAACTACCGGGATATTGACAGTAGAAGCGTGGGTGGTCTCCCTTTCAGCTTAATTAGCTATCCTGTTCCCTAGGGCTATTTCTGATGCCTTTTTGTGATGCCCAGGGCAATGAATTATGGACACCTTGAGAGGAAGCCATAGTGCCTTCAATAAAGCAAATATTCCTTTAAGTAAAAACTTAAAAAAAAAAAAGGTTTTTACTTAATGGTTTTTACTTCAGCAGTCAATAATCCCAACTGTTGTCAGTGTAAATGTTAGCTATGGCTCCTTTTGCTCATTTTAAAGCCTGCATTAGAGCCTTTGGAAGTCGAAAAACCCGACTTCAAGGGCCACCGTTACGTCAACGGGTTTATTGTCTCAGGTTCAGGTAATGATGACGGGGACGTATGGACTTAGGTAAGATCTACTTCGATAAGGTTAGGTACTTCAACTATGTAAGGTACAGACCGGTCCCATACAGTCAGTTCAGGCCGGACTACAAGACCTACACGGGATCTTGATATGAGCAACCATGCTGCACATGTGAGGATGGGCCAGGTATAAGGGAGGCTGGGATTAGGGCAGTTGATAGGTCCTATCTTATGCGAGGGGGATTCAAAAGTAGAGTCTGAAAGTGTCTGGCATTGGACAGCCATCAGCTGGGTGGATTCTTCAGGACCCCTTCAAGAGCATGGCGAGGAGGGGGTGTGATAATAAGTTCCTGCCCCGTGGATATTTTGTCAGTGTCCTTGACTAGCATGGCAGTGGCAGTTATGATCCCAAGGCAGGCTGGCCATCCTTGGGCCACCAGGTCCAGCTTCTTAGATAAACAAGTTACAGGTCTTTTCCATGGTCTGAAAGTTTGGGTGAGCACCCCCTTTGCTATCTCGTTTTTCTGGTGCACATACAGGTGGAAAGGTTTGTGACTATCTGGGAGGTCCAAGGCTCGAGCCTCCAATAAGGCTCTTAGAGTCTTAAAAGACATGTCAATATCAGGGGTCCTTTCTATTTTGTCTTCTTAACCCCCCATGGCTATCTCAGTGAATCCTGACACCCAAAGTCTACAAAATCCAGCAGATCCCAGAAATTCCTATACTTGACTTCAGGTTGATGGAAATGAGAATCTAAGGATGTTTTCCTTTCTGGAGGTCCAACAGCATACATTGGCTGCCCCCCAACCCCCACATACCCTCTTGAATATGTTCCCCAAATAGCTGACCTCAGGTTGACAAAGCTGAGCATTCTTAGCAGCCACCTGGTAGCCAAGTTGACTCAGCTCCTGTAGCAGGTCTCCTGTGGCCTTCTGCCTGTCATGTCTCCAAGTCGAGCACCAATCATGCATGTTGAAGCACAGTTATTTGGGGGTGGCCAGCCATTACTTACCCAAGTCCTCATACAGTGGCTTGCCAAAGATGATAGGTAAGTTCTTGAATCCTTAAGGCAGGAATATACAATTCAGTTGACCCTTGATGCCTCTCTTCAAATCTTGTCATTCAAATAGAGGCTGGCTTTTGGATGCCAGAGGCAGGCTGCAAAGCCATTCAGTGGCTGAACCTTTCAACAGATGTCAGGGGCAGCTTGGTTAACACGTTTTTTCATAGCTGACTGGTGCTCTCTGACTTCTGGGTCAAAAGCAGTGTAGGTCCTATAGGCTTCAAAAAGTCTTTCTAGATATTCCCCGGGGCTGTCATTATTTCCCTGTATTACCCGGCTCACCTTAGATAAATTTGTGAGCTGTCTGGCAGTCTCTAGGAAGGCCCCCATCAGAATCTGACAGTAACCTGGAGCATCTCCTTACCTTCAGCAGTGTTAAAATTCCAGTCAGGTTGAGTGAAAGGAAAGGCTGCATTGATATCTGCCTGAACTGAATGGGCAGCCCATTTGCTCCCGGAAACAATTTCTAGTCAAGTCCCATAATCCTCTCCCCCTCCGCCTCCCCCTTCCTCTCCTTCCCCCCTTCTACCCACCTCCCCCGAGTTGTCATGAATAGGACCTGGAGCAGTTGCTGACAGTTGTAGAAGGTGGGCTGGTATTTCAGCATGATTGAATTCAGAGGACCTGTGAGAGCTGATGGTCCTTCTAAAAAAAAATGGGGATTTCTGCAACTTCCAATTTTAAAGATGATTACTGGCAAATGATGCATGAACTTTCTTTCCTGATCATCTGAGTGTCCAAGAGGGGCGAGACCTTAGTAAAGTTGGCCCTCTAGGCAGTATGGGCCAGAATGTGAGGTGGACACCAGGTAGAGTCAGGAGAGTCAGGAGAGTCAACTGCTGCTCCTCCCCTAGTCTGTGCTGGTTTGGCAGTGGCAGGGGCAGCATCAGCAGTGGCAGGACCAGGAACAAAAGGAGGAGGAAAGAGATCCTCCTCAGGAGCAGAAATGGGGAGTAAACCAATAGTCTGAGGCTGACCTTCTTTTAGAAGAAGGGTGGAGAGCATTGAGGCCCATAGCACATGGTCTGGGTGGCTCCAGGCCCCACAAACTAAACCTGTACCTTGTAAATGATGGAAAAATGGAAAGTTCCCTCCTCAGGCCATCCTACTTTATAAATGGGCCATTCATTCCTGCTAAATAGGGTTAGTTTGCAGGGATGAACAATCAGACCAGAGTCTCCTGCAACTTAGTAAAAGTCCTTAAAATGTTTTAGGACCAAGTCCAGTGAGGTGCTTTGTCCCTGTCCTATCCTAGGAATCAAAGAGAAATTTTTATGAGAGAACAAAAAGCACAAACAGAATACTCACAGAAAAACACAGAAGAACATTCCTGGGAAAACAAAAACAACCCAAAAGGCTATCTTAGATGGTCTTCCTACCTGTACATGAAAGACCCATAGACCCACAGCTAGTTCAGAATCTAGATGAGAACTAGCAAGTTCTCCTGCTTCTGGTAGTGGGGAGAAAGCATCTACCATTGCCCCTGGCCAGTTGACAAAATGCATCTGATTTGTCCCTCTCAGCCCCTAGACTATGCCCAAAACACAGATTAAATCAGAGACAGAAACATAGATATGGACAACAGAAAAGACAGTTAGGTGCCCACCCACACTTACTGATCAGAAAAACACTCCACTATTTTGTTATGGAGCAGAGGGTGAGCAGTCTCCTGCTAACAGATGAGCCCCCAAATGTAAGAATCCATTATTTACCCAAAGACTGATACCCTGGACTCAAATAGTGTGTAAACTCAAACATCGTTTTGTTCTGCAGAAGCCCAGCATGCTGGGGTTTCTCATTACCAATATAGAGAGACAACCTAGTGAGTTCACAGGGGATTCTGGGGTAGGTGATTTTATCTTGCTCCATCTCTATTGACATTCCATTATTGGGCATGGGGGCTGGAAACTGTTGCTAGGGAGGTCTAGAAACTGCTACTGACTCTTTGTCCTTGCCTCAGGACAGGTAGTGGGGCAGCCTCTGAGTCCTTAACTTGCCTGGACTTTCCCGGTTCTTGGAAACAGATTTAGGCCACTTCTCCTGAACTGCCAATTTGAAGCCCATCATGACGTCAACCCAGCCTTCTCACTTTATACCTGCCTACTCACGACTCCCCCCACCTGTTCTGATGCCCATTCTGCTTCTTTTTCCCTGTAACATTTTCAACTTTTTACTCATGACTCATATCTCTAGCTAAAATCTGAAAAGCATATTTACTAAATAAAAATAACCATTTCTTGAATTTTTATGTCTTGGTATTTCTTTAATTTTTAATATTCTGACAAAACTAGACCCTTTAACATTCACTTGCTTTAAATCTAACAATGAAAAACTATTATTAAGTTCAATAATTAACTTCTTTTCAAATTAACTACAAAGAAAAGTATGCTTATCCCTAGTAAACACTGTCCAAAACTAACATTTGTATTTACTCATTAAAACATTATATTATGACAAAAAACGTACATTTTACCTTCCTAAAGTAACTGAAAATTTAGATTGGTGAATTGAATAATCACCTTATTTATTGCTTGTAGATTCCCAAATCTGTATCTACAGCTCCAAGCAGCTGTAGTCTTTATAGCAAGATATTTGACACTGTCATTTGAAAATGTCACAGGCACATCTGCTTCTACACACTCTTAAATATTTCTGCCACCTTCTATAACTCATGTATTTATCTCTCCTACTGAATACCTTCATCTGACTGGCTGTTAAAATCTCATGTCTCTCTGGTTAACTCCTGATGTCAACATCCATCTAATCAAACACTAGTTCCTAGACCTACTCTCTCAGTCAGTCCTCTTTTCTCCATCCTGGATAAGGTCTATCTTTGGTTCAGAATATTATTGCCTTCCAGATTCCCTATAGCCTCTGAATCAGCAGTGTGGTTTTAAAAACTTGTGTCTAATCTAATCTCTCCTTTTTTTTTCTGTTTTTTTTAATTGGGTATTTTATTTATTTACATTTCAAATGTTACCTCCTTTCCAAGTTTTCCCTCTGGAAATCCCCTATCCTATCCCCCTGCCCCTGCTTCTATAAGGGTGCTCTCCCACCCAACCACCCACCCACTCCTACCTCCCTACTCTGGCATTCCCCTACACTGGAGCATCAAGCCTTCACAGTGACCAAAAGACTCTCCTCCCATTGATGCTCAATAAGGCTGTCCTCTGCTGGCTGGAGCCATAGGTTGCTCCATGTGTGCTCTTCGGTTGGTGGTTTAGTCCCTGAAAGCTCTGGAGAGTCTGGTTGATTAATATTGTTGTTCTTCCTATGGGGTTGCAAACCCATTTAGCTCCTTCAGTCTTTTCTCTAACTCTTCCACTGGGGACCCTGTGATCAGTTCAATAGTTGACTGCAAGCATCCACCTCTGTATAAATCAGGCTCTGGCAGAGCCTCTCAGGAGACAGTTATATCAGGCTCCTGTCAGCATGTTCTTCTTGGCATCCACAAATGTCTTTGGGTTTGGTGACTGTATATGGGATGGATCCCCAGGTGGGACAGTCTCTGGATGGCCTTTCCTTCAGTATCTGCTTCACACTTTGTCTCCATATTTGCTCCTGTGAATATTTTGTTCCTCCTTCTAAGAAACACTGAAGCATCCACACTTTGGTCTTCCTTCTTGGGCTTCATAATGTCTGTGAATTGAATCTTGTGTATTCCAAACTCTTGGGCTAACATGCACTTATCAGTTAGTGTACACCATGAGTGTTCTTTTGGGTTACCTCACACAGGATGATATTTTCTAGTTCTAACCATTTGCCAAAGAATTTCATGAAGTCATTGTTTTTATAGCTAAGTAGTACTCCATTGTGTAAATGTACCACATTTTCAGTATCCATTCCTCTGTTGAAGGACATCTGGGTTCTTTCCAGCTTCTGGATATTATAAATAAGGCAGCTATGAACATAGTGGAGCATGTGTCCTTGTTATATGTTGGAGCATCTTTTGGGTATAGGCCCAGGAGTTGTATAGCTGGGTCCTCATGTAATACTATGTCCAATTTTCTGGGGAAACACTAGACTGATTTCCAGAGTGGTTGAACCAGTTTGCATTCCACCAACAATGGAGGAGTGTTCCTCTTTCTCCACATCCTCACCTTGCTGGTGGCTACCCCCAGTTCCCCATTCCCCATTGCTACATACCTCTGTTCAAATTCCTGACCCTCTGTATATCATCTTTGTCTCCTCCCATACCTGACCCTGTCCCTCTTTTCCCTTTCCCCCTCCTCTCTTCATCCCAAGTCCCTCTTACCCTCTAACTCCCATGAGCATTTTGTTCCCCTTTCTGAGAAGTACATGCACACTTTGGTATTCCTTCTTCTTGAGCTTCATATGGTCTGCAAATTAAATCTTGAGTATTCTGAGCTTTTGGACTAATCAGTGTCTAGTCCCTCTTCTTTTTTTTTTTTTTAAACAATTGCTTTTTTATTCTAAATACCCATAAAGATAGGTCTAGTCCCTCTTCTTATCCTAAAGACTTACAGTTCATTTCTTTGTATTGCACCAGTGACACCATTCAATCTTCTATTACAGAGTCAATTATTAGTAGAAAATATGTTTTGCTCTTGAATTCTCTTTTCTTTTACCACAGCAAACACCCTTCCATACCTTGTATGAGTCTTGGCTTCTCTTAGCACCAGAATTTACCACATGCCCGTCCCTTTGCTTAGAGAGAATCCAAATGCTTATGCTACATATTATTTATTCTTCTTCAGAGCCCTCTAGTCTGAGCTCAAATGCAGCCTTAAACTGGGCTAGATGCTCCAGCTGTAGTCCACTGGCAGCAACCTGAAGCACTCTTAACTAGACTTCTTGTTGAATATAAGCTCTCTAAAAAGCAAGTACTTCACCACTCCCTTTCTAGTGCTTAACATATCAAGTAGGTAATAGTCACTTAGCATAGAATTAGCCATCTGAAGATAATAGAAAAATTACAACAAAATATGTTAAAACATACTCTTAAAGAATGTTTGATGACAAGGGAAATGCTGATATAAGGAAAAATTATATGCAATAAATTTAGATTAGATTAAATAATTTTGACTTTGCAAAGTAAGATGTATGGTAAAGTAAAATGGATGCTCTTATATTGAAATAGCTAAAAGCATACTGAATATTAATAGAACATATATTTTGGTGGCATTCATATGATTTTACTCAGGTATATCTTTGTCAGCTTTTCAAAATAAACACATATTAACTCTTAAATCAAAAATTATTCTAAGAAAAAAATCAATGTTTTTTTATATTCTAATGAATCACAAAAATTAAAAATACTGATTTCTAATTCACTACAAGAATTATTTTGGATAAAACATTTTATATTTTTTTGGTTACACTTTGAGACACATAAGATGTTTTTCAAATGAGGTCTAGTAATCTTAGCTTAATAGAGCTTCTCTTCAACTTGGAGATATGAATGTACACTAATATAAAAAATTCATTTTTTCTTTAACCTTACTGGTATTATTTTAAAAACTTTTTTCTTCCAAGTAATTATTTCTGACATCATTTTTATATTATATCAATTAGGTTTTTGAAATGTTAGAATTTTTCCATACTTAAATTTAGAGAATATAAAATTCCTAACCATTTCATAGAGATGATATATTGTAGTATTTGTTAGTAAGCAGCCACAGCTTGCCACAGGATATGAATTTCTTCATTGTGAAAAAATACACAAAACATAAGGAATATAGTTATTACTATCTCTCAACTAAATAATTCTGGATGGCTTATTAGTCTTTCAATTGTATTGTTACCTTTTTAGCTACATATCAGAAGTTGTTCTAAAGTGAAACCCTAAGCATCAGTCATTACAATTAGTTTTGACTTCTTTTCTCAAAAGCATTGGTAGATGATCTTTATATATTTGGCAGAACAAAAGCTCCAAGAACATAAAGTGGATAAGATGAAACCCCTGTCTTTTAGGTGCTCATAGCATGCCAAGGGAGACTATTAAGATGATGGATGTTGACAAAGAAAACCACATTCTGCTAAGAAAAAAAATCAGGCACCTATAGCTCAGAAGAGACTGATGAAGGTGCCAGGGAAGTCTCCCTTCTGTTTCCTCATCTGTGCAAGCTACCGTCATCTGTTACCTGGGTTAATAAAATCACCCTTACTTTGTCATTCTGTTTGATCTCATGCTCCAAAAAAAGTGTTTTCAACATGGCAGCCAGCCAGATACTTTCCAAACCATATCCTTGCCTGTAAAAATCTTCCCGTAGCTCCCTTCTTCACCAGGCCTAAAGATCAATGTCTCTCTGAGTTTTTCCTGATTGCCACACTCCTCCCCAAATGCATTTTCACTTTAGTTCATTCTCCCTAAGGTTGTTTGAATGAGAGATGCCTCCTTCACACATTAAAACACGTAGTTCGTGTTGGTGGCACTGTCTAGGGAGGTTATGGAACCATTTTGAAGAGGAAGGCTTGCTGGAAGAAGTACACACTGGGCACCGGTTTTGAGGCTTATTGCTCTCTTCTACTTCTAGTGTTCTTTCCTGTTTGTGAATAAAATGTGACTACTCAGCTTCCTATCCTTCCTGAGATCCATGAATTTCCATCATCCTGGACTCTCCCTTTGGAAGCACAGGCAACATTAACTATCACTCTTTTGGTCATGGTATTTTGTCAGGAAAAAAAAAGTAACTAATACACTTCCTTTCACTCAGTCTGTGAAGTCACATTAGCCATTTTGCTGTTCTTCAACTATTAAACTTCCATACTGAGGGATATGCCTTCTGTCTTGGCCCTAGAGAGCATTTCTTAAATCTTGACAATGAGTAACCTTTTATATGAAGACTACATTCATAAGTTGACCACCCAAAATTGCAACTTCTAAATTCAAACAATATCAATTATGATACTTGCCATTAGTTTTCTTATCTGCATTATACAGCATTGTCTGTGTAAAAATTATATGTAATTATTTACCTTCCTGTCCCTAAGATATATATATGACCATTCTATTAAAATACTGAATCCACTTATTCAAAGGTCTTGCACATATTAAATATTTAAGAATATTTAACAAAGAAAATAAATATTGTTGTCATAGTGACACATTCATTTTTATTAATTCAGAATTTGAAATAATCATTTCTCAATTCACTTAAAATGTATCTTGGTATTTTCTAATTAGAAATTGGAATTTATTTATAACCAAAAAACTTTTTAAAAGTTATCAGAGAAAAGGAAGATCAGCCTCTTTAGAGAAGCTTTCAATAGTGCTTTTAAAAAACTGAATTTGCATGAAGTACATAAATAAAATGCTTAATTTCAGATTAAAATGCCCCTTTGTGGTTTTGGCAGTTATTTTTTGGTGTAGTTATATGTTAGAAAATTGCATTTACTTTAAATTGTTGTATTTTTCCAACCTGAATTAGTTTTAGGTGGGACTTTATGACTAATTATTCTACATTAAAGACCAATTTAAATATCATTTTAAAACTCATATGTGGTTATAAAATGAGTATACCAAGGATGTATTCTCCAGCTTTATAAAATCTGATATTCTAAGAGTCTTCAGTGTCTGGTGGAAGGCACTAATAAGAGCTTTTAGTCTCCCTAATGGCTAAAATTGTTCTGTTGGAAAGGCATATGAATTATTAAAAGGAACTAGAGTACTCATTATTTCCCTAAGCATTTTAGTGACTTTAGAAACAGGAGCTGGAAACATAGTAAGCTACAAAACTTATGAAATAATTTCTGCTAAACCTCAGAAGAGGTTTAAGGCTCAGAAAATGTTACAGCTATTCAACAGGCATACAAATTCCTTATTTTCTCCAATTAAGTCTATGTGATGCCTTCATTGAGTAACCAAATGTGTGGGAACTGTAGATAAAGTTGAATTATGTTCTGTACTGTGAGAGTTTATTTGAACTCTACACCTTAAGCAAGTCTCCGTTACATATGACAATGGACTTGTTAAGTTATTGGGAAGGTATTCAGTTTAGTCTTTGGTCATAGACTTTTTTTGAAAAAAATGAAATATAAAGTTTATTTATATGATATATTCAGATCATTGTTTTCCCTTACTCATCTCCTCCCAGATCCTCCACACCTCCCTCTAACTCCATGTCCTTTCTCTTCCTTTTAAGAAAAGACCAATGGCATGTGCTGTAAGAACAAGAATTGACAAATGGGACCTCATAAAATTGCAAAGCTTCTTTAAGGCGAAAGATACTGTCAATAAGATAAAAAAAACCAACAACAGATCAGGAAAGGTTTTTTACCAATCCTAAATCTGATAGAGGACTAATATCCAATATATACAAAGAACTCAAGAAGCTGGACTCCAGAAAATCAAATAACGCCATTAAAAATGGGGTACAGAGTTAAACAAAGAATTCTCAACTGAGGAATACTGAATGGCTGAGAAGCACCTGAAAAATGTTCAACATCTTTATTTGTAAGGAAAATGCAAATCAAAACAATCTTGAGATTCCACCTCACACCAGTCAAAATGGCTAAGATTAGAAATTCAGGTGACAGCAGATACTGGTGCAGATGTGGAGAAAGAGGAACACTCCTCTATTGCTGGTGGTATTATAAGCTGGTACAACCACTCTGGATATCAGTCTTGTTGTTTCTCAGAAAATTGGAGATAGTAATATTGGAAGATCCAACAATACCTCTCCTGGATATATACTCAGAAGATGTTTCAACTTGTTATAAGGACACATGTTCCACTATGTTCATAGCAGCCTTATTTATAATAGCCAGAAGCTGGAAAGAACCCAGATGTCCCTCAACAGAGGAATGGATACAGAAAATGTGGTATATTTACACAATGGAGTACTACTCAGCTTTTAAAAACAATGAATTTATGAAATTCTTAGGCAAATGGATGTATCTGGAGGTTATCATCCTGAGTGAGGTAACCCAATCACAAAAGAAAACAAATGATATGCACTCACTGATTAAGGGATATTAGCCCCAAAACTTAGAAAACCCAAGATACAATTTGAAAAACACATGAAACTCAAGAAGAAGGAAGAGCAAAGTGTGGATACTTTGTTCCTTCTTAGAATAGGGAACAAAATACCCATGGAAGGAGTTACAGAGACAAAGTTCAGAGCTGAGACAGAAGAAAGGACCATCCAGAGACTGCCCCACCTGGGGATCCATCCCATAAACAACCACTAAACCCAGACACTATTGCATATGCCAGCAAGATTTTGCTGACAGGACCCTGATATAGCTATCTCTTATGAGGCTATGCCAGTGCCTGGCAAATACAGAAGTGGATGCTCACAGTCATGTATTGAATGGAACACAGGGCCCCAAATAAAGTAGCTAGAGAAAGTACCCAAGGAGCTAAAGGGGTCTACAACCCTATAGGAGGAACAACAATATGAACTAACAAGTACCTCCCAGGGCTTGTGTCTCTAGTGGCATATATAGCAGAGGACAGCCTAGAAGGCCATCAATGGGAGGAGAGGCCCTTGGTCTTGTGGAGATTATATGCCTAAGTACAGGGGAATTCCAGGGCCAGGTAGCAGGAGTGGGTGGGTTGAGGAGCAGGGTGGGGGGAAAGGAGGGTAAGGGGACTTTTGGGATAGCATTTGAAATGTAAATGAAAAATATCTAATTAAAAAAAATAAAACAGGCAGATTAAAAAGACAAACAAGAATGAAACAAAACAAGCAAACCAGAAGGAAACAAAGAACACAAGGAATACATATACATTCACACACACACACACACACACACACACACACACACACACACACCATGCATAAACATATACTAACAAAACCCATAAAACCATAAAATTGGAAATGATAGCATACAAACAAAAACAAGTAAATAAAAAATGCTGAGACAAAGTAACATATTTTTTTAAATCACATAAAATTCTTTTGAGTTTATTTTGTGTTAGCCATCTAATGTGGTTTGAGTGAAAATGGCATCCACAGGCTCATAAGAAGTGATATTACTTGGATTGGCACAGTATTATTGGAGGAAATTTATCACTGAGGGTGGGCTTTGGACTTTTAGATGATCAAGGCAGGCCATGTGGCTCACTGTCTCTCTGCCTAATGCCCGGCGATCCAGATGTAGAACTCTCAGCTATCTTGCTAGCATCATGTCTGCCTGCATGCCACAATGCTTCCCACTATGATGACAATAGACTAACCCTCTGAAATTAATCCAGTTCTAATTAAAGGTTTTTCTTTAAAAGAGTTACCACGGTCATAATATCTCTTCACAGCATTAGAATACTGATTGATACACTGGACAAGGTGTCTACCTTTAAGTGAGGTTTGTATCTCCAGTGAGACTCAATATGAGAAACCATTTTTGTTTTGTTTTGTGAGTGGTGGTCAATTAGAGATAGTTCCTTCATTGGACAAATCATGCTTGTGTCTTCTTCCTCATCTCAGCTCTAGGACCTTGTCTAATTTGGACCAGTGCAAGCCCTGTGAATGCTGCCACAGTCTCTGTAACATCATATGTGTATCAGTTCTGTTACACTTAGAAGACCTTCTTTCCTTGGTGTTCTCTATCCCCTCATGGCTCTTGCAATTTTTCTGCCTTGTCTTCTGTATAGTTTCCTAAGTCCTGAGAGGAAGGATTTAATGAAGACATTTTATTTAAGACTGAATTCTCCAAGGTCTTCAATCCCGTATGTCCTGTCCAATTGTAAGTCCCTGTATTAGTTCCTATCTAGAGCAGGAGGATGATTCTCAGATGGTGGTTGAATGAGGCACTGATCTATGTATAGCAGAAGGTTGTTAGAGGTCATTTTCTTGTTATACGCCTTTAGCTGAACAATAGTGTTTGGGCTTCCCCTGAACTCATGTTCTTTATTACCCATGCAGTTTTGGGTAATAAAGTTCCATTCTTTCACATGCTGACTTCATGGTTTTTTGTTTGTTTAAAAGAAAACAGCTAAATATATTCTATTGTGAAAATGTGCTGCAATTTTATTTTACATTTGTTCATTGGTGGACATCTAGTCTGTTTCCAATTTCTGGCTATCATGAATGGAGCAGCAGTGAATCTGGTCCTGGCCTTTTGATCACAGTTCACTTTTGTGAGTCAGCATTTGTTTATCTTTGCCCCAGTGCGCTTGAAAAATTTATATTGTTAAGGAAGAAGACATAGTGACATTAAAGATCTATGTATAATTTTAAAGACCAAAGGCTCCTCTCACCCCTGTGCAGAAATTATCTAACTGTTAATGAGCTGTGGAGAGAAGCTTTCTAAAGTTCTTCTGTTTTAGTTCTATTAAAAATGCACATCAGACTTTGAGGGATAGATTTGTTATGTTTAAGTTATATAAACACAAGACTACTGAATTTACACAAGTAAATGAATTCTCACTCGTCTGATTTGTTAGGGTAACCAAATGATAACCAAATGACCATGTCAGTGTGTTGGCCTTTCTTCTTAAGCTCCAAGCCAGCAAAGAGTTTGAAATGGTGATTTTGTGAGTCGTTGGCTTGAAATGAGGAGCCATTTTAAATGTAGGCTCTGAAAGATATTTCAAACTGAGCTACTATTTTCCCTATCATCTTTCAAAGTTTCATCAATTAGTGTTTGACATGTGTGTGAAGTGATAAGCATTTAACTAACATAATAAGGAAGCAAGGAAACCATTTGCCTTTCACAGCCACATATTTGAAGAACAAAACAAAACAAAACAAAACAAAGACAGTGCTTATAGACATTTCCCAATCTTTCTTTTCCCCCTAACAAATGAGTTTGTGTTCTGAAATTTGAGACTTGAAGAGCAGCTGCAGCAAAAGCTGCAAATGATGAATGTGCATTCAGCTTGACATAATTCACTTGAGCCTTTGGCCACCTGCTTCCATCATTGTTAATTAAATGAACTCAGAATGTGTTGGATGTGATTAACATATACAACATTGCTATGAAGTCTTCGAGATGCCACAAGCTGAATAAACCCCGTATACTATCAATATCCAATCTAAAGAGAGAGGAGATCAAGTCTTGATCATTTCAGAATGTGTGTCCATGATACCTTCTATAACCAATTCTTATCTATTCTCAGTTTCTTTATCATAGTACAGGTATAGGAAAAACTCATTAGGGATGGATTTTGGGCATCCTGGAGAAGGTTTTTGTGGGTTCCATAGATATTTATCTTGCTCTTTTCTTGTACATTTCCTCTGGTTTCCAAAGTACTGATGGCGACTTTTTGATCCAGACACCAAGGATAGATAATGCTTACTTTTCAGTATAACTGCAATGTGTAGAAAATAAGACAGGTGTAGTAAATATCATAAAATGTGCAACTTATGTGGTTATATTTGCTGGTTTTGTTTTTGAAAACGCTGCGTCATTTGCCTGTGTGTAATTCCTCCTGTATAAGTTGAGTTCAGTGGAAGAAAATGTTCAAGGAATAAGTGGAATGTTTCTGTGTTAAAGATATTT
>LR750762.1:0-44275 GCA_902729485.2 Mus minutoides
GGGGGGGGGGGGGGCTGGATGAAGTCTTGGTTTGAGGTCTCTCTTTACTATACAGTGTACATCAGACTTTAATCTTTTTAACTGTTTCAGCTCAAATATTGGCCAGGATTCTCTTTTACTCTTCAAACTGCGCATTTTGTATTTGCTTTTGCCACTCTTGTTACTTTTAATTTTAGACCTGCCTAAGAGTGATTGCTAATAACCATGTGAAGTTCCAATGTAAGGTACTCTTGAAATGTCCTCCACCAAAGAAATTAATATTTCTTTAGTTAACTTCAGGCCAGTTCTTAGGTCTCGGACAGAAAAACATTACAGTCTGCCAAAATGTCAGATGAACAGGCCCTTGTCCAATTGCTAATCCATAGTCCACACTGGTCACAGCACTGTTATCTTCCAATTGCCTGCTAGGAAGACATGGTCCATAAGGCTCTGTCCACAAAGTTCACATACTTAAAAAGTCCAAAATTTCAAAGTTGTCCATGTTCTTCAAACAAAAACGAAGTAACAACACCAAGAAAACAAACAAGCAAACAAAGTGAACCACACACAACAAACAAGTCACATGCTCCTGTTTTCTTGGTACCAAATTCTGTTTTACTTTTCTGTTACTACTATAACACACCATCACCAGGACAACTTATGAAGGAAAGCTTTAACTGGCATATGATTCCAGAGGATTTCAGAGTGAAGGTATTGTGGCAAAAACAGCTTAGAGTCTCTTCTAGAATCTCAAGCAAGAGAAAGAAGCACACTGGGACACACATGAGGCTTTCCAAAGCCCACACACAATGACACACCTCCTCAAACAAGCTATGCCTCTAGTGTGTCACAAACAGCTCCATTAGTTGGAAATCACGTATTCAAACATATGATCCTATGGGGACCATTGCCAACCAAACTACCACATAAGCTATCACAATTTACCTGTGTTAATAGTATAAGATTATAAAAAGAAACTTTGTACAAGGTGACAATTATGAATCTATTTTCATTTTTTCTACATAACCACAGCCAGTTAGACCAGCAAAATTTGTTAAAGATGCTTTCTTTTTTTTTTTTTTTCATTGTTTCTGTTTGACTTCTTTGTCAAAGATTAAGTGCCTGTAAGTGCTGCCCTACTATGCAACAAGGGCAAGTGTTCCACTATGTTCATAGCAGACTTATTTGTGATAGCCAGGAGCTGAAAACAACCCAGATGTCCCACCACAGAAGAATAGATACAGAAAATGTGGTTCATTTATAGGATGGAACACTACTCAGCTATTAAGAATGATGACATCCTGAGTTTTGAAGGCAAATGGATGGAACTAGAAAATATCACTCTGAGTGAGGTAACTCAGATCCAAAAGGACACGCATGGTATATACTCACTAATAAGTAGATATTAGCCCCAAAATAAATAAATAAAAATAAAAAGTACAGAATACCCATGATATAGTCCACAGAATTCAAAATGGTCAACAAGCTGAAGGGTCCAAGTGGGGACACCTTAGTCCCACTTTGGAGGGAGAAGAAAGCAATCACAAGTGGGGAGAAAGGTTACAGGCTGGGAGGGAAAGTGAATGGGGCAGAGGAGGGAGAGGGGAATCTGACCTGGTGTTAGGTGAGAGAAAAGTACTGAAGCCCTGAGGGCTAGCAAAAAGAATTGAAACAGGTAACCACTGGAGGTAGGAGGTTGAGGGTACCTTTCAGAACGCACCAGAGATCTGGGACATGAGAGACTCTCAGTACTCAAAGGGAGGGACCTTAGATGAAATGCCTGACAGTAGGGAGAGGGAACTTATAGAGCCCACCTCCAGCAGGAAGACAGGGTATCAAATGAAGGATGTGGTTACCATCCCACAGTCATATCTCTGACCCATAATTGTCCCTGTCTGAAAGAACTGCAGGGATGGACATGGAGAGGAGCCTGAGGAAAAGAAGGTCCAGCGACAAGAACAAAGTGGCATCTATCTCAAAGGGAGACTCCAAGGCCTGACACCATTACTGAGGCTATGGAGCACTCACAAAGGGGACCTAGCATGACCACAATCCAGAAGGCCCAGCAAGCAGCTGAAAGAGTCAAATGCAGATATCTGCACCCAACTAATGGACAGAACCTGCTGACTCCTGTGGTTGAATTAGGGAAAGGCAGAAAGAAGCAGAGGAGGAGGGTGACCCTGTAGGAGGACCAACAGTCTCAATTAATCTGGACCCTGGAGATCTCTCAAATTCTGGACCACCAACCAGGCAGCATACACAGGCTGATGTGAAGTCCCCAACACAACAGCAGAGGACTGTGGGGTCTGTATTCAATCAGAGATCTTGCACCTAACCCTCAAGAGTCTGGAGGCCCCACAGAGTTTAGAGGTCTGGTTGGGTGGGGGTGCCAAGTAAGGACATCCTCGTGGAGACAGGAGGTGGGGAGGAGGTCTGGGATGTGGAACAGTTGGAGGGTGGAATAAAATATGGAGTTTAAAATAAAGAAAGAATAGAAGAGAGAAAGAAAAGGAAGGAAGGAAGGAAGGAAGGAAGGAAGGAAGGAAGGAAGGAAGGAAGGAGATAGGGGAAAGGGAAGAGGAAGGGGAAGGAGAATGGGAAGGGGAAGGGAAAGGGGAATGAAGAAAAGAAAAAAGAAAAAGAAAAAGAAAAAGAAAAAGAAAAAGAAAAAGAAAAAGAAAAAGAAAAAGGAAAAGAAAAAGAAAAAGAAAAAGAAAAAGAAAGACACTTTGTTGCTCCTACATCCCCCTAATCTGCTTATTTTCGATCTCCTCATCAATGTGCCGTGGTCCTAGGACCCCTTCTTTTCTCTCTCCAGTGTTACTACTCTGTGTATTTCACCTATTATAAAGCACTTAATGCTTATTGCTACTGCCTACCATGAAGACCTCAAGCTAGAATCTCTATCTGGATCATTTCTCTGAATGTTAGACTCATGATCAAATGGTTTCATTGACCTCCCACTTAGATGTCAAAGCAATATCAAATTTCACAATTTCAAAGCTGCCATTATTTATAATCTGCCTCCAGTACAGTGTTTCTGTTTCAATTAATAGCAACTTCATCTTTTGACTTATTCATGTCAATTTCTTTTGTGTCATGCTTTACTGATCTCCTCGTTTGTCCTCTATACTCATATCACTAACAAATTATGCTTTCCATCTTTAAAACATGTGAGAATCTAATCATGCACCGTTCTTCTAACATTTTGTCCTGACCCAAAAATCCCAGCCATCTCATCTCACTATTGTGGCAAGCTGTTTCGTCTGGATGCTCAGCTCTGAACTCATCTTCCCTACAATATGCATCTCTGGACCATTTACACAGTGATTTTTCTCACACAACAGAGCATTTATTATTTCTCAGAGCATTTTATTGGCTTTCTACTTCTCTTAGGATAAAAACTAAATATTTTAGATTCCATCTCCATTATCATTCCTTTACTCATATTCTATTTGAACCAACCACCCTTAGTTTCATGTTATCAGTATTTTCTCCAGTTTACTGTTAAATCTAATGTACTTGGATAGATGCATACAAATATAAATTAGTGTTTAGTACCATGTTTTGCTATGTTGTATAATATTTAAATCAATACAAGAATATCTATCTGCACACATATTGATTACGTTCTTATGGTGAAGCCATTTAAAACTAGTTTCTCTAACTTGTTACCTGTATTTTCCCTAGTTGATCTAGTGAGTGATAGTTCAGAACTTCTCATATCTCTTTAGTAACAACTTGGTGGTTTGGGATGGACCTTTCTTTAAGTCCTATTTCAAATAAGTCATCTTTTGAATTTATCTCTTTTATAAGTATAAATGCATTCCTATAAATATTGGTATGCCCTGTATCCTTCATTTTTTCTTGTTCACAGCTTTGTTCAAAAGAAGAGTCCAGAGTATACAGTGGCTAAGAGAATGAAACTGAGAGCCAGTGGACACGGCTTGAGCACTGTACAATTTTCTACATCCTGAGAAAGCACTTGGCTTTAATTTTCCTGTTTCATTGTCTTCAAATTGACTAGTAATACTAGTACCAGCATCATACAGAATCGAAAGAAAATTAAAATTATGTAATATTTTAAAAGCTCTGAGAACAGTGCCTAACAGACAGGTTTGCACAACTGTTTCAGAAATAAAGATAACTTTTTAATGATACTCACAATGGCTCTATATTAAGACATTTATGACATTTCTAATAGCAGCTCTCTAAGGATTTCTTTCCTGATTTACTGTTTATGAAAAAATATATAATTTATTTAATTATTTCCATTATTGATTGTGACTTTAATGGTCTCCAAACTCTATGGAAATAGCAAACATTTACTGTTGATTTACAAAAACAGTATCTGAAATCACAGGTACAGAATAACTCTTTTTTGAAAAAAAAAATGGGGGGGGGAGAAACTAACGGTTTTTATATTTAATCTAAACTTGAAAATCAATGGCAGCCCTCAAACACATGAAGCCTCTTTATTATCTCATTCCCTAAATTCTTGCTTTTTAATGATGTGTCTCAATAGACAGTAAAAAATTACTTGGTACAATCATTTGTATTTTTATCTTTTAAGAGTTGGGTTGCTAGGCTTCAATCCACAAATGACATTTGGGAGTAATATCACCTTAATTCTGAAAGTATACTAAAGATAAACTGCCTGCATAACTTGGGGAGAGAGGTCTGATTATATTATTTGGCCTCACTCTAAACCTCATTGTTTTCCATAAGACCAGGAAATAATGTTTCTTACATTTCTAGCACTGCCATTGATTAAAACAACCATCTGTAATTTTAAATGAAATTATCTATGAAAAAGAAGCATCTGTTAGTATATAGTGAGCATTGCTTTATGATATTTTTGATTATGTAATGCAGTGTTATGAAATTCCTCTTTTCCTAGAAAAGTAAAGGAGTATGGTTGAGAATTGAGAAAGAAAGGATGAATAAATAAATAGGAATATAAAGAGTGTAAGAAACCCATTAGTCCAGTAAGTTATTAAAATTATGTTTATTCATCAAAGTCTTATACAGATAATACTTTTGAATTTAAATAGTAAAAAAATATATGGATTGACAGTTGATATTCAGAATCTTATTTACATTGATTGGTGTTGGGTCTGGGAATGAAGAATTTAACAACATTTATGAACACTCAAGGGCTTGTCAGAATCTATCCCAAAGAACTCATCAATAAACATTCATATTGGATTGCTTTCAAAGAGTATTGTGAACGCTGTATCTCACAGGTGGATTGTAGAATTGTAGTAGTGGGATTAAGTATATTTGCATAATTGGAATTGTTGTAGTGAATAATACACTCAAAACATTGAAAGTATTGTAATTCCTACCTAGCAGGAAGATTTATTGATAAGATATTAGGATTTTTAATTTTACATATATTTAAAGTTTTGGGAAAATATTTATAGACTAAAAGAATGAAAAGATAAGACCATAGGAAACATTTATTAATTACATGTGATAAAGTACTTATGTCTAAATTAAAAAGATTGATCATTTAAAATGTTTCAATGATTTAAAAATGCAGGCACCAACCAAAGAATACACATGGAGGGACCCATGGCTCCAACCACACATAATGCCTTGTTGGCATTAATATGAGGAGGGGCTCTTGGTCTTGTGAAGGCTCTATGCCCCAGTGTACAGGAATGCCATGGCAGGGAGGCAGAAGTGAGTGGGTTGTTGGGGGATCACCCTCCTAGAAGCAAGGTGAGGGGAATGGGAAGGGAGTGTTCTGGAGGAGAAAGCAGGAAAGAGGCTAAGTTTTGAAATGTAAATAAAGAAAATATCCAATAAAAAATGCATATATAGCAGAGGATGGCCTCATCAGCCATCAGTGGAAGGAGAGGCCATTGGTATTACATAGATCATATGCCCCAGTACAGGGGAATGTCAGGGCCAGGAAGCAGGATTGGGTGAGTTGGGGAGCAGGGCAGGGGGAGGGCATAGGGGGATTTGGGGATAGCATTTGAAATGTAAATGAAGAAAATATCTAATAAATAAAAGAATTTTAAAAAAAAGAAAAAATGCAGGCACTCCTCTAACTCCTTGCTCTCTTTGCAGTATGATTTTGTTTTGCAAAATAGTTTTACAATTTCTTTAAAACTTTACTCCTGCCACATATTCTCTTGCTTTGTACATGTTTATGAGAGAGAAAGAAATTCAAATCTTCACATAAAAATATATAATAGTCACAGTAGCATTTATGTATAATAGTCAAAATTAAAAACAACACTAGAAGCCGGGCGTGGTGGTGCACGCCTTTAATCCCAGCACTCGGGAGGCAGAGGCAGGCGGATTTCTGAGTTCGAGGCCAGCCTGGTCTACAAAGTGAGTTCCAGGACAGCCGGGGCTATACAGAGAAACCCTGTCTCGAAAAACCAACCAACCAACCAAACAAACAAACAAAAAAACAACAACATTAGAACCTTTATACAAATATATAGAATTAATCATGGTATATCAGTAATTTAAACTAGTGTTTAAAACAAAACAAAATAATGAACTATGGCTACATCTGGGTCATGAAGTGATCTTAAGTACACATGCTGAATAAAAGAATAAGAATGAGACTACAAAGTTCCCATGTTGTCAATTATATGAAGCCTATCATAGGCAATCTAAGCTCTAGGGAGAGAGAGATATTCATTCATAGTTATGAGTAATTTCTTTTTCCTAGTATATGAAGTGAATCATGAAATAACCAAACATTTTATGGAATGTTATTTTGTCCTCACTTATTCAATCATTTCTTGCCTTTGTTGTGCTATCAAAGATACTGGTCACATATACTCTATAAGTATATCTTTCTTATTTCCATAGAGCAGAAAGTTTTCAAGCACCTGTAAATTTCCTGGCCAAGTATGAGAGTCAGTAATTTCTCCTAGGAACCTTTATACCTATTATTTGGAGAATGGTATTAGATATTATATCCCATTAGCAAGTGTCTTTGCTTTTCCCACTGAAAAATCAATGAATTGCATGCCTGTCAATTGTCTACTGTAAATTTATAAATTTATCAATTTGCCTACCAACCACTTAATATATATTTTCCTTTGATGACAATAGATTTTTCTTTTCTTCAGTTATTTTTAATTAGATATTTTCTTTATTTACATTTCAAATGTTATCATCTTTCCTAGTTTCACCTTTGAAAATCTCCTATCCTCTATCCCCTCCCCCTGCTCCCCAGTGGCAGAAATAACTGATGAGAAAATCATGGAAAGCGTATCTGGAACCTTAACTACCTATTTATAAGAGAAATAAATCAAACAAAGAAGGTAATATAAACTTTACCAGTGGTTCTCTGCCACACCCATTCCAGTGGAGTCTGCATGACAAGTCTAAAAGCGTGGCCTTAGTCCTGAGGCAAAAAGTTTCATGGAAACTGGTCTCCTGGAGGTACTTGGTGTCCCATAACCTGTATGTGGTCCAGATTTGTCCTTGCTATCATTGATGGAGGGTTTTGTGTGCTTTCTTTCAGTATTGCTTTATTATAGGTGCCCCCATGAATGTTTTGACAAATAGCCAAGTTAGATTGGACATTGCTCCCTGGCCTCCACTGGTGCCCCAATATACTAGTCAATGGTTGAGTCGACCTTGGGCTTTGAATTTCATAAGAATGTTTCTTATTCAGACGAAATGCCTCAAGTGCTGATAGAAAGATAGTGAAAGAAATCTGGCATTGCAGTTTCCAGGATAAGAGTTAGAAATCTCAGGGCAAGTTCATCAATGTAAACTTAGAATTCTCATTACAGTCATGTATGGCAGACTACATTACATGATAGTAGAAAGAAGGTGGGTTGTGGTTTAAGAAGGAGCTAGAGGAAATACTTAGAATAACAGCTGAGTCACTCCCATATACAGGAATTTACAATGGCCTAGGGAAAAGGTGTATTACACAATAGACTAGAATTGGAACTATGGCTAGGGTGTGAAGCCCTTGCCCCTGGTGTCTAAGAATAAGATGACTTTAGATAAAACTGATTTTTATCTCAGTTGTAAACACTGCCTGGTTCCTGCTTGTTTTCATGTATGAATTTTTCTGATTTGTTTAGTCTTATTCATCAGATGACCTTACTGTATGTTGGCTGATGTATTACCTAATTCCTTGTTTTCTTCTGTAATGACTATATATGTCCGATGCTCACTTTGAAAGACCACCAGCACTTTTTTGTGTTCCTGTCTGTTACTCACTGACTCCTTGCCCACCTGAGGACCGGAACTCACCCCAGTTGAGGGAATCAGAATGGGTCTGCTGGTGGCAGTTTTCCACATGGGAGTCACTATCCTCTTGGGGTCACATATCAGATATTTCTATTATAATTTTTCACAGTAACAAAATTACAGTGTTGAAGGAGCAAAGAAATAGTATTATATGTAGGGTCACCACAACATGAGGAATTGTATTGTAAGATCTAACCAGAAATACCCCTATTTTAAACACGGGCTGTTGGTGCACCCCACGAATCACGAGACCTGTCTTGATGCAAAAAGCATGAGGATTTTTAATCGGAGCTCCGGGACGACCCGTATCCCACGCAGGGAACAGGGGGGTCATCCCTGAGGGAAAAGAGGACCCAGTTTTTATGGTTCCTCAAGAGGGAGAGAAGGAGGAGGAGGGAGTAGGGGATTTTTCTGATTTGACAATATCTGACAATATCCATTCTTTCTACAGAAGAAATGGGTACANATACATGCATTCAAAGAACAGTAGGGACAAGCACACAGATTCAAGAAATGTTCAGGCTATTATGTTTAGCTATGTAAAGGCTATCTACTAATAATGAAATCTCTTTCCAGTTTTGGGGTCTTTGAGGCCTGTTACATTTTCTCAGGATCTTTCAACACAAGGGACTCTATTTTGTCTTTGGTTATGTACTACTCTTTCAGTATTAAATTTTTGCAACATTAAGAAGGTTGAGAATCACTGTTCTACATCAATTTTATATCATTCTGGAGAACTTTGAATTGTCACATACAAAAATGCAGAGAACAGAAATAAGTGATTCTGGAGGTTTAGTGTGTGTTGTGGGAATGTTAAATCAGTAAAAAAATATCATACATTTTAGGGCAATGAAACCACTTTGTATGATTCTATCATACAAAAAATGATAGGTACATGACACATATAGTGGAGACTTGTAGCATTGGTTTGTACATTATTACAAGTAAATATATAACATGATTCTTTAATAGTCATCAAATTCCAGAATAGAATGTAGAATGTAATAAAAAAGACTTCCATAGCATTATGAATATATGATATTACTTTAAGAGTGGGAAATAAGAGGCAGGCGGATTTCTGAGTTCGAGGCCAGCCTGGTCTACAGAGTGAGTTCCAGGACAGCCAAGGCTATACAGAGAAACCCTGTCTCGAAAAACCAAAACCAAAAAAAAAAAAAAAAAAAGAGTGGGAAATAAGAACAAAGGGAAGTCCTCTATCATTTATGTAAATGGTTGCTGTAAACTTAAAGGAATAGGAGATAGGTATGAACCATTGTGTGTTTGGGGGGGAATTGATCCTGGGACCTATGCAAGAACAACAAGTATATTTAATTACTGAGCCATCTGGAGCTTCTCTACACTGTTTTAGTGATTTTTCCTCTCAACTTTGTAGGAATTATGGATATAATAGTTTTATTATTTCAATAACATTTTTAACAGATATTGGTAAATATTAGCAAACTGCACAAGAAGAAATAATTGATGATATTCACTCTTTTATGTCATTTTTAGATTAGGAATCTCCAGAATGATGTATTATATACAAATATGAAAACATGTCAGACTACTTGCATAGGTAACATTTAAAATAATTTATCATAATCTTTGTTATGAAACGGTTGCTTCAAGACCATGGCCAGTGTGTCTGTAGCTGAAGAGCAGCTCTCCTTAAAGGCCATGGGATTTGGATTGTGCCATACTATATTTGGTGTCTATACATTTCTTAAAAAGGCTGTCTTCAAATATTTGTGATTTGATTATATATTTCTGATCTAAGGGAAGTTATTGAGCCCTCTTTTCTTCAGTAGTGAAAATGTACTTAATGTAGGTACACTGTTAGTTTACCTATAGCTGTATGTGAAGACTAAAATAAAAATCTCAGTAGTATTGACAATAATTATTATTGCCAGAAAAAGAAGTCATTTAAAATTTTACATGGGTATACTATATTCAAAGAAAGTTGATGAATCATGTCTAATGTTCTATGATACAGTAAAAACATGTAGGAAAGATCAGAAAAAAACTATTGTAATTGAATGCTTTGTTTGGGTAATAGGTTTATAAATAGCATGCATTAGTTCAATATAAACTTCTGCATGTTTTCATTTTTCTCTATTTTCAACAAAGAAGAAATATTAATTAATCAGTGACTACTTACATTTAAGACTTCATAGTACTAAGCATAAAATAGTTTTCACTGTATGCTCAGTTTAACAAGCACGTTTATTGCTTAAGAGCCATTGATACATAAGCAAAAAAAAATTGGTTGTAAACAAGCATATAATAGATATGCAAAAGGTCTAGAAAGAATATTGCAGCAATAAGCAAATATGAGGATATTTTAATAACCAGGAATGAAAGATTCATAAATTGCATTGCTAAACACTACAATGTGACTGACATTCTACCAAGTGGTATGCAAATCTTATTCTCACCCTCTGGGGCCCATCCATCCATCTATTCATCTATCATAGGGATATATGTGTTGTCAGGTTAACCTTTATGAAAACCTTCCTTGGCTAAGGAGTGCTATTCCCCTGTGATAGCAAAGAGCTCAGAGATTATAAAGGTGGCAAAACTAGCAAGGATGCACAGTTACCAAGATGTGGAATGGGAGTAAATCAAAGATCTCACACCCACTCAGCTAATTGTCCCTTTGCTGGTACCCTTCTTCTACTCTTGAAATTTATTAATACAGATTGCTCAACGTCTGAGAATTGTAGCTCGAAAAGAAGTGTTTTAGCTTATTTATTTTTAGTTTACTTTTAAAAAGTATAGATTTTAATTATAAATAGTTACATCATTTTTCTTCTTCACTTGTTTTTCTCCAGATCCTCCATCCAGCCCTTTCATATACTCTCAAATTGTAGCCTCTTTTTCTTGTTTTATTACTGTTAAACATATACATAGCATTTATATGTATGTTTATGTGTGGATGTGTATACACAATATATAAATATATTTGATGAGTCCATTTTTGTTGGTGGTGTGTCTATGGTATCAGCCCTGACTACTTTCTAGTGAAAAATCATAGGAGGCCTTCTGCCTGGGATAAGCTAACTCTCTCTCTCCTCTCCCAGTAATTATTAGTTGCCTACAGTTATTTGTCTATTGTGTAAGACCAGTAAATCACCACACTTCCACTTTAGCAAGTTTATCAATATTGCCACTTTCCAGTCTTGTTTATGTAGCCCTTTTAGGAGAATCTGTTTTATAGCATTATTCCTAGAATTTTGGCTCTTATGATCTTTCTATCCCTTTTCATTGATACCCTCTAAGCCATAAATGTTGGAGCCATGATAGAGATACATCCAGTGGGTTACTGGTGTTGCATTTGTCTCTTAGTGTGTTTAGAAGTGGTTTTCTGTGATGGTTTTAATTTGATTTGAGAAGAGATTTTTGCTTATGGGTGAAAGCTATAATTATTTTTGAACATAATACAATCTATAATGAAGCAAGGAATTATGTTGGTCTAGAAAAGTAGAGGGAGTAGATTCTTTCTAAAGTATATGACCTCATTACCCCTAGAAAATTGAATGGCTAGATTTAGATTATAAGACATAATTTCCCTACTGTTGAGTAGACCTTAAGAATAACTGCACAGTCATTAGTTATGACAAACATGTGAGGGGCATTTATTGCACATTTGTAGATATCTTTACATACTGGTTTTAAACCAGATATATAGGGTTGGATCAAAATATATAAGTCAATTAATATTACATATTATATAATTGAACTTAAAGACAAACATCACATAAACATTTCAATAGACTCAAAAAGAAAAGCTTTTTTTCATCATGTTTTCATGATTAAATTCATGGCATAAGGGTAGGCAGGTAGGAACATATCTCAACATACTAAAGACTATCTATGACAAACCTCCAGCCAACGTTATCTTAAATTGTGAAAAACTCAAATCAATTGCATTAAAGTAAGGAAAGAGACTGAGCTTCCCTCTCTTTTGCAATATAATGCTGGAAACATTAACTGGAACAAGAAGGAAAGAGGAAGAAATTAATGGGTTACAAATATGGACAAATAGAGTTTTATTTGAAAAGATCGAAAAGAGCTTGTCTTCCACCATCTGAAATGAAGGAAGAGCAGGACATCAGTGAACTTCAATGTAAGCCTTTGAATTAAACTGGGACCTCCTATGGATCTCATCCCTTTGGGATTCAATGATATTTTCACAGGGGATGCCGAAAACCATCAAAAAGCACTCATAGTTTCATTATGATTCATGACAGCAACACAAATGATAGTGATGAAGTAGCAATGAAACTATTTCTATGGTTGAGTGTAGGCATGATGTTATTGTACACTGTGAAAAGATTATCCTTGCATTATTCAATGCTGATTTCTCTACCCCTATATCTGTTTGTAATATAGACATGGCCTTGTAATGCTTATTCTAAGAACGTCTGTCTCAATGTTGTGTAAACATTGTTTCTTATTTATTTTCTGATTTGCTCATAAAAGTTGATTAGCCAAGGCTGAGCAGAAGAGACTGGCATCTGGACTTCTGATACCAGCCAGCAGAGTGGGAAGAGAGAGAGGAAGAGAGGATGCTCCAGTAGGAGAGTGTCTAGAGACACCATGACAACACATCTGCAGCAGAGACAGGAAAATCAATACTAAAATGCAAGTATATCAGGGATTTTGTCTGGGAAGTTAGCTCAGGATTAGCTCAGATGATTAGAATAGCTTAATAATTGACCAGGTATTGTGACTTAAAGCTTGATTAAATAAATCTTAAAGTTTCTGTTTCATTTATTTGAGAGCTAGCCTGGATAGAGAAAAACTATATCCTTTAAAACTGCTTAACAGTTCGGAGTCATCAAAACATGGGGAACTATATTAAACTTAGGAAGCATTAGGAAGGTTGAGAACCACTATCCTAGATACTCCATGACCATAATAGATAATTTTAGGTTTCCTAAACTATTCTATTCAATTGCCCTAGAAGAATTGTTTTTGTTTTTGATGTGGCCATTCCTTTATTTTTAGTTTACTGCAGAATAGCAATATGTAAAGAGGGTATGATCTTATTAACAGCCATCAAACCTAACCTGAAATACAAACACACACACACACACACACACACACGCTTATACAATTATAAATATAAATAAATAAATATATATGTATATATATATATATATATATATTTATAAATACATATATAAATATGCTAAGTTGCCCATGTTTGATTCAAACCTTCTATGTACGTAGGAAAGTCCTCGAACTCATGGTCTTTATGGTCCCTTGTCTTAAGTACTAATTACAAGTATGTGGTATCACATCTGGTTTATGCTACATTATCAATAGAACTCAGGTTTCTGCATCCTAAATAAGCACTAGTAGCAACTTTGTCAACAGGCTAGAACAGTTACTGATTTTAATGCATGTTGAAGTAGTGAGGAAGTGGTGAATGAGATGGAAATAAATCACTTCTCTTGTTTTGTTTATTTTATAATAAAGGGTTCATTTCCAAAGCTAAAGTGTATGATCTGGAAAGATCAGTTTGACTGAATATGGCACCATATTTGCACAGTGGAAGAAGGAAAAGCAGTGTTAGGATGAAAAAAAAAAAAAAAAAAAAAACCACAAAACTGAGTGCAACCAGCTACATAAAAGGCAGAACACAAAACTCATAAAGTAAAGGGGACTTGGCAAGCTCTGTTATGAGAAAGGAAGTTGATCTCCCAGAGTACCATGAAGATGAACACAGCAAAGTGAAAAGCGCATTAGAATATTTTATGAATGCCAGTAGGGTTTGAAAAGCCACTTGACTGTCTAGTGGAGGGAAATAACATGAGCTAGATATATTTAAATGACTACTTCAGAGACTGGGTTTTAGGGCATAGATTAAGAGGCAGGAAATGTTTTATGAGGATCTTTTTGTAAAATAGAATGATCTCAGCTTTGTCATTTAAAAATAAAGACAAATTGAACAAATTCAGGATATCTATTAAATAAATTGGTATTATCAAAATGTCTGTATTGAAGGAAAAAGAAAAATCAAGTATGATGAGATGTGCCGTTTGAATAACTTTGTGAAAGGCCATGCAGTCATTGATCTGGAAAAGATGGATGAAAAGAGGTTTAGGGACAAAAGAACCATAACTATTTTTGCACACTGAGAAAAATAATGCATGTCAAGATGGAGGCATTTATTAAATAGGAGAAATAGAAAAGCTGGAGTTTGAGATACAATGATGCAAAAAAAAAAAAAAAATCTTTCTCAGAACAAAAAGTTCAGATTCAAGTGCATGACTTTGGGTGGACCAGCGATGGAAGTGGTGTAAAAATAAAAGGAGATGAGCCAGAAGTAAGCAAATATCTTGCAATTAAAGTCACTGAATGGTGAAGACAAATCAAAGGCGAGAAGATGAGAACTGTAGAATTCTATGGGAGATCTGAAGATGATGAAGCCACAACAAGGGAGAACAGAAATCGGACTGGAATTGTTTGAATAGACAATGAAATTCTTTGTTGATTTAAAAAGTACCCAGATTTAGGGGCATTTTTTAAATGTTAACTGGCATGAATGAATTGTAATTTTTTTATGCATTTATGCCCCCATTACCCAGAGAGAAAGAAAAATGAGTAAAGGAGAAAATTTAATATAGTTTGAAAGACTACTGGTAACAAAAATATATTTGCCAACAATACAGACTGTCAATATCGCAGCTCAGAAGTGAGTGGGCTGGAGCCAAGGAGGCCCATGACATCCTCAACATTCTGAGTACAGAGAATGAAGACATCAGACATCGTCAGCACAAATGCACTGGAAGAGCAGCTTCATAATCCACCTTCCATTGCTATAGCTGAACAGCAGAGAGAGGGTCTGTTGTGAACCAAAAAGGCTTAGCAGGTTCCTTTTTCAGAAGGTTGGAAAGCTCAAAGTGAAAATAGCCAAATCTATTAAAATCTCGCTGGCTTGGATTTCTGCTACAAACCTTATGTGAAACAGGGCACCACATTTAATCATAATGATCCCTTCAAGTTTTCATCTTGAAATACTATAATTAGGTTAAGCTTCTGTCTTCTTAATACCTCACAGTGTGCATGAGACTTCAGTGTCATTAGGGTATCATCCTTTAAGCAATAGCAGCAGAGCTGTAAGATAAACAGCTTATAAATGGCGCTGTGCGAAGAAGACTCACCTAGCCAATTCCCGGAATGCACTTGAGCAAGCAATCGTTTTTCCATTTTCATTCCAGGTAGATGTAGGGCAATGAATTTATAAATGGAAACACCTTGATGGATGAAATCAATTCTTCTCAAAGTTCAAAGGCATGAAAATTACGTACATGCCTCACAAAACAATAATTCTAAGCAAGCCTAAGATGCAACTGGAAATTCCATGTTCTATAATAATCCAGGTAATGTGATATGCTATAGCCAAGTCCTTAGTCTGTTGTTATTAACGTAATTTTTTTCCAATTTTTATTAGATATTTTCTTCATTTACATTTCACATGTTATCTCGAAAGTCCCCTAAACCCACCCGATCCCCAGCCCTGCTCCTCTATCCACCCACTCCCACATATTGGCCCTGGCATTCCCCTGTACTGGGGCATATAAAGTTTGCATGGCCAAGGGGCCTCTCTTCCCAATGATGGCCAACTAGGCCATCCTCTTCTATATATGCAGCTAGAAACATGAGCTCTGGGGGTACTAGTTAGTTCATGTTATTTTTCCACCCATAGGGTTGAAGACCCCTTCAGCTCTTTGGGTACTTTCTCTAGCTCCTTCCTTGGGAACCCTGTGTTCCATCTAATAGCTGACTGTGAGCATCCACTTCTGTGTTTGCCAGGCATTAAGCAATAATGCTGCTAAGTCTATTACCTTAAAACTATTGAAAAGCAAAGAGGAAAACACTTTTGTAGTCCTCTAACACTTTACTTCTGCATAAGAGCAGATCATGTTATATTGTTTAAAATTTCCTCTACAAACCACCCCCCCCGAAGAAAAACTCCCCAAACAAAAACTCTAGTTTATTAATTCTTTAATTAACTCTACATCCTCTTTGCTGCATCCTCTTTCCCTCCTCACCACCTGGTTCTTCCCCCATCCTTAATCCTCAATCCCTTTTTCTCTGAGAAGTGTGACTCCTCCTTGTCTATCACCCCACCCTGGCATACTTAGTCACTGTAGGACTAGGCACATCCTATCTCACTGAGGCCAGATAGGGCAGCCTAGTTAGGGAAACAGAATCCATAGCAAGCTACAGAGTCAGGGATATGCCTCACTCTGGTTGCTGGGGACTCACATGAAGAACAAGCTGCACATCTGGCCTAGGTCCAGCCCGTGGTTGCTCTTTGTCTGGTGGTTCAGTTTATGAGAGCCCCTAAGAGTCCAGATTAGTTGATTCTGTTGGTCTTCTTGGGGAGTCCATTTCCACCTTCAGGTCTCTTTATCCTTCCCCCAACTCTTTCACAAGCCTACCTAAGCTCTGTTTAATGTTTTATGGTGAGTCTATAGAAATGACTCTAGCTGAGACTCCTATCAATGGAAGACATGGAGCCTGAATTGGCCACATCCTCTAGACAAAACTCCCTGGGGAGGGATAAGGACACTAACCTACCATCAAAACCTTACAGCCAAAATGTGTCCTCTTTTCAAGATGTGCAGTAACAGACAGCAGAGCCTGAAGGAATATCCAACCAATAACTGGCTCAACTTCAGAACCACCCTATGGGCAAAAACCAGTCTCTGACAGTATTAATACTCTGTTATGTTTGCAGTCAGAACCCTAGAGTAACTGTCCTCTGAGAGGCTTCACACAGAAGTTGATGAAAATACTTTATAAATTTTTAATTGACTAGCAGTCAGAATTTTAGGACTGGGCAGAAGACAACCAAAATACATGACCAGCCTATGTGGTATTAATATATCTATTCTAAAAGGACACTCATGCCTGTCACATTAGACACCAGGTTATTTAAACAAGAAACTACAGAAAATAGAATTTCTACCAATAATTTCTTCCTAGGAGATAAAAAAAATTATCTAGATCCATGAAGAAAAGAGAAGAAGGACCTTGTCTGAAAGAACAGAAACTTGTCTCCAGGAAAGACCAACTAATAATGCTTGCTGAAGAGAGAGTCTTGGAATTTAAATAGTGATGGGTCCCTTTTTATTTAGATGGCAAATCATTTCCTCATCCATTTCTGACTGTTGGGCTAGCCTGGTATGCATAGGTCTAGTTCCAGCAGGCAGAACAGTAGGGCAAGGCCAGCTGCTGTGTGAGCTCCTGATTGTCTTGATAACATTGTATTCCTATTCTTATCTTCAAATTCTCTCCTTTTTCTCCTTTTCATTTACTGACTCTTCTTTCTCTGGACCATAGGTGGTAGTATAAATGGCTTATTTAGGTCTGAGATTTCAATAAATTTTCTATTCTGTGCATTTCTTAATCTCATCAAACTGACAAATTTAACCAGCATAATTAATCAGAAGATCACAAATTAGCAGAACTCTTACAAACCCTGATATATTTTCTTCAGCTAATTTGATGAAAGTGAAATTTTATATTTGTATATTGGTCTATTTTAAGGTCTCATTTATAAGGTGTTTTAATTCAGTATTACCATGGAGAAAAAAATATACTAATCCCATAACAGTATGAAAATTTATTAATGAATAATTCCTCATGATATTCTTCCAACTTTTTTGGCTTGAGGCAATTACTCTAAAAGCTTTCAAATCTAGTATTAGTGAACATTTCAGATAACTTTACATGAGAAAAAAATACTCAGTATGATTTGATTTACTCCATAATCTGAATGATTAGCTCAAGTGAATATGTAATTTTAACCTATATTTTTCATTTTGTGTAGGAAGTAATATGAAGCCATCACCCACAGCTAAAGAAAATAGTTCAGTGCCATTTTTCCAAAAAAGAAAAAAAATGGAATCAAATGGATCTTTTTATTTCTATGTAATTTATAGTTGGAACTATTAAACTCATACTTCATATATTTATACTTAACTAACTTCTTTGACAGTTTATGTATGAACTTAGTTTTCTCTGTTTGTTGGGTAATAGTGAGTTACATATGTGGTAGGTAGTGAGTTGTTGGATGAGCTTTCCAGCTTTCAAAATAATAAAAATTCTGTCTTTGTAGTACATAAGATAAATAATTATCATATCATAATAAATGTGCTTTCGGGATTAAAAGTTTAGTTTAACCACCTGATTTAGAAAAGTTCTATCAAAGATATTTTAAATACCTGGATTGAAAGGAAATATTTTGTCTTACTACACAATACAAAGTCCTCTATTTGGCATTTGTAGCATTTATAATTATTGAATCTTTGTGGCTCTTACATCGTGGCAATGTTTATGTGCAAGGTCAAGCATTTTTAAGAGGGCTAACATCTGGGAAGAGAAAGAAATGTTATAGGGGCTCACTTTTTACAAGTTAACAAAAGCTCATTGAATTTGTATTTTTAATTCCACAGAGCACAAAAGCAGCTCAAATTTAAATCTCAAACAGATAGACTTACTGTATGCTTCTTCCATGACATTTGGCTGAAAACAGCTCACATATCAGGAGACTGGTTTTTGTGTCACCCTGTCAAACAGTTATTGCCTTTAGCTATATAAGTGTTCTGAGTCTTTGTAACTCCATGACCAAATTTAATTGGCTTGGAAGAACATCTATATGCTAAAGAAATCACATGTTGTAAGGGGAGTGTCCCAAGGCAAATCAATAGGGTCATTTGAGGGCCTGCCCGACTGAGATTGACTTTCTTACTAAGTAGTCTCTCACAATTATTCACCAGGGCACCACACTTATAAAAAGCCTAAGGTTCTATTATTATTACTTGTTTTATTTGTTCAATATATATACACGTGACTATGGAAGGCATATTTCTTCTTAAAACGATAGCTATAGGTACTCTGGATTGGTAAGTGTATTATTTAATTACTTTAAGTGTATTCTACTTTGATCAAAAGAATTTTCTTTTAAAAGGATTTTTTTTCATAGATTTTTGTTGTGTTAAGAACAAAATTTTTTCTTAAGAAGTTTGGAGTAAATAATAATAAAATGATTATTTATCCCCCTCCACACAGATTAGTCAGTCTGACTCAAAGACAATTTCCTTGTAATAATACAATATTTTCAGTCTTAGTCACAATAAGTTCTAATAATTCACTATTTTATTGGAACCTTAAAAATGCACATTCTCTATAGATTTCAATGGTTTTAAGACTGTAGAAGGAAAGAAAATCTTGTAAATTCCTATGAATAGCACTATTTAGATAGAAAGTGATATTAGTAGCAAAGGCTTACTCATTCCTATAGATTTGTTAGGAGTTATAAATATGAATTAAGTCAACTCTCAATATAATTTATTAAGATATAAAGTGGTTCTTAACCTGTAGGTTGTGACCCCTTTGGCGTCTCATATTAGATATTTTGCATATCAGACATTCATGATTCATGAGAGTAGCAAAACTGTAGTTACAAAATAACATCAAAATAATTTTATGTTTATGGGGGTCACCACAACTTGATGAACTCTGTTATAAGGTCACAGCATTAGGAAAATTTAGAGCTACTGAAACAGAAGATTTTTATTAGTGTATTATTTCAGCAAGAAGCTATGTTATATGTTCATTAAGTATGTATAGTTGTATGTATGTATATATATATATATATATATATATATATATATATATATGTATATATATGCATGTATATATGAATATATGCATGTATATATGAATATATGCATGAATGTTGGTATATTTTCTGTATATATATTCACTGTTTTTATATGTGTCTATGCTATGCTTGTTTGTATTGGTATGTAAATATATGTATATGTGTATACGTGTATGAATTTATGTGACTATATGTGGTTTGGTATAGTATGTATTCATGTGATATCTGTATATGGGTGTATGTATGTATATGATATGCATGTATATTTTGTTCATATTATGTATATATGTGCATGTATATATTTGATGATAGGCATGAATATGTTTTATTTATGTGTGTGTGTGTGTGTGTATGAGAGAGAGAGAGAGAGAGAGAGAGAGAGAGAAAGAGAGAGAGAGAGAGAGACCCTGAGTCATTCTGTAATGTACTTATAGTTCCTCAAAGACAAAATGTTCTACTAAAGCAATGGTACATTTTAAAAAACCATTATGATGAAATGTTCCATGCAATGAATGGAACTTTACCATGCCACACTACAGAATTTTGCCTCTGAAATATTGCATTAGTTCTTAAGCCATAAGCTTAATCGTCAGAAGGAATTCATGGTGATACTTAGCTTTCTTGTCATATTTCATCAAATGGGTTATAGTTAAGATATTCTGTTAAGCAAATGTTATCAATGTGGTTTCTGAAGACTTGAGGCCTTCATTAGTTTCTGAGTAATGTTCTGGATTTGTGAAAATCACTTTTTATACTGTGTATATAATGAGAAATCAAAGCACCTCCTAGTAATCGTATCAGAGTTCGTTTTGTTTTCTAAAATACAATTCTGAAGGCTAATTTTTAATGTTATATTCCAGATGAAATATCTAAAGAGAAAGAGTCAATTCCACCTCTTCTAAAATACACATTTCTGAGATGGGAATACCTTATCCTGATGAAGAACTATAGTCTTTTTTCTCTCCATTTGGTTCATACACACAGGAGAAAAATGTCTTTTTCTTATACAATCCTTTCAAAAATACTTTGTCTGTGAATTTCAAGCCCCAACATAAAGAACATCCCATTTTTCCTTGTCTTGGGAAGCAGATCATTCAAATACCAATGCAGCCATCAGTATTGACTGGCCTGAATTCACAGAGAGAAGGAGTATCTTTTGTTAATACTGCTATAAGAACACACCACAAACTGGAAGAGTTTGCCCAACAATAGGGCCTTGCTGGTCTGTGTATTACAAGTTAGAATCAGTTAGGCTATGCCTAACTTGGTGTCTTTAACAGGCAGTATTGACATTTAGAAGCACATTGTCTACGGCTGGGTCAGTGATGAGAAGTCCAGCCATTGCCACTCAGGGGACCACTGGTTTTATGTACCAGGTATATTACTTGTCCTGAAATCCCCAGACACCCCTTGGTTCTTTCATGGCTACCATGAACAGCAGCATAAAAAATGGGTCAGGAGAAAAGTCAGGCTCATGTGCTCTCTTTACATAAGCTTCTCTTTATAGCCCCTCAGGTATTCTGTCTTAAAGAAGGCATTCCTCCTACCTAGTTGTCCTTCATCTTCTGTGTCTTTTTCTACCAATTCCCCAAGCTTGAAATGTTTTCCTTGAGAAATAAGAAGAAGCATTTCATTTTACAATAGTCCAGTTTGTCAAAGGATGGTACATTGTTTCCCCTCCATTTTGCCCACCACTGCTGGGCTCATGTCTGGAAACATATTGCTATTAGAGAACTGTACCTACACATAAAGTAATGTTTTCATGTACTGCAAAAGTAGTTTTGCCAGAAAGTGTCATTGATTTACTTGTAGTGATATAGAATTCCTTGATTAAGAGTTTGACAAATCCCCATTGAAGCTGCATAATAAATCAATCTCTTACTGGAAAAGTCTGAGACAGGTAAGCGAAGATGCTATACATTAATACCTGGGGGAGAGTTACTAACCTCTATTCTCTGGTGATCAATCACCTCAGCTGGGTTGTGCTGACAATGTCTGCAGGTCATCTGGTTAATGAGACAGCACTGGAAAATTCCTCCCCTGGATGACATGGTACTAGTCAATCATCAACGCCCACATTAAACACCAGCAGTCCTTTGCAACTTTTAGGAGATTCTTTGAAATCACCCAGAGCAAATGAATGATTATAAATGGATTGTGTAAGAACTATTAAGAAAGAATAAAAAAATAAAAAAATAAAAAAGAAAGAATACTTAGTTTCTCTGAAGGAGTTTCTATTAGGAAGAATGAAAATAAGGGTACAGGAAGTTGTGGCATTTTTTTTTCTCTACAGAGATTTTTTTTGGCACATTTTTATTATGCCATAGAATAGGAAAACAATCACTGAGTGATTATATCAATATTAAGAAATCAATCAATAATGTAATATAAATATTTGATTAAAATACCCTCCATGGATTTCTAGATCATAGGTGTTTAATGTTCTTATTTAATTAATATGTTTAATTCATTAACATAAAGCAAAAATTATCTTACAGTTTGTTCTCTTTATTTATGCCTTTAAGAACTAAAATTATGATTATTTTAATTAGCCAAGATAACTGGAGAAGTTTCCTTAAAATAGCTATGATTTTTTTTAAAATCTGTAACAAATACAGTAAAGAATTGCATTTAGTTTCTGTACATTTAAATAGAACAAAGAGAATTCATTTTATATTATCAATAATTCAAAATTCAACAAGAAAATGTTTTGAAAAGAATTTGCTTTAAATGATTGATAATCTATACTATATTCAATACTAGTGGAGTGAAAAAGTATAAAGCTGAAAAATTAATTCTGCATTTCAAATAGCTGGAAAACTGAAATGTAAAAAATATGTTCAATTTTTGGAAGGCAAACATGATGACATGCCAATGTAGGTGTTGTAGTTTTCATAAGTCTAAAAGAAGGGAGGAACTGCATGGGTTCAGTAGCTGCAGAGAGAAGCAAAATCAGTGTGCCGATGTGTGTGTTTGTAATATGTATTATATGTGCAAAATAATAATAAAACAAGGACTGGTCGTGAATTTAAGAGGGCCATGTGACATAGGAGGATTTGGATGGGAAGGAGGACTGGAAATGCCATAAACAAGTACGTGGGTATGAAGTTCTCAAAGTCTTATATTGGGCAAAAAGAAAGAAATTGAGCTACCACAGACTTTCCTTTAGCTTTTCTCATGAATTTGGTGTGCTTATATGATTTTCTAGTTTTTAAAATTCTTTTCATCTCAAGAAATTTGGATAGTGCATCTACTTGAAGATTATCTAGCTCTGTATTATAGTTATTTAGATCTAAATCTAACTCCTTCAACAGAATTTAAGTTACAAAATTGTGGATATCCTGTTCATAAGTAGATCTGATTTGTAATTAATTATAATTTGTTGTGATAATATATATTACATATCATTACATATTCTGAGTATCATAAAATATATCTTATGTATCTATGTATAATTCAGTATTTCTGATATTGACAGCATTTACTATATTTAAGATATTTTAAAAGATACTTCTTTATGGTGATATAATTTATATACTGATAAAGTACTACCAATGACCTTAAGTTGCATAATATTCAGAAGTTGTTCCTAGGAACTTTTAGGAACATGTTCTACTTATATGAAATGAATCTAATACTTACTAAGTAGGTTACTTTATGTATCCATTTAAAATTTCTTTACACCTCATTTAACCTGAGTGGACTGACTAAATCCTTTGCATCATGATCTCACTGTGGCTAGGGTTTTATTGCAAAGATGGCTGCACCCATATCAACCTGTGCATAGGACTTCTGCTACCATACATTGTCACTTCCCATCAAATGATGAATTTAAATTGTCTATACTTCTAAACTCTCTTACTTTCAATAGCCTTAGTGGAAAGTACAATTCAAACTTTCCTAATCTAAGTAAGATGAATCTTTAAAGCCTTTCTGTCAGCTCTGGGGAACTTTCATGATCCATTGGTTTCCTCTTAGGATCCTTCCTGGAAACCAACTACAACCTTAAATGATGAAACTTGATTGTCAGCTTGATTAGATTGAGACAAGCCAGGGTTAGTAAAGCACACCACAGAGACTTTGCAGGATGCTGCTTCCAGGAAGAATGAGATAAGGATGGCTTTATCTAATAATAGTTTAATCCACCTGTGGATCTAAAGTTTGAATACAGGGAGTTAGACCAGAGAAAGTAAAAGTTTGGTCTTAATAAAATTGAGGTTTGTTTGTGGTTTTGAATGCAGGCTCTCTGTCTCTGTGTTTCTGTCTTTGTCATTCTCTCTCTCTCTCTCTCTCTCTCTCTCTCTCTCTCCACCATCCTCCCTCCTCCCTCCTCTCTCCTCCCTCTCCCTCTCCCTCTCCCTCTCCCTCCCCTCCCCCTCAGGATTATACTTTCTAGTTATATCTATTTACCTGTAAAAATTATGATGTTTGGGCTAGAGAGGTGGCTCAGCAGATAAGAGCAATAACTGCTCTTCCAAATGTCCTGAGTTCAAATCCTAGCAACCACATGGTGGCTCACAACCATCTGTAATGAGATCTAATGCCCTCCTTTGGAGTATCTGAAGACAGCTACAGTGTACTTACATATAATAAGTAAATAAATCTTTTTTTTTAATTATGATGTTCTTGTTTTTAATAGCTGAATAGCATTTCATTGTGTAAATGAACCACATTTTCTGTATAGGTAACAGAGGACATCCTTATCAGGCCTCAGTGAGAGAGGATGTGCCTAATCCCGTAGATTCCCCAGGGAAGGGAGGTGCCCAGAGGGCACCCTCTCAGAAGCAATGGGTGGGGCATGGGGGTAGAACTCTGTGAGGGAGGACCAGGAAGAGGGGTATAAAATAAATGAAATAATTAATTTTAAAAAGACATCATGATTTTTTTTTCCGGCAAATGGATAGAACTGAGAATATCATCCTAAGCAAGGTAACCCAAACCAAACCCAAATGACATGCATGACATGTATTCACTTATAAATGGTTACTAGCCATAAAAACAGGTAGCATGCTAAACTCCACAGACCCAAAGAAAATAACAAGAAGGAAGGCACAAGCAAAGAAGTTTGAATCTCTCTTAGAAGTGGAATTAAAATAGTCTTAGGAGGAAAACAGGGAGAGAACTTAGTGGGAGAAGGGTTGGGGATTCAAAGGTGTTAGAGTTCAGAATCCAATGTGGGAATAAACAGGAGAGATGGACAGATGGCCTAGAGAATGAATGGAAATCTGCAACTGGAAGGGATAGGGAGGTAAGGGAGTTATCTGGAGGGTGTGCTGGAGACCTAGGATAGGAGGTGCCATAAAAATCAATAAAGATGACCTTAGCTGTGACTCACAACATTGGCGACATGGAGCCAGGCTACCTCATGTAGCCAGGCAGAAACCTCAGAAGAGCAATAGGGTCACCAAACCACTCACAAAACTCTTGACCCAAAATAGCCACTAATATAAAATATGTTGGTGTAATTCTAACCAAGCAAGTGAAAGGCCTATATGAAAAGAGCTGAAAGTCACTAACAAAAGAAACTGAGGATGAGAAGATGGAAAGATTGCCCATGCTCATTCATTGGTAGGATTAACATAGTGAAAGTAATCAACTTATCAAAACCAATTTACAGTTACCCATAAAAATTCCAACACAATTCTTTACAGAGCTCGATAGAGCAAGTCTCAACTTCATACAGAAAAACAAAAAAACCCAGAATACTTAAAACAATCCTGAACAATAAAAGAACTTCTGGAGGTATCACCATCCCTGACCTCATGCTATACTACAAAACAATAGTAGTAAAAGCTGCATGGTATTGGTATAGGAACAGACAGGTTGATCAATGGTATCGAATCGAAACTCTGAAATCAACTCACATACCCATGGACGCATGATTTTTGGCAAAGAAGGCAAAAGCATACAATGGAAAAACAAAACATCTTTAACAAATGCTGTTCGTCTAACTGGCTGTCTGCATTTAGATATAATGCAAATAGATCCAAATCTATCATTCTTCACAAGACCCAAGTCCAAAGACCTCATCTGAAAACCAGATATACTAAATCTAATAGAAGAGAAAGTGTTGAAATAGCTTTGAACTCATTGGTACCGAGACAACTTTCTGAACAGAACACTAATGGCTCAGTTTCTAAGATCAACAATTGTTAAATGGAAGAACATCAAGCAACTGAAATGCTACCTTCTCCTCGCTATGTCTGCTAAGAGGTGAGGACCTTTCCTTTCTGAGACTCGCGATAGCATTGTGCTCTGCTTTACCACAATCCCGTAGTAATAGAAGCAGCTAACCTTGAACTGAAACCTCTTAAATTACTACCCAAAATACATCTTTCTATTTTTAATCTTCTTTTCTCATTTTATATTTTGTCACCACAAAGAAACAGATGGTTTGAATAATCCATCACATGGGAAAATAACATCTTAGTCTTTCATGTGACTAAGGTAAAATATCTAAGACTGTAGTTTATAAGTATCATGAATTTTTTATCACCTGTCTGGAGACGTCTAAGATAAGCTTTTTTTTCCCCAACTTTTATTAGATATTTTCTTCATTTACATTTCAAGTGTTATCCAGCAAGTTTCCTATACCCTCCCCCCTCCCGGCCCTGCTCCCCTACCCACCCGCTCCCACATCTTGGCCCTGGCGTTCCCCTGTACTGGGGCATATAAAGTCTGCATGATCAAGGGGCCTCTCTTCCAAATGATGGCCAACTAGGCCATCCTCTTCTATACATGCAGCTAGAGACATTAGCTCAGGGGGTACTAGTTAGTTAAGATAAGCTTTTGTTAATGCATCATCTAGAAGTAATATATGAATAATACAAACTTGCATGGAAGAGCAATTGATGGTCAAAAGAGAGTTAATTCACATCCATGGTGTATTAATCATTAATAATTGTTAACCAATCCACCAATCCTCTGGAATTTCTCATACAAAATCATATATTATTTTATATCACTAAGTGCAGGTGGTTTATTTCAAATTATATGCATATTATAATACTTCCTCAGCAAATAAATAGCTGATTGATTCAGACAATCATAATTGTCAGATGTTATATTCCAACCAATGGACTATTTTGATGGTAATATAGGAAAACTTTTAATAAATTAAAATTAGTTAATGTTATTGTGAATAATAAGTAGACTAACAAACCAAATGAAAAATAATATCAATGCATTATTAAATAAAATAAGTCATAATTGGTTGAATTAAATTCCTAGATAGTAAATTCAAGAATCTTATGCATGAAAATAAATATACTATATATATTCAACTAGTTTATATCTTTAATCTTCTCTAATTAAAATAATGAAGAATGGTTATATTCAAATTAGTAGTTTTTTATTTATAAAAACATACTGACTTCTAATTTTTATATTTTTTTATGTTGCTGTTAGCTACACAATCACCAGTGTTCTTAGTCCATTACTGAAGTTTTCTCCAGAAAATTTCTTCCTCTTTATTTTACAGTATTCCAAGTGTATTTTGTTTAACTCAGAACAGCCAGACTGGCTGTATTTTTAAATGTGGGTGTTACAGACAGTGATAGCACTGATGTTCTAATTATGTTTCGATCTTGGCAGAAAGCAAAAGTAAGGATCATCAACAAAATGTTGCTACCAAGGCAGCTTTCTAACTCATTGTTTACAGCAGGTCTGAGGGATATTCTACCATCACAAGATACTGTGCTCATTTTCTTTCCTTCCTTTTTTCTGGTTTGTTTTGTGATGATATCTCACTATGTAGCACAGACTAACCCTAAATTGTAGCAGTTTTCTTCCTTCAAATTCTGAGTCCCAGGAGTTCAGGTATGTATGTGACACCCAGGTTACCCTCATTCATTCACAAAGAATAAAATCAGTTAGCATTTGTTTGCCTTCATTCATTGAACTAGTAAGGTGTGAGGCTGGCATTCAAAATCAAGTCATTTAACTCTGGGATTTCACCTTGAAAAATAATGAAAGCAATCCACTAAAAGGAGTAAAATTTCATGAGCTTACACATGAGGCTCAGGTTAAATCATATGAATCAGACAACAAACCCAAAAGTGTGACCTAGGGGAGGGAACGGGTGTGGATGCAGAGGGGGATCGACAGGGACAAGAGGGCTATCAGTGATGATGAAAAGAGAGAGAAATAAGATTATATTACATACATGTATGAAATTGTTAAAGAATAAAGTTGCTTAATAAAAGACTATATTTAGAATATTAACAGATTATTTTTCATCTTTCTTCACATCTCAGCTCTAATGTTATTTTCACTTTAAAATTAATTCAACTATAAAGGAAATAATTTAAAATCAGTGATTATTTTTTATAAAAATATATTTGTATATGTATATATAAATTATATATATATATATATATATTATATATTTCCCACTATAGTTATGTAAAATACTATAGAATAGTGAATAATGGAGTTGATGTTACCTTGTCAAAGACCAAGCAACCGAGGAGCTATCAGATATCCAACAAACAGACTTCACACGAGAAACAGGCGTGCTTGGAAAATACTTGCATTTGACCCCAAAGAGCAGGATGACCTACTTATTCTGCAGCAATTCAAGGCCCACCTGTGACTGTGCGCACCTAAACTCTTTCTAACTCATCCGCACTGCACAGTACTTCACCTTGTACACACAGCTTCATTGATTACATCGCTATCAGAATGAAGAATCGTCCTGGAGAGGTTTAGAACATTTGCATGCTATTAATGTGTCTCTTCCATATCCTTTTACTGACTGTGCTAACAAGAGTCTTCATAGTTAATCTTATATCTTTAATAGATAATGTACATTTATACATTAAAATGTCCATTTATAGCATTCATTTGAAAAATGATTTTTGTCAATTCCTAAAACTTCAGGAGAAAAGATATGCAAATCAAACTAAGACCCATTTTAAAACTAATTATGTGAGGACAACGTGGAATACCGATAACCCATTCCATCTACCTGAGGACCGTCTTTAAAAAGTGCTTGATGATTGCATATTTCTTTTTTCTTAATCTCTGTCCTTCCCTAAACTCATTTTCTTCGATGTCACTCCCATACCACAAAGCTTCAATTTTCTGAAAACATCTCTTTGGAGGAGAAAAATCAGCAAGGCTTGATTAAAACGTTTGACTAATGCTTTGGTTTCCAGAAGTCAGATTGACTCCTGAATTTATTAACCACATCAAAGCTCTAGAAATGAATAGCATGTCTACCAGCAAAGCATCGATTCTGGCCACCTAAGGAAATGGTGTTCCACTCATTCTTTCTCTTCCTTACGTTTTTATTGAGTGTCCCTCAGGCATGAGTTCTCTAATCTTTAATTCTCTAGAGTAGGGACTGCAATTCTTAGAACACCACCTTGATGGAGCTTCACTAATTACAAGTACCATACATTTCTTTTGCATTGTATTTTGAACATTCTTGTGTTTCTATAACCTTCTTTTAGTGCAGTTTATGATAGAAACAAACAAACAAAAAAGAAAACCAAATCAAATCAGAATAAAACCACTTGATGGGTGTTTGCAGCTGACAAGTGTGTTTTTTAGTGGGAAAAGTGCTTAGTCCCTGTGCATTTCAGTCAAAGCTTTAGAATACTTCATTATTTCTCAATACAAGAACTTTAGATATACATTAAGTAACCATTAAACAACGATTTATAAACTTGTATACTTTTATTAGGAAAATGATTAATTGGAGCTCAAAATTTGCATGATTAGAAAATAATATAATGGTTATTTTGCTATAATAATTAAGTAAAAATGGTGATGTGTATCTGTAAAGTGAGGACGAATATATTAAACTTAATATTAGTATGTGTATATGATCCTTGTTTGTAAAGTATAACCAAGTCTGGTCTCATGTTCCCTGAATGTCAAATCAAAGTAAGACATAGATTCAGGGTAATGCTGTTGTAGGGACCTCAAATTCTGTTCAAGACACCTCAAGATCAAGTTCTCAGCACAAAAAAAAAAAAGATTTTTTTCCCCCAGAGGGATAAAGGGCAGGGATAAGGGATAAGAATGAGGAATAGAGAAACACAGAGCAGGGTAAGGGAACAACAGAAAGGGAAGAACCGTGGGAAGGGAGAGTAGGAAGGGATATTCGCCCCATGATGGGAGACCTTGGACTGCCTCTATATAGAGAGACAACTGGCAGTTTATAAAGCTAAAAGGGGAAACCCAGTGTTTACAGCCTTGAGTCAACTATGCTTAACAGAAGTAGCATTCCATTCTATAGTTATAATGTTAGTATATCCTTGAAAACCAAAAATAATTCAAAGTTTTATTGGAGTTCTTGTGTTGTGCAAGGAATATAATATAGAACAATAAACATGAACTCCACTGAAGCCACGTGGCTGCTTCTGTTTTCTCTCTCATATCTTCTGACTTGTTTTCACAACTATAATTTCTTAAGAATTTGCTGATTCACTTTTCTGCTGTGGGCCCTGTACTGGATGTATTTCCAACCTTTGTGGTTCCAGAATCACAGCTCATGTTTTCCCTTTGTTGCATTTGTTCAAAATCCTGACACTTTGTAAATTTCCTGACATTTTTTATCACTGCCCAAGTATGGAGGCAGAAACACGGTGAAAGGCTGAAACAAAGGGTTGTGTAAGACAGGATGAACAGAGGGGAGAGATGGAGAAGATGCAGAAGCTGAATTAGCTTTATTGATATGTGAAAGTCTATCAGGAATTTGGATAGTTTTTCATTAAACTGATTACTTTCTGTAAGTTCATATGACATTTTAGTAAACTGGATAAATGCATGCAGCTAAGTAATCATATACAAAGGAAACCATTAGCTAGAAAGAGTAGCCATGAAAATAAACAGCTAATTCAGCTCTACTATTTTATTTTCTTTGTCTGTGGTCAAGGCCAAACTGTTCTTCCCACCATTCCAGTGCTTTAAAGGATTCTATTTACTACCAAACCAAGATAACAGTATTTAAAATTATATTGCCTCCTTACAAACTCTGGAGAAAGTGATTGTGTTTCCTATAATATTTTTTTATTCAACAGGGCACAGTGCTTAACAATAGTCAGATATTAATTGTGTGAAAGAAGAAAGAATGGATGTTACATGTGTGTATCTTCTGAAACCCATGAATTAATATGATATAAAACAGCTGAGTCAAAAAGAGAAAATAAACAGATAATATCAAGAGAAAGCATATAAATTTAGGAGACATTAAATATATCTAATAATATATAGTACTTATAAGAATAGTGATGGACCACATTCACTGATACTGTTTCTATGACAACAAACATCCTTCAAAATGTGCTGAATTCTTCCTCCTGCCTTCTTCGTTCCTCCTTCCCTCCTCCTATCTCTACTCTCTTCCTCCTCCTCTCTATTTTCCTCTTTTCCCCAATTTTTTTAAAAATACTTTTCATCTTGACCTTGCTTCTAGTATTTGGCTGTATAGAATATTTTTCAAAATGCTCTCCTAAAAGATACCAGATAAAAAGGTAGACTCAGGATTACATTTATACTTTCATGAATATTTTAGTGTAAATATGTTTCAAATGATGCATAGGGTAAATCTTTTACATTATATATCAGTATGACTGAAATATGTGTGTCAGAATAATACACAGTTATGTAAATATGTATATATCCTGATACATGTATATGTCAGTTAAGGTACAGAGGGAAAGATAGTTTGATTTGCAGTCAAAATTGAAATACTTCTAGTTTGTGGTGGGAGTTTGAAGAAAGAGAAGCAGACCTCTAAGCCCTGAGAATGGGAAGGATCTAACAAGATAGTTTTCAGTATGGAGGAGGAAAGGAATTCAGGTTTCACAGTGAGGTCATGGCAATTTTCGATCCCCCTAACTTGCCTTTCAATCCTCTTCTGCTTTAGGTCTTCTGGGATACTGCACAACCTGGAGAAAGGGGGAGATTAATCAAAACACTTTGTTACAAGTACTACCTTCCAGAGACCGTACAAAGGAACAGGGCCATGAATTTAGACTTTTAAAAAACTGGACTCAGGACTAACTTTGTATTTTATGTGAATATGCTTTGAATTTTGTACTTATATGTATGCATGTACAACCATATGTATTTTGTGTAATCATATGCTCACATATATACATACATATAAATATATTTAAAAATACATATGTATGTTTGTGTGTATATATGCATGTATACACAAAGATAATGAAACTCTTCCCATTAACCTATTAAAATTAAACTTCAGATAAAAATTAATACCTTTTATATAAGTATTGGTCTATTTGTGTTATACAGGGATGTAATAAGACAATGAATTGTTTACACCTTAATGTAACGAGCGTACCGTGGTTTGTTTGCCTACAATTCACAGAAAGATTCGGGTATTTTCCTGCTGGCTGAAGAGATGAGAGAACGGCAGCTGACTGCTGTGCAAGACAAAAGCTGTGAAACACCCAGCAGTAGACAGCAGCACTGGCAGCAGGCAACAGGGCAGAGGACCAAGAGCTTTAGAAGCTTCGATTACATAGTCACACCTCTGGGCTCTGACCAATGCTCTGAACAAGGTCAGGCAGATCAACTGTCAAAAGTAAACAAAGAATAACAGGCTATTTATCTGTATCTTAGGAGAGCAAGCCATCCAACACCTTTACTGTATCTATGCTAGAGACTCAAGGGCAAACAGAGTGCTAAAGATGTTTTATAGAGGAAGAAGAGAACACCCTCAGTCACACTGTCATCAGAGGAGTTGTCATGGGGAAGCTGGCAGGGTAATTAGAAGTAGGCACCAATATCACTACATTGGAGACAAAATTACAATTTATGATTGGATAAGCAAAAGCCAAGTGCACATAGATATAAAAACACAATGACCTAGAATAAATTGTCCAAGTTGTGATTGTTCTAAGGCAATTGTTGTGCACATTATTTAGTTTTCTGGACTGGTCACTGTGAGTTTTGAGGTCATACTTCTACTAGTTGTTGCTCTGACCATTGTTCCTGTGTATATCTAGTCTTTTAATATGAATAACCTTGCTAAATGCATTAAAAAGCTCTTGGGTACCATCAGGCACAGCATAAAATTCTGTCAGCCAGCACATTAACAATGAAAAAAACCAAAAAAACAAAACAAAACAAAACAAAATAAAACAATGATCTTGGCTGTAGTTAGGTTATGCTTAAGAACCCCTAGATGCCTAGAAACAATGAGTATGTAAAACACTTCTTTCTGTCAAGGACATATCAAATACTTGTACCAAAACATGGAATTTCTGAAGGTCAGAAATTGTTCAACAGCTATACTTTAATCACTATACTATTTACTCTACCACTGAACCTTACTTAATATTCGTGGATGTATATAGTTGAAATTCTGACACCCAACTTTACCATCAACTCTTTCTTAATAATTTTATAACCTTTTTATTACTTCAGCCTAATGTTTAATTCACTAAAGTGCCCAAGTTTTAGTAATAAGATATGCAACCTTTGTGTGGTGGGGAGGTTGCTACTTGGAATGGTTAGCACAGAACTATTGTTTACAAAGAGAATAAGTCAACAAGCATAAGGAAAGGCTCATTTGCTTAGGAACCCCACTGTTAGCACATAGTCACAGGAGCGACATGTTGAGTGTTTTGTGCAAAGCATGTTTAGAAGGAAATGATTAAGAAAAAAAGATGGAATTGTTCCTTTAAGAGAATTAATTTGCTTCAAACTGAGCAGCAGCTTGGCAAACTCTCACACCTGGATCCAGGTGGCCTGCTTTCTGAAAAATACCAGTATCTTGCAGAAACAGACTCTGATCTTGCTTAAGGAGAAAATTTCATTTACTCACCAGTGTTATGTGGTGATGTTGTAGGTAGGCCCATTTTTATGTGAATAAGAGACAGAAAGTGATACTTTGAACAGGAATGCATTGTTTAGGTTATCTTTCTAATCACTCTCCTTAACCAGTTCACTTTCACACAATGAAGCAAACTGGGTGTGGTTCAGGTCTGCACATTCTACCTTAAAAGTAGGTTGAAATTCGAGCTAATGGATGATATGGCACCATTAACCAGCCACGGCTTCAAACATCAAGTGTATTGGCTGTGAAATGAAGTCAGCGTCACAGGTTGGCTGCAGGTTGCTCTCCCCAGACACTATCACTCACTGTTATTGATGATGAGAATTGCCAGAGGGATCAATTCAATCCATCTTTTTCACACATTGCTAGTATATAATGAATACTCAACCTGTCTTGCTACTCATCTTTGCAAAGAAACTTCTGCTTTCTGATAGCTGTAAACATGTACATTAGCAGTGGGTGAACTTGAAAGACAGATGTACTTTATTTATTTTGAATATATAGGATAAATAAATATTTATTCACTGCAATATGCTCATTTCTTCTCTGCTACTCCTTCTCCATTATTCTAGCAGTACACACTTAATGTTTCATAAATTAATATTAATATTATTATTAGGCTCTTCTGTATTTTATATATATTTTCATATCTTCTATTTTCTTTACATATGAAGAATAATGTAAATTTCTCCATGCCCAATTACTGAAGAATGTTTTCTTACAGATATTCTGACCTTAAGAGAATTATTTGGTATGATTATAAATATCACTGAAAATTTATTAAAATGTATTTTACACTGCAGTATTTTTAATGTGGTCAGTATAGAAGCCAGCATGTATAGAATAATAAATAGCTCATTTCCTAGAGTGGATATCTGCTGCAGTTGTAGACAACCGGTATTCATAATCTGCCAGGCAGATGGGTACTTAGGCAATTGGGTAAAACTACCACTTTAAGAGCTTTGAAAAGGAAAAAAAAAGAATGCCTGAGAATCGTTTTTCTGAGAACAATATTTTTTTGTCATTGATTCTTTATGAAATCATTGAGATAATGTGTTACCTAATTGCAAAGATTCAAATTAATCTAGAGAATACTAATTAAGAGGTAGTCGGAACATCTTTTATTTGCTTCCCACTTACCCTCCCTTGATTTTATAATCACAAATATAATACTGGGCATAGTGACTATAAAGACAACCACAGAACTTCTCAGGATAATCTTCCAGGCATTTAGCAGCCTTTAGCCATATGGGTTTCAAATATGTAGTTCCAAAATGGCTCTTATCCATATACATTTATGGAGAAAGTTTTTAAAAAGGAAAATCTATTTGGGTGATTTTAAGGATAAGTGTTAACAACTCTTACACTCAATGTGCCATGGACCAGATATCACCCATGTTCTGCCAACTGAGTACAGACAGGATAGCCTTTTTGTAGTGAGTTCATGTTATCAACAGCAGTCATAAATATCAACAAAAATGAGCTATTTAAATTTTCCTTTACTTTCAAATTTAAATTCACTATAAATATCTTTTGACTTAGTACTGTTCCTTATTAGGGCCCAAGTAGCTCCCACCAGACATGCTTTTCTCTGATACCTGAGTTCCTTCCTTGGCTGATGCATGGGGATATTCTCTGGACATCAGGTGATGTCTGCACACTTGCTGTAGCTATGCTTTATTCTGAAGAGCAGCTATCCTGGGGACTTACTTCTTATGTTGTAGTCAGAGCAGACAGAAAGGACAGCTCCAAATCAAAGGCCAGGGGGACAGGATGAAGGGCAGGCTTCCTCTTTATAATGTTGGTTCCTCGGTTTCTTTTTTTTTTCTTCTTCTTCAATTTTTTATTAGATATTTTCTTCATTTACATTTCAAATGTTACCCCGAAAGTCTCCTCTACCCTCCCCCTGCCCTGCTCCCCTACCCACCCACTCCCAATTCTTGGTCCTGGCATTCCCCTGTACTGGAGCATACAAAGTTTGCAAGACCAAGGGGGCCTCTCTTCCCAATGATGGCAGACTAGGCCATCTTCTGCTACATATGCAGCTAGAGACATGAGCTCTGGTGGTACTGGATAGTTCATATTGTTGTTCCACCTACAGAGTTGGAGACCCCTTCAGCTCCTTGGATACTTTCTCTAGCTCCTTCATTGGGTTCCTCAGTTTCTTAATCTTCTGCCTCTCCCACTACTGTTGTTTTCTCAGAATTGTCATCTGAAATTCTGAGTATCAGAGCAACAGACTAAAACAATTCGGGCTTTTCATACTGCGTTGTACCTTTTAAAGACTTGAAATCTGTGGAATGAATGAACAGGAGGAATGTGAGAAAATTATGTTTAAAAGGGGATCATGGATTCAGTGAATTCAAACAAAGTTTAATCATTGCATTATTTTTTTCTTTTCTTGCTTTCTTTTGAAATGAAAATATGCAATTTGATAGTTAGCATTCAAAATATCTTATTAGTGGAAGAGTCACAAGTTTTATGTTAACATTTTATCATGTCAAGCAAATCATAATTATCATGAATCTATACAATACAGTCATTGTAAATGTTTTTTATTGTTGAGACTCATAATCATGGAAAAACCTCTTGGTACAGGTTCTATTAAAATATCATCTTAACGACTTCAGTGACCAAGGGAAAGAGTATCTAGAATGTACTACAGAATAAACTGAATAATATTACTGTAGAAAACTCAAAGAAATAACAAGAATACTGCTTTTCACTTCAATGTTTCAACAATTAAAGGTGAGATGTTCATACAGAAGCTACTTTACCTACCATTGTAATGAAAATCAACAGCTTTCTACTGCATAATGACAATCAGCTTCACTTGAGCTATGAGAATCTTGGAGCACAAACATAATTACAATCCCAGAAACTTTACAATCCTGCACTATGTCATAATTAATTTGTGCATAGTAGATCAACTCTTTGATCTGTTTTTCAAGGGATGTATTTCATTCTAAAAGAAAACAACATCTTCAAATAACTATGTATGAGATTTTTAATGATTATATTTTCTGTCATAATTCTTGACTGCCGTCAGTAAGATACAATAATTAATGAATAAGTTAGTTGCTTTTAATGTTCCACAGTTTAGTGATATACAACTTTTAGTGTCTGAGCATCTTTTAGAGTTGTGCCTAGATGAATAGTCTTCTGATATATTACCTCTTTGGTAAGAGTATAATAGCCAGAGAACAATTACTAGCTTTGTGAGGATGGCATTTTATCAATGGAACTTCCATTAAGTTAGCCTTCCATCTTGTTAATGTCATGCTCCTTTTTCGGGACCTTGACATCATTATAATGTGTCAGTGTATGAGGAGAAATGTACTTTTTAAGTACCAGAGATATAAATGTGTATTCTCATCTCTGGCAAATTTGTATTCAAAGCTTCCCTGCTGAAGTAATTTTAAGGACTACACAGGAATAATATAGATATAAAAAGTATATCACTCTGACAGGAGAAATACTAGCTGCCCAACTGCTTGTTAACATTCACTCTTTACATATGGCATTTCCAAAACAGTAGTTTATTACAACGTTTCTTCTGGTACAGTCAGCATTCTCTTCTGCTTGCCCTAATGGGAGATCTTAATCTGAATTAAGCAGAATATTCATAAAGATGGCATTTTAAATAGCAATTTCCTGTATTCAATGAGTCATCTTATTAGTGAAACATGAAATGTTTTAAAAAGTGAAATGCTCTTTATTCTTATGTGATATGATTTTTAATGAATATGAAGGAAGCAGGAGATCAGGAATTCTAGAGTATAATAACTCTGTTTTGTTGAATAAGCATAAATGCTAATATAAGTGGTTGTATGTGTATAATGCCAGAAAGAATCACCTCAAATCAAATGTTTTAGGAGATTTATCATTGACTTGCCTACACGTAACTAGATGGATATATTTACCTCCAAGAAATTGTTCACTTGGTTGATAAAGCAAAAAAAAAAAAAAAATCAACCTACACAACAGGTGATGTCTTATATAATTAGGAAACTATTAAGGCTCCTTTGATAAAGCTACATCTAAATTCTTTAGTGAATTCATATACCATAACTTTGATTTTTTTAAATCACTGGTTGTACTTTAAAAATGGTAAAAATACTTCAAGTTATTATTTTATTTATACATAAGAAATTAAAAGTCACTTATTAAAGAAACTGTACTATTATATTTGGCTGTTTTATTCTCTTCCATTTTAGTTACTTACTTTGTCTGAAATGGGTATATTAATTCTTCCTACAATCATATACCTTCCCAGATAATTCCATTGTTCTGTAAAGAAACATTCAATAATGTAAAACACTCCTTCCAGATATTGCAATGGATGGAAGACCAAACATTTTTTTAATATAAACCTCTTCCTTGAGGAAGGCTTTAGTATTAACCATTTCTTGGAAATTTTATTTACAGGTAAGTTGGTATCATGGCTTTATATCAAGCAGGCATATCCAACCTGTAGCTTGCAATGTGCATGTAGCCAAGAAGAGCTATGGATGTGGTCCCAATACCAAATCGTAATCTTAAAACTTGATGAGGTCTGCTTGATAACATGTATGTGTGTTTTGTTTCATAAGTTTCCTTGTAGTCTATACACAGGAAGGTTTATGATATTGAATGTCAGAAAAAGATAGATTCTTACTGCAGTTGCTGTAGTAAATCTAATCTATTTCAAATGTCTTTGTTTTATTATCAATGTCTCCTGCATTTCATTCATACAAAGATACCTGTCCCAATAGATAAGACCCTGAATTTCTTGTGCCCCTTTATTTACCTTATTTTCTTATTTCAACTACTATGTTTTTAGGATTTTACCCACTTTAAAATTCATAGGTAATATCTCTTTTAAAATTATTTGAATGCTTCTGTGATAAAATTATTGAAGAGGAGCCTGAAAGATTTTAAGGGTCAGTGCTTCAGATGCCTCCTGATAGATAGTGTCTTCTAGACATCTCCAGGAAATAGTATTCATGAAATTTCAATATGACTATGTAAAGACTTGGATAATGACAACACCAGTTGATATCACCCTGTGGTTGTAGACAATCCATAAGGTCTCACCTAACCTTTTGTATGTGTTCCACATGTGTACAGCACAAATGTGTATCAGAAAAGACTTCATGTGCCACTGGAACCAGAATTACAGAGAGCTGCCAATGCGTACTGTGGGACTGCAGTAAGATCAGTTATCGACTACAACAATGTTGCAGTCATGATTAGGAGTCATGTGTCCAGTTCTCTGCTAACAAACAACCTTTGTCATTTAACTGAATATGCTCTTCTTTCACCCAACATGAACAAATACCATCCATAAGGGCATGGCGATTATTTTCTCCTGAGATTCACTCACACTCTCCCTTGCCTGAGTATTTCAGCAAGTCTCCTACTTTGCTTTCCACCTTACCACTGTGTAAACTAAGCTCCCTTGTACAACTCCGACCACTGACGTCTTGGATCCTCTCGATGCTATGACTTGAGACTCTGTCTTTCTGTGTCTATTGGATAATTAACATGTCTCTTTTAATGATGTCTACATTCTTACTTTCATCTATTACTAGTGTTTAAGTTTTGTACATATTCCTATGGTTTCTGATTGGGGGCATCTTAGCCTTTTAAAAGCACAAGTTTGCTTACATATCTTTGTACCCATAGTAGTTTCCCTTTTAGATGAGCTTAAAATATTTCTATTTGACTTGTCTGTAATATTCACAGGCTTTCCACGAGTTATTCATAATAATTATTGCTTTTGAAGATTTGGCTGGGCTATATTTTGAGCACAGTATGGATTTGTAACTAAATTGAAGTCGTACAGCATCACAGCACTGGGGAAGACAAGTGAGAGAGTAGAGGGTATGGTGGAGCTTCTAAACATGGTAGCAGTGAGTGCAGATCAAGAAGAAAAAGTATTATGGAAAGCCGAAGCGGACCATTTATCTTATGTCATCATCGCTTGTCAATCAGCAGAAAAGATAATTTTTGCTGGATGTAGCAGAAAATGGTGATAGAAAGGAGTCAAATTTTCTGACCTTAAGGGAAGACATAAAATAATATGGAAGCTTGGCTTTTGCTTTTAAAGGATGACCCTGAGCTTAAGTCATTAATGGGGTGGTGGGTCTCTTGGACAAGTTCCTGAATTGAAGGTAGAAGTAAAGATGTCATCAATCTGTCTGTCTCTTACTGGAAATGGCATCAGGAAAAATTCATCATGCATGGAAAGGAAGACAGACTCTCAAAAGGTGAGCAGAATCATAAGATTTCGACCTCTGTGTAATTATGGCATAAAGGGAAAAGTCTTCTGGAGACATTGTATAACCATGTACACTATCTTTGCCATTAAATGCCCTTTCCCTCTCACTTATATAACTATCCTATATCCCAAGAAAAACATGAAATTTTATTAAACTATTATAGGTCACCATCACCCAGAAAACAATAAAGCACTCTACATTTTAAAATCAGGCTTTCTAAGAGCCTGCTGATAGAAGAATGTAGGGTTTATACTAAGAAAAAACAGCATATAACATGCATATAGAATGATGCAGATGATTAGAAACAGCAGGTTTCAATATGACAAATTTAAAATACTCCAGTTCTTTTCTTGACATTTTCAGTCATAATGTTCTTTTGCAGTTACAAAGATTTAATCCCTTTAAACATGCTTTTTCCTTCCATCTCCCTTGATTAATTCTAGCTGAATGTATTGAGGCAAGTTTCAAATCATAGGATGGAATATTAAAGGCATATGGTACTGGCTGATTAAAATTAGGAGATTTCTTTTTTAAAGATGGAATTTAGCTTAACACAGTTATAAGGTGACATTTTAATGATGAGTTCCAAAGAGAACCCTGTTCTTTGAAGACACTGAAGAGATTTGATTTTTTTTTTTTTTCAGTTTTTCGAGACAAGGTTTCTCTGTATAGCCCTGGCTGTCCTGGAACTCACTTTGTAGACCAGGCTGGCCTCGAACTCAGAAATCCACCTGCCTCTGCCTCCTTAGTACTGGGATTAAAGGCGTGTGCCACCACGCCCGGCTGGATCTTGATTTTTTTCTGACATGGAATTTTTTCCGGCAAGATTTTTTTTTTCCCTCTTCTTGTATTCCTCACAGTTTTGCAAAATCAGCCCCCCCCCGCCCCCAGCACATGCACACACAGACATGCACACATACACACACACACACACACACACACACACACACACACACACACACACACACACACACACACACACACACACACACACACACACACACACACACACACACGCACACACACACACACATGTTCACATATATACATAAACACATAAAGTTCAGGGACATACACAGGTGCATACATGTGCACTTGTTCATTCTCATACACATGTACATAAAAAAACTAGCATGTTGGTACAATACACATATTTTCTCATATATACAAATGCACAAATGCAAATGCATGGATGCCAGCACATACACAGGGGCACACACATGCTCATACACAGCAGTACAAATTGATATGCATGCATAGACCCACACACTGTTTAATCCTCAGCATATACTCTCTCAGTTTGAGAAAAGCATTGGAAAGGGGAATTCATATGACAAGAATGTTCACAAGAGTAACACATTCTCAAATGGGTGCCTGAGAGCCTTTTTGGATCTTGGGAGTCAATGGTATTTTCATAACTCTCTGACACAGAAACAGTATTTAGTATGTCTGGATTCTTTGTACCTATGTTCTGGTACCTATGTTTCAAGACCATGGTCTCGAAAGGCATCTGTCTTCCAAACACCCAATATATGAATAGCACACATCATAGCGCACATCCTGCATTTTGTACACATATAGTCCCCTAACTAATGCCTCCAAAAGCTAATGCCCAAAAGCTGCAGACACATGCTGGAGGGTCCAGACCCACCAGCCACAAGAATCATTATTTTACCCTAGGGTTTCCTGGGACATCATTATAAAGTAAGTATGACCCATAAAGTCTTATTGATCATCACATTGCTTTCTTGTGAGCCCTAATTATCTCTGATAAGAGTGCATTCTGGCAGGCTAGTTCCCCAGAGAAATGGGATAGTACTTTTGAATCTAATGCTACAAAATATTCAGTGAAAATATTTCCTTATTTTTACATTTTATTTGTCTTGTTATTAAATGTGTCATATAAGTTGAACATGACCAATTGTAATTAGCCCCTATATATTTTAACTTCTTGATTTTTCTGTTTTTGCCTTACATAGGTTTTCTTTTTCCCTTACAGAAATTTACTACATTCTACATTTCTCTCCAAATCCCACTGTAAGATGATGAAAATGCACTTTAAAATATAAACAAGGGAGGACTGTGATTTTCCAATTATTTCAGAAATCTAGTTGTAATTTTAGCATATCTCAGAATGCTTATACTTAATCCAGATATGAGAAAATACCATTTAAAAATTATTTTTATCAGTTTAGATAGTATTTGGAAATTATTAAACTAAAACACTATAAAGGTATTTGAATAAGACATGAAGCAAAGAACATTTACCTTATAATAATTTAAATTTGTTTTATAGAGTTTATATTCTCAAGACAAGAAGGTGTAAATCAGAACTGACCCAGGAGACTATACTCATACAATCTTACACAAGCAATTTTCTTCAGCGCATTAAGACAGAGTCATGAATTAGGTACTTTCCAATGAGCCTTTCTGTAGATTGGTCTGTTCTTGGTCAAGGCTCAGTCTGTACCCATTTGACATTTACATATCATTCATTTCTACTATCTTCTTCATCATAGTTTTATTTGGATTGTTATTTACCTGTAATTTGTTTACTGTCTCCACAATAATGGATCTTTTAAAAGTTTGTGTATAGAAGACATGGAAAAGTTCCCAAACAAATCAGAATTTTTAAAACCACCATGGGAATGTTTGTGGTTCAGCTACTGCTTGTGTGTAACACTCAAGAATCACAATATTGCTACCTTGGTCTTCAGTGGTGAGGTTAAAAGATATGGGTACCTTTAAGATATGGAGCCTACAGACAGACTGTTTCTAGGCCTAACCATCTCTCACCACTTTTTTGAGAATTCTCACACACATCATGTCTTCTCTCAAATAACACATGATGTTACTGCCATGATGTGATCCAGCCATGGAGAGAGAACCTAGGCCTTATGCACCATGCTGTGTAAGGATGTATCAGTCTTGAGTTCTTTTCAGAATACCAGTTTCCATGTTCTACAAAGTACTACTGAGAAGGCCTACAAATGGTGTCCCCAAATAAGTTTTGAAGTTGAATCAATGAGTCCATGCATGTTTAGACATTTATTCTCCAAAAGATGATCTAAGTAAATTATCTTTGAATAAATATTCATCCTCAAATATTTCATTACAACAATTGAACTCTGACTAACACAGAGTGATAATATTAAACATACATCATCCTTTTGGGTGAATTATTTTCAGTCTTTTAGCAATATTACAATGCAAGTAACTTTAGAGCCCTGTTTCATAGACATTAATAGAAAAATGTTCAGTGTTCCATGACAGTATGCATGAAATATATCTAGCTTAGATTGCAATGCTGGACATTTGTTCAGATTTTTCTCTCCACTTTCTTTGTGAATACTAATTCAAAATTAGATATGAAGGAAATAATGAGTTGCTTTCTAAGCAGAGATAATAACATAAGCAAACCTGTGAAAGTCAAGACACATTATTATGCAATCCATCAGAAACATTGAGAAGCTAGAATAATAGATGAAAATATGTTTCCTAGTCCAGTCTGACCAGAGTCTGACAGGGGATAGTAATCCATTCTAGGACCACATCGAACTCTTTCTAAGTGTGGAGAGAAGGCAGGGTTTGGAGATGTGGCCTTAGCAGCTGTGATTCTGAGGCATGCTGAATCTTCAGAGCGATCTGGAGAGAAACTTGGCTTTAACCGCCATGAGGTGGGAGGCTGAGTCAGATTTGAGTCCTCGTCAGGGCACCAGGTTCCATGATCAATAAGACGCTTCTGAAGAAACTTACAAATGGCCCCACAGAAAAGATTTGAGTTTTAAGAAGATTATTTGTAGCAGTAATTTCGCCCAACAGGGAATTAAGTCAGCAGCTGCAGATACTGTTCTCCTGGTCATCTTAAACGTGGATTTTACATCAAAATAAGCTTTGGACAGTATAAAGGGTATTCTTATTTTTATTCTGTGATCCAAAGGTCAAAGAACAATGAACCTAATCTCAAAGTTCAAACACAATACTTTGTTAAAAGTATTGTAGACACTTTGCTTGGATGAGTTTGTGAGGCTGAGCAGTGACTGCAGTGTTTCTCATCTTACATACTGTTTAGAACAGTAAAGTCAGTAAATATACCAAATTTTTTGTATCCATTCCTCTGTTGAGGGACATCTGGGTTCTTTCCAGTTTCTGGCTATTATGAATAAGGCTGCTATGAACATAGTGGAGCATGTGTCCTTGTTACCAGATGGAATATCTTCTGGATATATGCCCAGTAGAGGTATTGCAGGATCTTCTGGTAGTACTATGTCCAATTTTCTGAGG
>LR750762.1:46526-136526 GCA_902729485.2 Mus minutoides
ACAATGCAGTACTACTCAGCTATTAAAAACAATAAATATATGAAATTCCTAGGCAAATGGATGGATCTGGAGGCCATCATCCTGAGTGAAGTAACCCATGCACAAAAGAACTCACATAACATGTACTCACTGATATGTGGATATTAGCCCAGAAACCTAGACTACCCAAGATACAATTTACTAAACACATGATACTCAAGAAGGAGGAGGATCAAAATGTGAACACGTCACCCCTTCCTATAATTAAGATCAAAGCACACATTGAAAGAGTTAAAGGGAGCATTTGTGCAGCTCAATCTAAAGGATGGTCCCAACGACTGCGGCTGCCAGGGATACATCCCACAATCAGTCACCAAACATAGACACTATAGCATATGCCAGCAAGATAGTGCTGAAAGGGCTCGGATATAGCGGTCTCGGGGGAAAATATACCAATGCCTGGCAAACATGGAGGTGGAAGCTCACGTTCAGCTATTAGATGGAACACAGTTTTCCCAAGGAAGAAGGAGCTAGAGAAAGTACCCAAGGAGCTGAAGGGGTCTTCAACCCTATAGGTGGAAGAATAACCATGAACTAACTAGTACCCCCTGGGCTCATGTCTCTAGCTGCATATATAGAAGAGGATGGCCTAGTTGGCCATCAATGGGAAGAGCGGCCCCTTGGTTATGCAGTCTTTATATGCCCCAATACAGGGGAACGCTGGGGCCAAGGGGTGGGAGAGGGTGGGTAGGGGAGCAGGGCCGGGAGGGGGGAGAATATAGGGAACTTTCTGGATAACACTTGAAATGTAAATGAAGAAAATATCAAATAAAAGTTGAAAAAAATGAACATATAGGTATGTATTACATAAATACATACAATTTAACACACATATATACATATGCTATACATGTGCCTGTGTGTGTTTAACATTGTCAAGATTCAATTCCTAATTTTTAGTACATTATTAACACATGCCACTTAATATTTGCATTTTAAAACTGACTATACTCCAAAACACAACCACTCTGCAAATAATTTTGTTTCTCGTGTCTATTAAATTATGTTCATAATGGATATACTTGTAATAGAGTGGTGGTAGGAAAACATGATTTGAATTTGTTATCTGTTGATTTATGGAAAATAAATAAGGAAACATTTAAAAAAAAAAAAAAAAAAAAGAACAGTAAAGTCAGAATAATCACATCAATGAAATGCCTGAAACTACTCTCCACAGGATTCAGCTGCACTGCAGAGTTGTTGTCTCACTGGCTTTTTGTGATAATTTATTTTTAATGTTCACATGGGGTTGATAGAGATTTCTGAAGTCTTATCTACAGATAAAAAAATATTAAATCTTACCATCAGGTAGCAGAAGGGGAAAAAGAAAGACACATTTGACATCCAAATTAAAGAGCAATAAATTGCTTCATGATTTTCTGTATAGATTTAAAAAAAATCCACATGAGTGTGAACCTTAATTTATTAAGTGAACTCTTATCTTCGTTAGCTTTCAATGGATACCTCCTTTTTAATAAGCTTATGTAAAAAGTTCCTCTTCGAAGAATTTTCTTTTCTTTTCTGTGGCTATTATAAATAAGATGTTTGTCTCTAACACTCCGGCTCTTAGTACTACTGATTTTAGAAGCAACTTCTTCATTTCACTAAACCGGTGCTTATGTGGTGGAAAACCAGCACATGGAAAATGCACATGAAAACATCAGATACTGAGCTGCCTCCCCTAGTTTCTAAAATAATTTTATTTCCTAAGCATTATACTTGCTTGTTAATAGTGGCAAACAGCCCATATTTTTATTCCTGCTGGGAACAGGACCTTACACAGGATGTCCAATTGAGGTAACTCATGGAAGCATATTTAAATCAGCTTAAACCCACTCTAACATGAATAACATCTGAAGTGATTTCTTTGGGTAATTAAATTTTCTGTTTTAGTCTTTGCTTATTAAATACATACCACAAGACAAATAATAATGCTTGTTAAATATTCTCTATAATTAAACACAATTACATTAATACAATTAAATTTAATGAGGTTTTCCAGAAATTAGCTATTCCTGGTATTCTCCTGAAAACAAAACACATTATTCATATCTGCACTTGCAGATAGTCAACATTGTCCATTGTGATTCACAATAAGCATTCAGAATCTACCTCTGGAACAGAGCTGATGCCAGAATTACACTGTGATGATATTATTATTATTATTATTATTATTATTATTATTATTATTTTGGTTTTTTGAGACAGGGCTTCTCTGTATATCTCTGGGTGTCCTGGAACTCACTTTGTAGACCAGGCTGGCCTCGAACTCAGAAATAGCAAAACTATGATGATAGCATAAAAATTCCATACAATGCTAATCAGCATTATCACATTTAGTCCTTATATTTATAGTGGTAATTATAAATTACGATGCCTTAGAAAAAAATCATACAGGCCTCAATCATTAATAAATTTCTTTTTTTTACATTTTTATTAGATATTTTCTTTATTTACATTCCAAATGCTATCCCGAAAGTACCCTATACCCTCCCCTCGTCCTACTCCCCTAGCCACCCATTCCCACTTCTTGGCCCTGGCGTTCCCCTGTACTGGAGCATATAAAGTTTGCAAGACCAAGGGGCCTCTCTTCACAATCATGGCTGACTAGGCCATCTTCTGCTACATATGCAGCTAGAGACACGAGCTCTAGGGGTACTGGTTAGTTCATATTGTTGTTCCACCTATAGGGTTGCAGACCCCTTCAGCTCCTTGGGTGCTTTCTCTAGCTCCTCCACTGGGGGTCCTGTGTTCCATCCTATAGATGACTGTGAGCATCTACTTCTGTATTTGCCAGGGACTGGCATAGCCTCACTAGAGATAGCTATATCAGGGTCCTTTCAGCAAAATCTTGCTGGCATATGCAATACTGTCTGGGTTTGGTGGCTGATTTTGGGATGGATCCCTGAGTTGGGTAGTCTCTGGATTGTCTATCCTTTCGTCTTAGCTCCAAACTTTGTCTCTGTAACTCCTTCCATGGGTATTTTGTTCCCTATTCTAAGGAGGAATGAAGTATCCACACTTTGGTCTTCATTCTTCCTGTTTTTCTTGTGTTTTTAAGGTGTACATATTAATGCAAGGAAATTCTAGCATAAACCAAGCACTCACTTTCCTGAGCCAATGTTCAGTTATGTCCTTGACAGCTGCGTAGGGCAGAGTTCAAATGCTTAATTTGCATAATGTTGAGTAGAAAAAGTCAAATTTCACAAAATTTCATGAAGATCTTTCTTAAGTATTAGCAATATGTGTTTGAGGCTTTCCTAAAAGGATAAGCATTGGAGTGACTGGAAGCCAAGATTCTGACAGCTGGCATTACAGAAGCAAAGTGAGCTGAGAGTCCTTCCCTCCTTCCCTCGCTCCCTCCCTCCCTTCTTTCCTCCCTTCCCTCCTCCCTCTGTTCCTCACTCCCTCTCTCCCTGTCTCTCTCCTTTCCTTCCTCCTTTCCTTCCTTCCTTCTTTCTTCTTTCCTTCTTCCTTCCTTCCTTCCTCCCTCCCTTCCTTTCTTCCTTCCTTCCTTCCTTCCTTCCTTCCTTCCTTCCTTCTTTCCTTCCTCCCTTACTCCTTTCTTTCTTTCTTTCTTTCTTTCTTTCTTTCTTTCTTTCTTCCTTCCTTCCTTCCTTTCTTTCTTTCTTTCTTTCTTTCTTTCTTTCTTTCTTTCTTTCTTTCTTTCTTTCTTTTATTGATGGTATTTCTAGACCTATTTTCAGTATAAGATAGTTTGCTTAAAAGTAGAAATCCATCAGGAAGGCATGTCTCTTTCAGGCCAACAGCAACTAAGTATTGTGTAATTTGAAATTATTGTAAACTAAAATATAATTACATTATTTACCTCTTTCTTTCCTCCAATCCTCCCCACTCCCATTAACAAACTATTTTTCTTTAGTTATTATCATTACATATGCACATAAATATATACCTGTATAAACATAGCCTGAAATCATACATTCAAGTACATTAAACACATCCAGCAGACAATTCAAGGGTCCTCTCCTGGAGAAGACCAATTCTTTATACCAGTCATTAATTGCCTGGACATCTCTGTCTGTAGCCCTGTAAGTTTTCTCTTACCACATTAACAAGTCCTGTTTTCAGTCATGTTGAGATTTCATGAGTGTAGGCCCTCTGTTATTTTAGGATGTGCGATCTCACAGCAGACATCATGATTCTCTTGTTCTTTTATCTTTATTATTAAGTTGTTATTTATTACATTCTAAATGTTTCCCAATTCCCCCTCCTGAGTACTTCATAATTTTTCTGCCCCATCTGATTTGGTATTCCCTGAGCCTTAAGTGCTACAGTGGTGATGGAGATATTTTGACTGGGCCAACAAACTAATCAACAATTCTCCATAATTTGACCAGATGTGTTTTTCTTTAATGATCTCCACCTACTGAAGAGAGAAGTTTCCTTAATGAAGTGTGAGAACCATAATTACATTTCAGTATAAGAATGAGTATTTGGACTGCAATTAGGAATTATGTTGATTTAGAAGAGTAGAAGTAGTTAAGTTCTGTGGTAATAGCCAGAACCTTACTAGCTATGAATATTTGGACAGGTTTTCAGTACCAGGTATGATTTATTTCTTGTTGAGCAGGCATTTACTTCAATTAGAAAACTATTGATTTCCAACAGGATATGAGTGCCATTTATGTACCTTACAAATATCTTGAAATGCTGACTGCTGTTGTTGTTCATAGGTGTCAAAGTTGGATAAGACTTTTGGGTATTGGCTTTTAACAAGCTTTTATAAGTGCAGAAGAAGAAGAAGCATTTTTAAACAAGAAGGGCTGTTAAAAATCCCTCCCTTGTCAGCTTAGATAGAGATTTCTGGTACTATGAAAAGTAGTCTGTAGAAATGAGACTTTCAGGTCAGATCCAATACAATTTCTCTGAGTGTTATATCTGAAATAAAGCCTGATGCCTTCAGTGATAGGGAAATAAAGTCGCATCCACTACAATTTGTAAATATACAACGGTTCTTATTATTTTTCGGTGCTTGGAATCAATCAAGGAATGTGTGTACAAAGACATAGCTACACCACTGTAGTGCATTACCAGCCCCATAGACCAACATTTTTCAGATGACATGCTTTAGAATTATTATTCATACTCTCTAATGTATTAATATTATATATTTGGACATTCCTACTATCCAATACTATCACATTATTTCCAAGTATTGGAAACATGTATTTCCAGGCCTCTCAATATAAATATAGATTATATATTCATATTGAATATTCATATATGCATATACACGCATGAATTTTTTAATTTAACAGTATATTTATTTGCTTATTTCTACTAAAAATTCATAAAAGTTACATGAGTCTATCATCTCTTAGATATATCCTACTGAAATCATATACTAATACTTTTATTTTGGGGGAGTTTATTCACTTATAATGATGTAAAAGCTAGAAGAACTGCATGAACTTAAAATAGTACTAATTACACTGTGTATAAAAGATACTTAATAGTTACATTAATGCTGCTACACTTGTTTTACTACAAGGATCATAATTAGACACATTATTTTATAAGATTCAATGCTGTTTTCCATGGAACATGTGATATATCTTTGCAAAGTCCTTGTCTCATCCCTAGACATCACCTGCTCCTCCTCAGGTCATGTCTGGTAAAAAATCTCAGCTAATGTTCCAGTTCTCTAAGCAAGTTCATTTAAAAATGTGTGGGACAGCAGGAGACACAGAGGGATGGAGAGGAGACTCAGCACAGATTTATACCTGCAGTGCCAACACCCTGAGGCCTCCACAAGGAAGCTTTCTAATCAGTCTGGAATTTCAGTTGGAATGCTGACATGACAGGACAGCAGATCGTGGGGGAAATGAGACCAAAAGGAGCAGGCTCAGGTCTTGCAGAATAATGTTAAGAAGCAGAAAGAGAAGCTTTACACATGAGTTTGCCCTTGTTTGTATGGGTCGGAAATTCTTCCTTATATACCTAGTGCTTGCAGACAACCATGGGAATGAGCACAGGTACCCCAACAGAGGAGTTAGGGAAAGGGCTGAAGGAGCTAAAGGGGTTTGCAACCCCATAGGGAAAACACCAAACAATATCAACCAACCAGCCCCCCCCCCCNGCCCCCCCCCCCCCGAGCTCCCAGGGACTAAACCACCAACCAGAGTTCACATGGAGGGACACATGGCTCCAGCTCATAAGTAGCAGAGGAAGACCTTATGGGGCATAAATAGGAGGGGAGGCCCTGGGTCCTGTGAAGGCTCAATGCCCCAGTGTAGGGCAATTATAGAGCAGTGATGTGGGAGTGGGTGGGTGGGTGGGTGGGTGGGTGGATTGGTTGGGGAGCACCCTCATAGAAGCAGTGAGAAGGGGATGTGATAGGGGATTTGCAGAGGAGAAACCAGGAAAGGGGATAAGAGTTGAAATGTAAATAAATAAAATATCCAGTAAAAGGTATAAAAAAGAAAGAAATTGATGAATTGAAATGTGGCTTTTTGGAAAACATGGGTTGAAGGGGTTAAACTTAAGGCACAGATTTCCTAAAAGGAAAGAGGATATGCTAAGGTTTGATTCAAGAGGCAGAAGCAAAAACACACTTAGTCTAAGTTTGCAGATTGTGAGACAGAAATCATCACCAGCACAAAGTTTAAGTAGATAGATAGATAGATATATCGATGATAGATAGATAGATAGATAGATAGATAGATAGATAGATAGATAGATAGTAGATAGATAGTAGATAGATAGATAGATAAATACATAGATACATAGATACATAGATAGATACATAGATAGATACATAGATAGATACATAGATAGATACATAGATACATAGATCATAGAGACATGAAGAATTCTCCTCTTTGGAACACTAGGATTCTCTAAAGCTGGGCCTATAGAAAGCATCAAAGACAGTCCCCAGATGACATGCAGCTCATAGCAGTACACTTGAGTAAATCAGGTAACTCTAGCTCAGCAGCTTTCTGATGAGCCACCTCTGTCTCAGAGGAAAAACAATGAGTAAATCATGGAGGATTCCTCCATGTTTCCCACATGCTTCTGATTCCATGTAGCCACAGGAGCTTACGTGATTTTTCATCACCAACAATGGATTATCTTCATTAGTTTAGGGCAGGGAATAAATAGTGTGTTCCATAAAATAACAAGAAAATTGAAATTGTTCCTAGAGCAGATTATCTTAGAAAGCCTTTCACAGATGCAGTGGGCAATGTTCTAAACTTTAAATACTCCATTTAGCACCAAATCCTGCCTTCTCCTCACTAGCAAAGTAGTTACATCTCAGGTTGACTCTGACCATATGGCAAAGTGTGAGATTTTCTATGGGGGCTACATTTTAGTCCTTTCTTCCATATTATGAGTGAACTTAGAAAACTTCTATAGCTCAGGATTATTACTCTCCTGATTTATCCATTTATTACTTCTCTGTGGCCAATAAATTGAGCAGTGACTTTCCTTGATCTCCAGCATGAAAATGTCCTCCATCACAGCTGATGTAATTAAAATTCTTGTGTATAAACTACTATTGTGGCAAGTGACAGTCTGCACACAGTGTCCAGTACCAGAATCAGCTTTTGAGGAGATTTCATGATTGGTCAGTATTAACACTTTCTGATTCATTATGTCCTCACTTAGAAAAATTAATGTACAGTATAGACAGGATCTATCTCTCCATTCTTCTTTTTAGAATGAGAAAACAAAGCTTTAGAGAGTAAATTAATTTGGCCAATACTTGTTCCAAATTTTGAGTAATGGGATTTCAATAATTGGAGTTTAGATCATCTTCTTCTTCTGTTATGGTCCTGTGCTTTGTTTTATTGCTTCCCATAGCTAATATTTACTAAAGTTGAGTATTTTACTAAAATTCAAAGGCATAAATAGACTATGAAAATTAGATTTTCAGAAACAAAGAAATAGTGTTAATTGTATGCTTCAATAAACCCATGCCAAAAAGTTGGTGAAAACAGAAATAAGATGTCTTGTGTTTAAATGCTGGAGAGGCATAAAAATGAAGTTATATTTCACAAATGATAACAACAAAAAATGAAAAAGGAACAGGAGAAATTGGATAGGAATGATCCAAAGTTCATTTGGTTTCTTTCTTTTTTAAATTGTAGGTGATGACATACAGGATAAAAGAAAAGGAAAAAAATCTTGTTTATGCAAAATATTTCCAGTGTGCTCTGTGAGTTAACATTCAATGTCACACATAACAGCAGAGCTAGTTAGAGAAGGACCAGTTTAAATAGAGAAGTTAGCAAGTGTCCCAGGTAAATAAGTAGCTTACAGTTGGCCCAGGACACTGTAGGCAATGCCTGTGACATGGTGTAAGTCTCCAGAAAGCTAGTATGCTGGACTAGATGATGCATGGTAATACTAGAAAAATAATTGCCATTATCAGTGTTAGCTCAGTTATTTTTCTTTTTCTTTTACAAAAGAATCGAGTTCGAGGACAGCCTGGTCTATAAAGTGAGTTCCAGGACAGCCAGGAATACACAGAGAAACCCTGTCTCAAGAAAAAAAAAAAAAAAAAAAAAAAAAAAAAAAAAAAAAAAAAAAAAAAAAAAAAGCAGACAAAAAAGAATCCTGTATTATTCCTCTTTGTTGTTTGTAAATTTATTTATGTATTTATGTCCCAAATGCTGCACCCCTGCTCTTATCCCCTGTTTCCTCCCATGCTCCCTTCCCTTAGGCTCTGAGGGAATGGCTACCATTCCTCTGTATTCGCCAACCTGTTGTATCAAATCTCTGTAGAATTAGGGGCATCCTCTCCTCTGAGTCCAGATAAAACAGTCCTCTGCTGCATGAGTCAGGGGCCCTTGGACATGCCTATGTATGCTTTTTGGTTGGCAGCTCATTCTCTGGGAGCTCCCAGGGGTCCAATTTAGTTGACATCGCTGGTCTTCTATGAGGTTGCCATCCCCATTAGTATTAGTTCATTTAATCCTTCCCCTAACTCTTCTATAGGGGTCCCTGCCCTCAGTCCACAGGTTTACTGTAAGTATCTGTATCTATCACAGTCAGCTGCTGGGTAGAGCCTCTCAGAGGACAGCTATGCTAGGCTCCTATCTGCAAGCACAACATAGCATCACTAACAGTTTCAGGAATTGGTGGCTGCTCATGGGATAGTTCTCAAGTAGAGTCCTTCACTGGTCAGCCATTCACCACCCACCAACTGGTGGGTCGATGATCTTGAATATTCAGAAGAAATAGCTTTTTGATAGATGAATATATTCTCTCTTTTTATTTTTTATTTTTGAGATGTTTCAACTTCAGCCCTTCTTATACTATTACCACAATTTAATGGTGAAGAATAAATACTTTTCTTTCACCTTGTCATTATTTGGAACTTAAGTACATCCCATAAGGCAATGCTTTCAAAGTTTCATCTTTAGCCTCTGGCACTATTAGGAAATGGTAGAATGTTTAGAAAGTAAAGCCTAATAGACATTGGAATCTACTCTTTTCTTTCTTTTTGATTCTAGGCCATGAAGAGATGAACAGCTTCGAAAATTAAATAACACACTTCTTGATATGATATTCTACATGGTCATTTGTCCCAAACAAAAATGAAGATAAATTATGCACTGCTATCTGTGAAAAATCTTATTTTAGATTGGTTTTCTTATTATTTTTTTTATCATGGAACTGGAAAGCTATCACACCATATGAGATGAAGTTTGTATGAACATGTTTCTATATTTATAGAAATATTTACTACATGAGAAGATGTGAACAAATAGAAAATACCTGCCAGTTTCATCTGAGGGTGTTTAGGATGGTTAGGTGAAGCAGTGGTTTTCTAGCATCTTTGAAACATCATGATAGGCCATCAGTGCCTCATAAGACAGATGTGGTGTCGGGGATCTATAAGCTCAACTGTCTGCAGATGGATGTAAGAAGATTACAGATTCAAGATTATCCCCAGCTATGGGGAGATTCTAAGACCAGCCTCGTGTACTTAGAGAGAAATAACACTACATCAAAGAGGGAAGAGCATGGGAGGAGAAGAGGAAAGAAGAGAGATAGTGTGAGGTTTATAACAAGTACATGTGTTGTTTTCTTTCATTAAGAAACAGAAAGGAGAAAGTGTTATGGGAAATAATATGAAAGACAATAACAATAGCTGATATGCCAGACATGCTCTGAGTCCTCACTTAAATAATCTTCTCTTGCAAAAAGATTGAATGAGGAACCAGAATACACAATAGGATGCCAGGCTTTGTAATAAAACCCAGGCTATGTCCCATACACACATTACAGCTAATAAAGCAAGTTGCACAAAATTGTGCACAGACCAAATATACCCATCATGTAGTGACTTTGTAGTGACCTTGTAGTAACTGCATCGTAGTTCAGATATATCTATTTCTCATTTGTTTGTGGTTATGGTGTAATAAACACATCCACTGTATCCTTGGTCATATAGATGCAGCAGCTAGATAATAAACAAGTACCTTACTGGTTATTCTGTGACTTTACTGTATTTTTTAATAGCAGAAGATTCCTTTAAAACCTTTTCTGAAAATCGTTTTGTCAAACATGCACAAAGCATCCTTACACATACTGTAATTTCCTCATTACCTGCCTATATCTCCAGACAATTTGAGATAATTGAACTGGACAATTCCAGACAAATTGGACTAATTAGCCTACCTCAGGACATTCTTTAATGTTCAAACAATGGGTAATGGAGTATAGACAGTGTTCTTATCTTCATCAGAATGCAGTGAATGACTGCAAGTTCCACTGATCGTACATTATTTATATTAATATTGACTTAATATCAAAATGCTACATTACGTTAAAAAAATCTTGCCCCATATTAAGAAATAAGACATCTTTTAAAAAATAACTTTTATATGAAAATGACATAATTTAGTAAAAAAACAAGGCAACGTTATCTTTAAATGTACAGGCGACCTTAAAGATGCCCTGGCATAATCTATGGCATTGTCAGTCCACCCTGTGCAGTTCTTCCCTCGTTCTCTTACTGATGTGCTTTCTTAACCCTGACTCAAAAGAAATTTACTCTTTCAAAACTCAGCAATTTCTGTTCAATTTACATATATATATATTTAAAGTCTGTATAAAATTAAAATTGATTTTTCAGTTGCCTCATAGCTGCCTAAAACCAAAATTAGCATAATGAGTAAGAATTAGCACTCGATGTTATAGAATACAGGTGATGCCCTGCGGAGTTGGGCTGTGGTTATCAGCCCCTCAGGCACTTCCTCTCCGGGTAGGGAAATGTTCTCTTTTAATATCTGTTCCACGGATTACCTCAATAGCTTTTAGCATTCAGGCTTGCTTGTTCCTTTCCCCTTGTGTTCCTAATAACGTGCTGTAGCTATTTTCAGCGAGGCACACAACCGCTGCTGTTGATAATGAGAAACGTTCACCTCAGCTCTTCCTTGCCTGCTTCTCAGACTAAACTGTGTTGAGTGATTCGGCACTGCAGCAAACCATAGTAGGAGGCTGCACCAGGTGAAAGCCTGGATAAGTGGGACGAAGGAAAGCTGTGTGTATCTCAGCCTGTGTCAGGGAAACCTCAAGGAAGGCAACAGTATCTTACTTTGAGGTCTTGGATACGAGAGAATGGGGATTGTGTGTTAAGATGTTACATTCAGTGTGAGTCCAGTGTGAGACAGCATAACTTCTTACTGCCTGTTGGTTGCTGCAAATGAACCTGGAGGTGAGAGAAGTCCTCTTGGAATGCACTTTGCATTTTGGAGAGGGACTGTACTGTAATCTTTAAATTCAGTTTCTCCGTGTCATTGAGAACGCCAAGAGCCTCTTCTTTTAGCTCTTCTCAACCACATTGGAAGTTAATTAACCAATTAGAGTCAAGACTTAAGAAATGTCGGAGTTTAAAGATTGTAAGATGATGATGTTCCAAAATATGCATCGAACATGTTGCTGTAAATACCGCCACACAAAGCACCATGGGAGGATTTCAAAGCCAAGAGAAGAAAAACTGCTCTGTTCTTGAGGTAATTTGATCTGTGCCAGAGAGATCCACTAGGAGTACTTGTGTGAAAATAAACTACAATGATCTGGGGCAGGGGAAATGGCTCACAGCCTTGAGTGATCCTTGCTCTTCTAGAGGAACTAGTTTCATTCCTAGCAGCTACATGAGGTAGTTCACAACTGCCTGTAACCCCAGCTCCTGGCCGTTGATAGCTCTCCCCTGCCAAGATACACACATTGCACTGCCTAAATTTTGTTTTTGAGTATAAAATGTTTTTGCTCTTCCTCGCATACAATGAATCCTCAGCACAGTTTTCCCTCCCTCCACCCAGCTCTTGCCTACCCCTCACCCACAGGTAGACTTCCCCTCCATCTCCCTTGCAAAAAGAGCAGGCCTCCAAAAGACAATATCCAAACTCCGTAAGACAACACAAAAGCCCTCACACAGAGGCTGGGTAAGGCAATCAAACAGGAGGAATAGAGTTTTAAAATTAGGCGGCAGAGTCAAAGCCATTTCTGCTTTCACAATGAGGAGTCCTATAAAAACACCAAGCTGACAGCCAGAACGTATATACCCTGAAGCCAGTGCAGACCTATGTAGGCACCATGCTTGCTGCTTCAGGGCTGTGAGGCCATATCTGCCCTCTTTAGCTGATTCAGTGGTCCCTATTCTCGTGGAGCCTTCATCCCTTCTATCCCTACAATCGTTCCTCTTCATTTTCTGCTGGGTTCTCCAATCTCTGAGGGGAGGGACTTGATGAAGACCTCCAATGAAGCCTCTATCTCTGGATAATGTCTGGCTGTGGATCTCTGCAAACCTCTCCCCCCACACCCGCTGGAAGAATCCTCTTAGATTACGACTGGACAAGAACCAGGCTATGAGTCTAGCAGAAGATCACCAGGCATCTTGTTTTAGCTTTTGTATTAGGCCAGTTGTGTTTCCTTTCACTCGAGGTCTCTGAGCTATCCATTTTCTGGTTCCCAGTCATCGAAGCAGTGTCAGGTATGGGCTTTGTATTGTATTGTGAAGAAGGCCTCAAGTTAATTCAGACATCGGTTGGCTCTCCTGTAAGTTCTGCACCACCAATGTCTAAGCACATTTTGTAGGCTGGACAGATTATAGATAGAAGGCTTGGTGGCAGGCTTGCTCTCTAGGTTTTTCATTCCATAGCCCGCAAGAGTAATTCCCTGTATCAAAGAGACCAAATCACATGGGTGATGGATCCATGCAGGTACAACCTTCTCCATGTTCAATGAATTGGTGGAAATGATCCACAGCAATTAGTCCCAGTCAGTTTTTGAAGAGCAGCCCTGTGTGTCCTAGCCTCACCCTGGGTTGTTTGGGGATCTTCACATGACCCTCTAGGTCAAAATCTCAAACTGAATGTAATACAGCCCTCCCATGGGGCCCTGGTCTAACTAAAACAGACAGCCAAATTAGATTGCTCATACTTCATTAGTAAGAGTAATTACTAGGGTGACTCTTATACATAGATTCTAGGTAGTTTCCCCAGTGCTCCCCCAAAGGCCTATCTATTAGAGATGTCTCACTCTGTCCTTCAATTCTACACCCAACCTACGTTTTATGTCATCAGAGAGGAAGGAACCTCAATTGAGAAAATGCTTCCATAGGACCCAGTTGAAGGCAAGCCTGTATAATATTTTCTTAGTGGTTTGTGGGAGAAGGCCTTGCCCATTATTGGTGGTTGCTTCTTTAAAGGGGTGGTATAGGTTTCTAAATTAAATCAGGCTGAGCAGCACCCCTCAATAGCCTCTGTGTCAATTTCTGTCTCTAGGTTCCTAGCCCGAGTTCCTGTCCTGACTTGCTGTGATGATAAACAATACTTTGGAAGAATAAGGCAAATAAACCCTTTCCCTCCTGAGTTCCTTTGGTCATGAAGTTTTTGTCACAGTAATAGAAACACCAACTAAGAAACACATATACAAATTTAAAATACATATATTAATATGAGAGAGATTATATAGAAATGATTTTAAGGAAATAACATAGCTTCAAAGAGCACATAGATATATGCTTTGGGGTTGAATTATTGCATTGGTTTAAATTTGAAATGTCATCTAAAGGCTATAGTTTTTGAAACCTTGGGCTTCAGAATGTGGTGCTATTTTGGAAAGTCTAGAATCTTGAGCAGATTGCTACTGGTTGGCGAAAGTAGACCATTATGGTTGCTGAGATTTAGCCTCTCTTCTAATTCCAGCTTTTGCCACTTTGCTTCCAGTTGGATATTATGAAACCTCCACTCTAATTTCCTTATTGCTTATATTAAATCTATTCACTGTGGTCTACTACTAGCATGTGTTATAATCTCTCTACAACCAGAGGCAAAATAATTCTCTCCTCATACAAGTTGGCTCTGTCAAATGCTCTGTCACAGGCTTGGGAAAAGTAAGACAACTATTATTCCATATCAAAATATTTTACAATTAAGTCATTTGATAGTTCATTCAAAGATGTCATTTATTAGAAAAGAAAACCTAAAATTCATGATAACTATAGAATAATTATGATAATTATAATTAATTTATTATGCTAAAGACAGGAATTTAAGTTTTTTAAATAAAAATTCTTTTGTTCTATTCAATTTCCTTCTACCCTTTCTATTTCCATAGCAGCAGTACTAATGAAAAGCTGTCTGCACTAGGAATCTCATGGGTATATTGGAATTTCCTTTCTTTTATATGTTCTGTAACTCCTATTACCAATTTAACCAGCACAACATTTTTACCTTCTCTGACTCTCACTTGCTCCTCCCCATTCAGAGCATATCTTTTCAGCCTCCTCAAATATTACACAGATGATTCTCATGGGTTCTATGCACCCAACCTTTCAGCCTTCTGCTCCATATTTCCCACTGCTATCATCACAGTCTTGTAAAATAATGCTGGCATATCCCCTCAATTTATGAGAAGGACATGCATTTGCAGTGTGAGGACACTATCTAAAGGAGGTACTTCATACATTCATCAAAGATTTCAAAATACAACTTCTCAAGCAACACACAATAAATATGAGAGAAAATCGTATCTTTCTTATTGCACATTGTTTTTCTCTCTTAGGACAAGGCTGTGGCTACTGTTTATGCTTCATCCTATAGCATCAAACATGTTACCTCCACTCATGACTCATCTCAGCCTCGCAGGCCTCCTTGTGTTTCATTTGTGCAAATTGTAAAACCAACCCATCCCACCCATCTTTTAAAATTGAAGTCAAATGTCTATTTTCCTTCTCAGTTTACTATAAAAATCTCTCCTAGGCAAGATTATTCAATTATATTGATTCAATTCCAGATACTTCTATTGAATACTTTAAGATTCTTTCTTTCTTTCTTTCTTTCTTTCTTTCTTTCTTTCTTTATTTCTTTATTTCTTTATTTCTTCTTTTCTTCTTTTCTTCTTTTCTTCTTTTCTTTCTCTCTCTCTCCCTCCCTCCCTCCCTCCCTCCCTTCCTTCCTTCCTTCCTTCCTTCCTTCCTTCCTTCCTTCCTTCCTTCCTTCTTTCCCCCTCTCTCTCTCTCTCTCTCTCTCTCTCTCTCTCTCTCGATCTCTCTTGCTCTCTCTTCCTGTGTTTCTTTCCTTTTCCTTTTTTTTTTTCTACTGTGGCTTCATCAATATACAAGACTACATAGTTTACTTTTCTAACCGCCATAGTAATATCTAATTCATAATCACATAGTCTCTTGGAAAGCATATGCTGAATTAAGGCATCATTTCTAAGGATAATAGAAAGATCCATTTTAAATTGTCTAAAATAAAGAGATTAAGTTAAGCATATTTTTGTTTCTTTTATTATATACTTCAAGGTTGTGATCAAATAGAAAAATAAGAATTTCATCACAGTTTTACATATGCTCATATTATGTGTATACTTTTGCATGTTAAATACCTTGTGAATGTACTTTTTTTTTTTTTTGGTATGTTGTCTTTAACTTTTTTTTCAACTTTTATTAGATATTTTCTTCATTTACATTTCAAGTGTTATCCAGAAAGTTCCCTATACCCTCCCCCTTCCCGGCCCTGCTCCCCTACCCATCCGCTCCCACTTCTTGGCCCTGGCGTTCCACTGTATTGGGGCATATAAAGTCTGCATGACCAAGGGGCCTTTCTTCCCACTGATGGCCAACTAGGCCATCCTCTTCTATATATGCAGCTAGAGACAAGAGCTCAGGGGGTACTAGTTAGTTCATGGTTATTCTTCCACCTAGAGGGTTGAAGACCCCTTCAGCTCCTTGGGTACTTTCTCTAGCTCCTTCGTGAATGTACATTTTTTATAAATGTACAAAACTTACATATTCATATCTGTTCTTATTTCAGGTAAAATGGTAAGCAATTGGTAACTTTAAATTTTATTTTAATATGTTATACTATCTCCTAAATGTACAGCTGTCACATATAGAAAGGTTAATAAGAAATTGTTAACAAAACATCCACAATTAAACAACATAAAATGAAAATGAGAAAATAATAAATAGTAATAATAGGTAAAAGTGAATACCTATGAATATTCTACAATAAGAAATGTAAATTTGTTTGTTATTGTTGACTCCATTTTATTTTTCAAACAGCAATGTATTAATGTACACAAGATGATATATAGCAAATTATTTCCATATATTAAAATTAGATAAATTTCATCCAGGAGAAATCAATCTAAATATTATCATTTTACTGACATAATACATCAACTAGATTTACATATAATTTTCACTTGTTCCTGAATTTCTTTCTCCCTCTCTATTCTCTCTCTGAATCAGTTTTTTTCACTGAGTTATTTAAATTATTATGGACGGTAATAGACATAATGATGTCTCTTTAAAAATCTTCTTAGATTTATTCCTTGAAAATATATTATAGCATAAAATATAAGAATCATGTAGTTATGTTTAAGGTTCCAGAATTTGAGGTTGAGAGCTTACCTTGGACTATCTAGATAGACCTAAATCTAAGCAAAATCCTTAAAAGTACAGAAACTTTCCTGGCTGCAGTTGGAGAGAGTCAGCACAAGAAACTGTTTTCAGGGATTGCTGAAAATGGGGGACGTGTGATGCTCCTTTGCTGATGCTGATCTATGACACCCAGGAACAGGCACTGAAGGAAGGATGATAGGTTCTTGGGTGGCCTCCTCCTGTGTTTAACAACAATTACAGACAGGTATTCTGGGTCCTACAGACAAAAGACCCTCTGAATATTCAACATACCAATGGATATAAAGGAGGCTTTGTCCCAGAGAACCAAGGAAGAAGCTGACAATCACCACGTTTCTAACCAAGTCTCACCATGAAGGCTTTCACCCTTGTCTTGTTGTACCTTGTTTTGTTATGTATGGCTGTTTGTGTCTTGGAGGCCTGCTCTTTTCTAAAGAAGAAATGAAAGATGAGTGAACATAGGGGAGAGGGTAAGTAGGGGGAGGTGGGAGGACTAAAGGTAGAAGAAACTATGGTTGAGATATATTATATGGAAAAATATATATTTAATTAAAAATTTTGCTTGGAAAAAAAAGAGCTATAAAAACCCTGGTTCTTAAAATTATTGGTATTCATCTTCTACTGTGGGTTGCATATGTTAAACATTTGAAAGTAATATTTCAGGTATTTTGAGAAATCCAGGGATGTTTATGACTACTTCAAAGATGACTTAAATAAACTTCTAGAATAATTGACTGGCAGGTGCTTTTTTCTAATAGCCTCCTTTATCTGGTTTACAAATTACTGGGGTTTTCAGAGCATATCATCATTTGCTTCTGCATAGCTCTGTTTTAAGATGTTTCAGTTTGTAGCCTCTTCCCGAGAGAATCCACAACACCCATCAGTTTGTGTGCAGGATTACTTCAGACAAAGTAAAAACAGTCCTATTAAACATCATCAGTTTCTTCTTAGTGGAAAAAGGGATTTGCTTCGAATATAACCTTTAATCCATTAAGGTAATAGGTCCATTAAGTAAGAAAATAAAATAAATAAATGCAAGAACTCCGATATCTTGTCAAAGACACACTTACAAAACACATTTTAGAATGCCACATCTGAAGTTGTGGGGTGTTCATAACTATGGGGAATGCTGGAAAACAGTGATAACATTCTATCAGTAAAAATGAGCTTATCTAAGGCTGTCCTTTGGAGAATCAGTAGTGGTGCTACCTATGTAGCTGAATGTTACAAAAGGACATGGAGTCTTTGTATTCTCACATAAATTGAAAAACTGTAGATTCAGAATTATCATTTAGTGCTTATAAAAATGGCTGACTGAAAACATGACTTCAAAATAGATTTTGATCCTTAAGTAGAGAAATTATCCTTGGGATATCTGACAAAACAATTGGGACATCTTCCTAAACAATTCCATCAACACGATAAGAGTTATTCACATATATAAGACTACTGAAGATATTCTCATCAAAACCACCACAAATATCTGTTTTCAGTTTAAATTGCACTATAAATTAGGTAATTTCAACTATATAAATTGATTGCATGTGTTATACATAAAAAATATTACTCCCTTTTATAAAACAGATTAGAGCACCATGGCATTTTTCCTTTTTTTCTACTTTTTATTAGATATTTTCTTCATTTACATTTCAAATCTTATCCCAAAAGTCCCCTAAACCCTCCCACATCCCCCACCCTGCTCCCCTACCCACCCACTCCCACATCTTGGCCATGGCGTTCCCCTTTATGAGGCATATAAAGTTTGCATGACCAAGGGACCTCTCTTCCCAATAATGGCCGGTTAGGTCATCTTATGCTACATTTGCAGCTAGAGACATGAGCTTTGGGGGTACTAGTTAGTTTTGGAAAAAAAAATTATCATTAAAATGTAAATAGAAATGATAATATGAATATTATTTCAACTAACACAGGATAAATATTTTTAAAAATCTCAAACACCATTTACATGTCTTAAAGTGTGCCTTGATTTATTTTAATGCATTTAAAATTAAATCCTAAATTAGATCATATGGTCTTGATCATATGCCAACAATGACACATACTTGACTTCCTAGATCCATTCTATTATTTCTATGATGGGAAGCAATTTGAGGGCAAAGCATTTATTTAGCTTACATATCCTGAATCATGATCCATTGAGGAAAGTCATAGCAGGGGCTAAAACTAAGCAGGAACCTGGAGACAGGATCCGATGTAGGCAGAATAGAGGGGTGCTACTTACTGGCTTGCTCCTCCTGTCTTGCTTAGCCTGCTTCCCTATAGACCACAGAACTATAAACTCAGAGACAGCACCAACCCAATGGGCTATCAACCACTAATTAAAAATGTTCTCCATGCTTGCCTAAAGCATGATCTATGGAGGCATTTTCTTAATTGAGGTTCTCTCTTCTCAGATGATTTTAGCTTGTGTTAAGTTGACAGAAAACTGTTCTACAATGGAGAAGAGTCTGAGGAAAACAAGGTACAGAGACAGGTCCAAAGAGGGATCCAGTTCAAGGGGAGGTCCCAAGGCCTGACACTATTACTGAGGCTATGGAGTGCTCACCCAAAGAGACTTAGCAAGACCATACTCCTGAAGACCCAACAAGCAGTTGAAAGAGTTAGATGCAGATTTTTGCATCCAACCAATAGAGAGAAGCAGCTGAACCCTGTTGTTGAGTTAGGGAAGGCTGAAAGAAGCTGAGGAGAATGGTGATCCTGTAGGAGGATCAGCAGTCTCAATTAATCTGGAGCCCCAAGATCTCTCAAACACTGGACCACCAATCAGGCAACATACACCAGCTGATATGAGGTCCCCAACACACATACAGTAGAGGACTTTCCGGTTCTTTGTTCATTCAGAGATGATGCACCTAACCCTCAAGAGACTGGAGGCCCCAGAGATTTTAGAGGTTAGGTAGGGTGGGTAGTGTGTATGTCCATGTGGAGACAGGGGTGTGGGGAGAAAGTATGGGATGTGGAGCAGTTGGAGGGTAGACAAGAGTGGGGGGAGGACAGGAAATAAAATACGTAGTGGAAAGAAAGAGACGAGAGAGGGAGAGAGAGAGAGAGAGAGAGAGAGAGAGAGAGAGAGAGAGAGAGAGGGAGAGAGAGAGAGAGAGAGAGAGAGAGAGGAGAAAATGATAAAAAAATTGTTATGAATTAATAGTTGAAGAAAATTCTGTTTTATCTGCCATTAGATTCACGTAAATTTCTAGCATGAGAAGTTTTATTCTCAACCTTAAGACTAATACTCTGATTGAATCTAGAGTCAATTATACCCTTTATTTCTCCTCCAATGCCTGTCATTTACCTAACAAAGAAGAGTACCTCTTGGGGTCAGCCTGTATAGATGATTGATTTAGAAATAGTAAAATGCCCTGTAAGAGGAGGAGAAAGGTTGAGAAAAGCGGGGGGTGGGGGGTTAAAGAGAAGGAAGATTTCATTCCTGATATGTTAATTCCTTTGTTTTTCAAATATGAGATAAAATTGTTTTGATTATCCATCAACTCTAAAGTAGCAATAGAAAAAATCTGAAATTCACATAAATTGACAAAACCAACACTGAAAGACAAGTTTCTAAGGTGTTGGGAAGACAAATTTCAAAGACACAATCAGGAGACAAATAGTGAATTATTCCTAAAATATTATTTTCTGGATACAAAGGTTCTAATTTATATCCTGTTGGCAGAAGATAAATATTCATTGCAATTTTATTAGTGCTGGTAAGTTATTAGAACATAATTTAAATTTTTTTATATCACGATGCTAAAAAGGAATGGGTTCATCTTTTCTTCTGTTTAGTAATTGCTTGGTCTGAGTTCATTTATAGCATCATTTACCAAATACATACACATAAAAACAATTATCATTCCTCAAGACATTCTTTCTCCAATAGATTGTGGATGGGGCCATTAATTGAAGGTGTATTTTTTATATCACATGATGGTGCATCATGCCATTCAGTCAAGCACAAATCTATCTAATGACATGTGTGAGGTAGCAGAATTGGTTTGTCAGCACTTTGAGTATAATTGGAAAACCTCAGATTGCCATTATATCTATGCTAAACAACATTCTTACATTATCCTCTAGATTACATACAACCCTTGCACTTCATTATTTTATTTCTGGCCGGCATTGTAGAACAGTTGAATGAATAATAGAACTAGAGAGGTTGCTTCTCTCTGTTCTATAGTCCCTTCCCAACCTGTTTGCAAACAAAAAACTTGCCAGGAATTAGGGGCAAAATCATAAGACATAAGAATAAAGTATGACATGAGCATTGCTGCTGCTGTTTCTTATTTAATTTTACAAAATATAACTTTCAAACCTAAAAAAAATAAAGTTTCCATGGAAGAAAATGTAAACTAATGTAATAATAATCAGGACAAAGTACAGTATAAAATACAACTACACTGAGAGACTGACTGATGATAGGATTCTCTTCTGTCTGTGCTTTAATTATAAGAGATAGCAGCTACATTTAAAGGTGGAAAATGACTGATCTAAGTCATAATACTGATCTATTGCCATCAGTATTGAGCCACATTCACATATCCTCTGAGGTATGAACCTTTGTTGGTGTCAAAGCTGAAGATAAACCAGGAAATGTTACTTGACCAAAAACAAAACCTGTAGATGAAGAGGGCAGAGCTAAAACCAATCTCTTCATAATTTATGCCCAACCAACAAACTAAAGAGTTAGGCATAAATTTAAGCTGTATCTAAAACTTCCACTCTTTTTTATTTGATATTTTCTTTATTTACATTTCAATTTTTTATCTACTTTACTAGTTTCCCCTCCAACCCTCCCCCCTTGTCATTTTCTTCCCCCTGCTCACTAACCTACCCACTCCTGCTTCCCTGTTCTGGCATTTCCCTACACTGGGGCATTAGCCTTCACAGGACGAGGGGCCTCTCCTCTCATTGATATCCCACAAGGCCATCCTCTGCTACATATGCAGCAGGAGCCATGGGTCCCTCCATGTGTACTCTTTGGTTGGTGATTTAGTCCCTGGGAGCTCGGGGGGTACTGGTTGGTTCATATTGTTGTTCCTTCTATGGGACTGCAAAACCCTTCAACTCCTTGCATCCTTTCTCTAGCTACTACATTGGGGACCCTTTGATCAGTCCAATGGATGGCTGTGAGCATCCACTTCAGTAAGTGTCAGGCACTGGCAGAGCCTCTCAAGAGACAGCTATATCAGGCTCCTGTCATCAAGCACTTGTTGGCATCCACCGTCATAACTGGATTTGGTAAATGTATATGGATGGATCTCCAGGTGGGATAGTCTCTGGATGGCCTTTCTATCAGCTTCTGCTCCACACTTTGTCTTTGTATCTCCTCCAATGGGTATTTTGATCCCCCTTCTAAGAAGGACCAAATTATCCACACTTTGGACTTCCTTCTTGAGCTTCATGTGGTCTGTGAATTGTATCTTGGGTATTCCAAGATTTTGGGCTAATATCTACTCATCAGTGAGTGCATGCCATATGTGTTCTTTGGTGATTGGGTTGCCTCACTCAGGATAATATTTTCTAGTTCCATCCATTTGACTAAGAATTTCATGAATTCATTGTTTTTAATAGCTGAGTAGTACTCCATTGTGTAATTGTACCACATTTTCTATATCCATTCATCTGTTGAGGGACATCTAGGTTCTTTCTAGCTTCTGGCTATTATAAATAATGCCACTATGAACATAGTGGAGCATATATCCTTATTGCATGTTGGAGTAGCTTCTGAGTATATGCCTAGGATCCTCAGATAATACCATGTCCAATTTTCTGAGGAACAGCCAAACTGATTCCCAGAGACATTGTACCACTTTGCAAACCCACCAGCAATGGAAGAGTTTTCCTCTTTCTCCACATTCCTGCCAGCATATGCTCTCACTTGAGTTTTGATCTCTGCCATTCTGACAGGTGTGAAGTGGAATCTCAGGGTTGTTTTGATTTACATTTCCTTTGTGACTAGGGATGTTGAACATTTCTTCAGGTGCTTCTCAGCCATTCCTTATTCCTCAGCTGAGAATTCTTTGTTTAGCCCCATTTCTTTATTAGATATCTTCTTTATTTATATTTCAAACTCTACCCCAAAAGTTCCCTATATCCTCCCCCTGCCCTGCTCCCCTACCTACCCACTCCCACTTCTTGGCCCTGGTGTTCCCCTGTACTGGGGCATAAAAAGTTTGCAAGACCTAGGGGCTTCTCTTCCCAATAATGGCCGACTAGGCCATCTTCTGCTACATATTCAGCTAGAAACATGAGCTCTGGAGGTACTGGTTAGTTCATATTGTTCCACCCATAGGGTTGCAGACCCCTTGGTTCTCTGGAGTCTAACTTCTTGAGTTCATTGTATATATTGGATATTAGCCCTGTATCTCAAGTAGGGTTGAGAAAGATCTTTTCTAAATCAATTGGTTGGCATTTTGTCCTATTGACAGTGTCTTTTACCTTACCAAAGATTTGCAATTTAATGAGGTTATGGGGCATTGGGCTCTGCACAGACAGGCTAGTCTCCAGTTGAGCTGAGGTCTGAACCCAGAAAATGGTGATAATTCACCTACATGACAGGGTAGGTGTTCCCTCATGCTCCTGGAACTCTGGTTCCTGCCTAAATTACCACCCACCCACAACCCTCACAAGAGAAGCATGGCTAGAAGTCCCTTAGGCAATGGCCCAAGCTTCTGATCTTCAGGCTAAACTCCTCCCCAGTTACCTAGCAACAGTAAAGACCATAAAAATGGCTGTTCAGCTCCTGCATGCTCTCTTACTTCTCTTTTACCTCTTACCCCTCACTCTCACCCCTCTCCTCTCTCTTTGTCTTCTCTCCTCACTTCTCCTCTCATCTCTCTTTCTCTCTAGCCTCTCTCTTTTTATTAAATTAATTATTTAAAACTAATTTTTAATATTTAATTTTGAAGGAGAGCTTTACTGAACATGATAATTCTAACTGGCAGCTCCTCTTATTGTGAGCTTGACTATTGAAAAAATGCGATCGCTCTACATCTGCTTAGTTGTGTATGTTAGATGATTAGCTGTCAAGAGTTAACAAAGGGATCTTCTTCCTTCACAAAGCTGTAGTTCACACAGGAAACCCAGTGGGAGTAGATAATGATGACTGGAAACTGACCAAACATCTTCCTGAGGCTTCTTATAGGACACTACACTTGATAATTTGGCCAGGCCCATTATATGGTCCTATACACATGCATATATAAGCAACACAAGTTGTACTTTGTGTGTTATTGCAAAAAGAGGAAGATACATATGCATCAATAATGTAACAACAATTAAAGGAAAAAAGCCATAGGTTTGAAAGAATAGTTGCATGGGAGAGTTTGAAGGAAAGAAAAATAAACAAGAATTTATATAATTATGACATCAACAAATATATTTTTAAAAATCATAAAAACCTTGAGATAGCTTGTGGGATTTCATGATCTGCAAATGAGGAAGAATAAAGATAAAGAACATTTTCATGGGAATCTCCTGTTCTTTAATTCAAAACTGTAGAACTGGCTCATGAAGATTTTTCTGGCATCTCTTAGTTTCCCAGTCCATTTCTTATCTCGCTTGATGTTTATATGCAATAATCATTACGATCTGTAGTACATATCTACTTATTTTCAATTGTCAACTGCTATCTTTAATTTAGTTCAGTATTTCAAATCTACAGTAAAGTGCATATTAAACAAACAAACGAAAAGACAGAAATTTGGATTGTGTGGTAGGCGTTGAGTATATATCTGGAAAGTGTTAAAGGAAGAATTTGGAGTGCAAATGAACAAAGACTTTGTGTAAATATGTGACATTCTCAAGAATTTAATAAAAATGCCACCCCCTTAAGAGCAAGCATTATAACGTTTGTGTCCAGAATCATGTTTTCATGGAGGGGTAAAGGGTAAAGAAGAAGAGAAATAAAAATGACAGAGAGCCCCTTATTGACACCCAGAATATACTCACTGCTTTACCTATCCTATCTCATTCCTGTATTCTATCTTATTAGGCCATTATCAAATAAAGATTCAGATACTACAATTTAGATAACTCTAGATTGAGTATACAACAGTAGAAAAACTGTAATTATGTGATTGGGAGATCGCTGATTGCTTGCTTTTCGGATAGGTTTACACTCAAAAGTCCTTTGTTACTGGAATAGGTCTGAAGGTCTTACTAGGTCCCCTTAGCACAACTGACACCTTGATGTAAGTCCCTTTAAGGCTCTTAAACCCAGAAAACAGTCCATATAATTTGATAAAAGGAGAACAAAGGCAAAAATACATCAAAGTCCACAGTTTTTTAAAAGAACCTAAATGTACTAACGTTGGATTTTGGCATCTGTAGTTCTGCTTCTGGCTAACTTTCCTTACTGACTGGGGAGTGTCCCCACTGAACATGATTTATTTGTGTACACACTTAAAAGCCCACCTTAAAAAATATTCAAGGCTACACTGGGGTTAAGATTGATATAAAGAATTTTTATTGGCTTATTCTATTGCCTCAGTAGTCTTCTCTGGTGGCAACCTCACCAGTTATATTTCACAGTTATATTTTTTTGGTGTTAAATAAAATGACCAAAAATTGGTATGAATATTTCAGAGGAAATCAGAGTTTAATTCCATTTCAACTACTTTTATTTTAAACTTTTCAAATTAAAATAGCAAACTTAAAATGAGTATTGACAAATATGTTGATAACTGAGGGGTTTAACTATCATGTGTGTTAATCCACACAGTAAAACTGGTTATATCTATAATATCTGCAGATGCATTAAAATGTTAAATCTGAGTTTTGAAAGCTAGAGTTAATGGTGACAAGAAAACACTTGTGATGTTATCCAACTTAAAAAAAAAACCATAAAAATAGTAGCAGTTCATGAAATATTTATGCATGAAAAGAAGTATTTAATACAGAATCTGGTTCTTCCAGATATGTGTTCATGTGAAAAAGAACATATGTTTGAGTATAAATGTCATGAGCTGGTACTTAAATATTCAATGATAACCATTAAAAGATGGGTAGGGATGGCCCTGATATATTTTTAATAAGTAAAAGATCCCCAGTTTCACTGTGTAATTTTGGGGACTAAGTCCCAGAAAGATGTATGATCAGTTTTAGGCTCCTTGTCTTTTAAATTTATTTTTATGCTATATAACTATAAACTTATTCCATAAAGACAGGAAGCATACAATACAAGCAATGTCATCCATTGATGAGATCAGAGAAGGGCTCTGTGTCTGTTTCGCTGGTGCTGTACATTGTTTTTGGCTCTGGAGAATAAAAATAGCAGCACATATACATTATCCTGGATCCCTGTGGAATATGCCGGGATGGAAACTGGGCTGGAGATAATCATATCTCACACATGCTTCCAAGTACATTGCATCTATTAACTGCCAAAATTTCTTGGTACTGAGGATCAATAATCTGCCAAACTCACGATTTGGGGTAGGAGCATGTGGCAAAGAGGGATTAGTCAAGAGAAAGTTTAAAAAACAAAATGAAACTAACTAAAATATACAAACATCGTCAACGACCAAACCACCCAAGATATGCAGGTACCAGATACATCTTTCTCTTTAAATCAGGAAATAGGTGTTTGGCTGTATTTCCCGCCCCTTTGTCATTGACTTCATGCACTCCCATTTCTAAGACAATGTACATGGCACTGCTTATCTGCACTTAAGGACTCTCTCTGAAGATACCATAACAACTGCTTATGGCATTTTGTAATTCTTTGATTTTACCCAAGAATGCACTAGTATTGTGATTTTTGGTAAGTGAGGAACAATCTGCCATGAACAGGCAGAGGATTGGAGAAGCTGAGAGTACCATAACCCTTGCTTCATAAAAGGGCAGTTCTTTCATCTAATCTAATACTCTTTGATATGGCATTGTGGTTCATTTCATTAAATCTCTGTGAGAGAAATTTTATTTTATTTTCTATTAAGATAATTGATCCTTTAAAAATAGATTTTGCCTTGTGTGTGTGTGTAAAAATAGATTTTGCCTTGTGTGTGTGTGTGTAAAAATAAATTTTGCCTTGTGTGTGTGTGTGTGTGTGTGTGTGTGTGTGTGTGTGTGAACACAGATGCCCAGTGTATCTGTAAGAGGATATCAGAGGCTCTGAAATTGTTATAGGGATATGTAATCTGCCCAACATGTGTACTTAGAATCAAATTCAATACCTGTGCAAGAGCAGCATTATCTATCAACAATTGAGCCATCTCATTACTATTGCTCCAACTCTCAATCTATTGAGAACTTACACCAGTGCATGTATGCAGATATTAGGTCTGGTTCTACCTCAGTCCCATGTTCTCAGGAAAAAGACTCAGACTTAAAATATATTCGCAAATATCATGACCATATTGCTAGACTCTTCTCTGACTAGAATAGTGAGTTACTCCATTTATTTAAGCCTACATTCTGCCAGGTTAGTGGTTACCTGTGCTAATTACCCTGTGTCTGTCTCCTCACATCTTCCTGTAATCATTGTTTATAGAGAGGAAAACTTGTACACTTTGACTATGTGAATTATTGATTGATTTATTCTAGTAATAGATGAATAGATTGACATAAGATTTTCTCTGGTCAACAAAACCATTCATCTCATGGAATGAATGAAAATGTCAGGAGTTAATCACCAAAGACACATATCTATAGGAAAGACAGAAAAATTTAAAAATCTCAAAGACTCTTAGAGATCATTGTGTATTCTGCCAAGAAAAAAGAAACAATATAGAAGGAGGATAGCTACATGATATAGGTATTTTTATAGTATTGACTATTGTTTCATCAGACTTCAGTGTTTCTAGATTGATAAATGTAGGTCAAGCTGGCACTATAATTGTCTTAAGACATAAAATAGCCATTTAATAATTCATCAGTACTATCTCAAGTTAGTTCTATGAAAAATCTTTATAAAGTTTTATTACATTTAAAGCAGAAGAGCTTCATTATAGAGGGTACTTTCTCATTTAGAAATACATATTTTGTGGAGGTATGTAAACTACATATAAAACAATCTTATTTACTGAAATATTTATTAGATTTAAGACTGTTGATATAATTTGGAGAAGTATGTAAACTGTAAATTAATTTACTCTTTTTATAAAGAAATTCTTGCTTCACTATGAGTTGAGAAATACTATATAATATTAAAAGGGCAATATAATTCATTCTGAGATATCCAACTCTGCACTATATTTTTATATCCAGAATTTACTGCATCTCAATGCATCTATTTTAATTTTAATAAAATTGATCATACTTCATATAATGTTTACCAAAATTTATCTTACTAATGTAATACTGATATATTTTAATTCAATATTATCTCTTCTGCCAATTTACATATCACATATCACCTAAATAATTTTGCTTAATTATGTGTAGTTCCACACTACAATTTATATAGTGTTTGTGAATTTTTGCAAATAATATTATATTACTTATAATATATATAAACAATAATTAATTTTGCAAATAATATTATAGTAATCATTTCATATCACAATACTTATGTGTATCTTTATTGATTTATTAGACTTATCACATAAAGAAGAGTGGCTGAGCATTATATGAACACCTACATGTGCCAGGTACTCTTCATCATGAAGTGTTTTATACGTGATATTTTCAAAGAGAGGTTGTGATTATAACATTATGTAAACTACAAGGTAACAAATAATTTAAATATTTTCCTAAGGCTTCACAGCTATTTGTAAGTGAGATCAATGTGTATTCTATAGTGTTCCCAATGAGTATATATATTCTGAAACAATTTAAAATCACAACAGGATAATGGATAAGGCTGTGCCTCTATCTCTAAGTGGATCACTCCAGTGGATACATTAATATCATTCTTGTGTGGCTTTGGCTGCTTGATATTTATGCTACATGGAGCGTCCAATATTGATGGCAAATCATATGAAGCTAGACTGATATGCCTTCTTTTATATTCTTTCCAAATATAAACTTATCCAGATATCTAAAGCTAGTGAGGTGAACTCATTATAGTATACACCCTGCAGACATTGCTTCCACTTTCATTGAGAAGCTGAGAAAAGTAGATTGGTAGCAACTCACACAGCATAAGCATGCATACATGTGACCAAGCTGAATCCTCATGAAACATACAAGAGATTACTGGCTGTGCAGAGGAGAAACTGTTCGGGAGAAAGTTTAAACTTCACAACAAACAAACGTACATAACACTAACCAGTATTGGACATTTTCATGGCATTCTTTAGGGCAAAATTGTATCACTGGCTCATGAAGATGAACCTGCAATCTCTTACTTTCCAAAATTTTGTACAGAGTGAAATATACAGATATAATTTCACTCCTCTGTAGGTTGTGAGGCTGTACTAATTTACATTATTTTGTTAAATAGGTTAATACAGTTATAGTGTTCTTTTTTTAAAGATTTATTTATTTATTTATTTATTTATTATTATATGTAAGTACACTGTAGCTGTCTTCAGACACTCTAGAAGAGGGAGTCAGATCTTGTTACAGATGGTTGTGAGCTACCATGTGGTTGCTGGGATTTGAACTTAGGACCTTTGGAAGAACAGTCAGGTGATACCTGCTGAGCCATCTCACCAGCCCAAATTATAGTGTTCTTAAGGCACGCTAGCATATTTGATTTTGATTACAATGGATGAGTCATTTCTTCCTAAGAACATGGCATTGATTCTTCAAATAACCACAATTATTAGATGCCCCTATTTTAATATGGTTGACTTCTTGGAAAAAGGTGAGTAGATCAGTGGATTCACTACACCTTTCTCACTTCCTACTCAACTAGGAACTGGAAAATTTGTTTCTTAATTTTACTATAGGATCTACCCTCAGGTGTAAGGACTGTCCGATCGTGTGGACTGACCTGAGTCCCCCAGACGTTTTTCTGTGAACTCCCCTGGTAAACTTTGCATGGATTCAGCCTGATGATGCGTATGCATGCTTAGGCTTTGTGCTCTTACGGATCCAATTTTCTCAGCTGTTCAACCAAAGTGAAAGCAATGCCTAGAAGATGTATATTGTAACGAGTCTGCTTCATTAACTTTAGATTTCTGGATATGTTTATTTTTGGAAAGAATATAGAAGGAGCCAGATCAGTCTACTTTCATATGATTTGCCATCAATAGTGGAAACTCCCATGTAGCATAAACGTCAAGCAGCCAAAAGAACAGAAGATGGATATTAATGTATCATCTGGAGCTACAGGCACAGCCTTATCCATTAGCCTGTTGTGACTTGAAATTGTTTCAGACTATATCACTTGTAATATGAATTAATTAGGTATCCTGGTATCAATCATTTAGGGCTCTGAATGTCAATAAAATTTTAAAATACCACTCTTGTCCTATGTGAAATTATTTAACAAAACATCAACGGGTTATAGCTGAAAAGAAGAAAAGTAAAATGCATGTCATTGTAGAGTAAATGGCACAGGTTTAAGTTTTCAAGAAGATAACTCTTCATGAGGCGAAACAATTCCATCAAGTAAATATGTATGCATTCGGTACTCCATACCTGGAGAAAATAGGTCCATACCTCTTCCTTAGAGTACAATCTGGTTTGTATCTGTGAATGAACCTGTGAGCCTGCAAACTTAGAGTCATGTGCCATTTATACACGGGAATACTGCAAAATTATAGTTGTGACTTTTAAAAGCAATAAGAGTTTTTCCATACTGAATTTTGGAAATTTAAAATATTTAGCTGAATTGTAATTTCCTTGATGTTATTATTGTACCATTGTGTGATCTGTATCATCTACTTAGTGAAGTGGAATACATTGCAAATAGGTGAAAGTGTTTTTTTTTTCCTTTTGAGAAGTTACAGAGCAATCCTATAACATATTTCATGGGAGGTTTTGAAAGAACAAAATCGAACACCAGGAATAATTTAGTTATTTTGCTTCATCCTTATATGGTGAGGAGTATTCAAATTATTAAAAATAAAACTGAGATTTTAGATTCTATCACTTATCATTGAGTGCATATCAAGTGAATTTTGTGAATGATTCACCTCACTAAGGATGATATCCTCCAGATACATTAATTTGCCCAAGAATTTCATAAATTCATTGTTTTTAATAGCTGAGTAGTACTCCATTGTGTAAATGTACCACATATTCTGTATCCATTCATCTGTTGAGGAACGTCTGGGTTCTTTCCAGGTTCTGGCTATTATAAATAAGGCTGCTATGAACATAGTGGAGCATGTGTCCTTGTTACCAGTTGGAGCATCTTCTGGGTATATGCACAGGAGAGGTATTGCTGGATCTTCCTCTAGTAATATGTCCGGTTTTCTGGTGAACAGCAAGACTGATTTCCAGAGTGGTTGTACCACCTTGCAATCCCACCAACAATGGAGGAGTGTTCCTATTTCTCCACATCCTCACCAGCATGTGCTGTCACCTGAATTTTTGATCTTAGCCATTCTGAGTGGAGTGAGGTGGTATCTCAAGTTTGTTTTGATTTACATTTCCCTGATGATTGAGTATGTTGAACATTTTTTCAGGTGCTTCTCAGCCCTTTGAGAATTCTGTTTAGCTCTGTACCACATTTTTAATGGGGTTATTTCAATTTCTGGAGTCTAGTTTCTGGAGCTCTTTGTATATATTGGATATTAGTCTCCTATCAGAATTAGGATTGGTAAAAATTCTTTCCCAATCTGGCAGTGGCCTTTTTGTCTTATTGACAGTATGTTTTGCCTTACAGAAGCTTTGAAATTTCATGAGGTACCATTTGTCAATTCTTGATCATACAGCACAAGCCATTGCTGTTCTGTTTAGGAGTTTTTCCCCTGTGCCCATATCTTTGAGGATTTTCCCAACTTTCTCCTCTATAAATTTCAGTGTCTCTGGTTTTATGTGGAGTTCTTTGATCTACTTAGACTTGAGCTTTGTACAAGGAGATAAGAATGGATCAATTTGCATTCTTCTAAATGATAACTGCAAGTTGTGCCTACACCATTTGTTGAAAATGCTCTCTTTTTTCCAATGGATGGTGTTAGCTACCTTGTCAAAGATCAAGTGACCATAGGTGTGTCAATTCATTTCTGGGTCTTCAATTCTATTCCATTGATCTACCTGTCTGTTGCTGTACCAGAACCATGTACAATAGCTCTGTAGTACAGCTTGAGGTCATGCATGGTGATTTCTCCAGAGGTTTTTTTTTATTGTTGAGAATACTTTTTGCTATCCTAGGTTTTTTTATTATTCTAGATGAATTTGCAAATTGCCCTTTCTAATTCAGTAAGGAATTGAGTTGAAATTTTGATGGAGATTCCATTGAATCTGTAGATTGCTTTTGGCAGGATGGCTATTTTGACTATATTAATTGTGCTAATCGATGAGCATGGGAGATCTTTCCATCTTCCGAGATCTTCTTCAATTTCTTTCTTCAGAGACTTGAAGTTCTTGTCATACAGATCCTTCACTTCGTTAGTTAAGGTCACATCAAGGTATTTTATATTATTTGTGACTATTGTGATGTGTGTTGTTTCCCTAACTTCTTTCTCAGCCGGTTTATCCTTTTTGTAGAGAAAGGCCATTGATTTGTTTGAGTTAATTTTATATCTAGCTATTGCACTGAAGCTGTTTATTAAGTTCAGGAATTCTCTGGTGGAATTTGTAGGGTCACTTATATATACTATCATATCATCTGCAAATAGTGATATTGTGATTTTTTCCTTTCCAATATGTATCCCATTGATCTCCTTTTGTTGTCAAATTGCTCTGGCTAGGACTTCAAGTGCTATATTGAATAAGTAGGGAGAAAGTGGGCAGCCTTGTCTAGTCCCTGATTTTAGTGGGATTGCTTAGAGTTTCTCTCCATTTAGTTTGAGGTTGCTATTGGTTTGCTGTAGATTGCTTTTTATTATGTTTACATATGGGCTTTGAATTCCTGATCTTTCCAAGACTTTTATTGTGAATGGGTGTTTGATTTTGTCAAATGCTTTCTCAGTACCTAATGAGATGATCGTGTGGATTTTGTCTTTGAGTTTGTTTATATAGTGGATTACATTGATGGATTTCTGTATATTAAACAATCCCCTGCATCCCTGGGATAAAGCCTACTTGGTCATGATGGATGATCATTTTGATGTGTTCTTGGATTTTGTTTGTGAGGATTTTATTGAGTATTTTTATTTTTACGTCATATTCATAAGAGAAATTGGTCTGAAGTTCTCTTTCTTTGTTGAATCTTTGTGTGGTTTAGGTATCAGAGTAATTGTGGCTTCATAAAATGAATTGGGTAGAATACCTTCTGTTTCTATTTTGTGGAATAGTTTGAGAAGAGTTGGAATTAGGTCTTCTTTGAAGGTCTGATAGAACTCTGCCCTAAACCCATCTGGTCCTGAGCTTTTTTGATTGGGAGACTATTGATGACTTCTTCTATTTCTTTATGGGAAATGGGACTGTTTAGATCGTTAATCTGATCCTATCCTACTCTAACTTTGGTACCTAGTATCTGTCTACGAAGTTGTTCATTTCATCCAGGTTTCCAGTTTTCTTGAGTATAGCCTTTTGTAGGAGGATCTGACGATGTTTTAGATTTCCTCAGGTTCTGTTGTTATGTCTCCTTTTTCATTTCTGATTTTGTTAATTAGAATACTGTCCCTGTGTCCTCTGCCTAAGGATTTATCTATATTGTTGATTTTCTAAGAACCAGTTCCTGGTTTGGTTGATTCTTTGAATTATTTTTTTTTCCCACTTGGTTGATTTCAGCCCTGAGTTTGATTATTTTCTGCTGTCTACTCCTCTTGGGTGAATTTCCTTCCTTTAGTTCTAGAGCTTCTAGGTGTGCTATCAGACTGCTAGTGTATGCTCTCTCTAGTTTCTTTTGGAGGCTCTCAGGGCTATAAGTTTTCCTCTGAGAACTGCCTTCATTATGTCCCATAAGTTTGGGTATGTTGTGGCTTCCTTTCCATTAAACTCTAAGAAGTCTTCAATTTCTTTATTTCTTTCTTGACCAAGGTATAGTAGAGTGTTGTTCAGTTTCTACGTGAATGCTGGCTTTCTATTATTTATGCTGTTATCAAAGATCAGCCTTTGTCCGTGGTGATCTGATAGAATGCATAGGATAATTTCAATATTTTTGTATCTGTTGAGGCCTGTTTTGTGACTGATTACATGGTCAGTTTTGGATCAGGTACCATGAGATGCTGAGAAGAAGGTATATCCTTTTGGTTTAGGATAAAATGTTCTGTAGATATCTATTAAATCCATTTGTTTCATAACTTCTGTTAGTGTCTATGTGTGTCTGTTTATTTTCTCGTTGTCTTTTTTGATAACTTTGGGTTGAAAGTCAAGTTTATCCAATATTGGAATGGCTACTCCAGCTTGTTTCTTTGGACCATTTGCTTGGAAAATTGTTTTCCAGCCTTTCACTCTGAGGTAGTGTCTGTCTTTTTCCCTGAGGTGGCTTTCCTGTAAACAGCAAAACGTTGGATCCTGTTTGTGTAGCCAGTCTATTAGTCTATATCTTTTTTATTGAGGAATTGAGTCCATTGATGTTAAGAGAAATTAAATAAAATTAATTGTTGCTTCCTGTTATTTTTCTTGTTAAAATGGGATTCTGTTCTTGTAGCTCTCTTCTTTTAGGTTTGTTGAAGGATTAGTTTCTTGCTTTTTCTAGGATGTAGTTTCAGTCCTTGTGTTGGTGTTTTCCAGTTATTATCCTTTGATGGGCTGGATTCGTGGAAAAATATTGTGTGAATTTGTTTATTTTCATGGAAAACTTTGGTTTCTTTATCTATGGTAATTGAGACTTTTGCTAGGTATAGCAGCCTGGGCTGGCATTTGTGTTCTCTTAGGATCTATATAACATCTGTCCAGCATCTTCTGGCTTTCATAGTCTTTGGTGAGAAATCTGGTGCAATTCTAATATGCCTGTCTTTATATGTTACTTGACATTTTTCTCTGACTGCTTTTAATATTCTGTCTTTATTTACTGCATTTGTTGTTCTGATTATTATGTGTCTTGAGGAATTTCTTTTCTGGTCCAGTCTCTTTGGAGTTCTGTAGGCTTCTTATATGTTCATGGGCATCTCTTCCATTAGGTTTGGGAATTTTTCTTCTATAATTGTGTTGAAGATATTTGCCGGCCCTTTAAGTTGAAAATCTTCATTTTCTTCTACCTCTATTTTCTGTAGGTTTGATCTTCTCATTGTGTCCTGGATTTCCAGGATGTTTTGAGTTAGGAACTTTTTGCATTTTGCATTTTCTTAGATTGTTGTGCCCATGTTTTCTGTGGAATGTTCTGCACCTGAGATTCTCTGTTCCATCTCTTGTATTCTATTGCTGATGATCACATCTATGGTTCCTGATTTCTTTCCTAAGGTTTCTATCTCCAGAGTTGTCTCACTTTGCGTTTTCTTTATTGTTTCTACTTCCCTTTTTAGGTCTTGAGTTGTTTTTTTTTTTTTTTTTTTTTTTTTTTTTTTTTTTTTTTTTTTTTTTTTTTTTTTTTTTTTTTTTTTTTTTTTTTTTTTTTTTTTTTTTTTTTTTTTTTTTTTTTTTTTTTTTTTTTTTTTTTTTTTTTTTTTTTTTTTTTTTTTTTTTTTTTTTTTTTCAATTCTATCACCTATTTGTTTGTGTTTTCCTGTAATTCTTTAAGAGATTTTTGTGTTTCCTCTTTAAGGACTTCTACCTCTTTAACAGTGTTCTTCTGTATTTCTTTAAGCGAGTTATTACCCTTCTTAAGGTCCTCTACCAGCATCATGAGATATGATTTTGAATTGAATCTTGCATTTCGGGTGTGTTGGGTTATCCAGGACTGGGTGAGGTGGGAGTGCTGGGTTCTGATGATGGTGAGTGGTCTTTGTTTCTGTTGGTATCATTCTTACATTTGCCTTTTGTCATTTGGTAATCTGTGGTGTTAGTTGTTACAGTTGTCTCTGGCTGTATCCTGTTCCTCCTGTGATTCTGTTAGCCTCTGTCAGCTGTCCTGGGAGTTCAGCCCTCTTCTGAGTCTCAGTGGTCAGAGTACTCTCTTCAGGCAAGCTCCCCTCTTGCAGGGAAGGTGCACAGAGGTCTGGTGTTCAGATCTGCCTCCTGGCTGAATATGAAGTTCTGAAACAGATCCTGTCCCAGAAGATGGGTTGACTCTGCAGTTTGTGAGCTCACCTGCACAGAGTGGTCTCCAAGAAACCCAAGACACAAGATGGTTCCCTCACCTGCTCTGTAGGTCAGAGCCCTCCAAGGTGTTCACCTCTCCTCTGGCGGGGAAGGTGCCTGGATATCTGGAGGCTGAAACAGGGCTCTCTCCTGGATGCTGTGTTGCTTCTGCCTGTCCCAGAAGCTTTGTCACTTCTGCAATCTGCTTGCTCACCCTCTGCAGTCCCTAGCTGTGCAGATTGGTCTCAGAGGGACCAGAAGACAAGATGGATCCCTCACCTGCTCTGGGGGTCACAGCCCTCCTAGGCTGCCATCTATCCTCTGGAGGGGAAAGTGCCCGGATGTCTGCAGCCCAAAACAGGGCCTGTCCCAGAGCTGTGTTGCTTCTGCAGTCTGCACTCTCACCTGCGCAGACTGGTCTCAGATGGACCCTGGAGACAAGGTGGCATCCTCACCTGCTCTGGGGGGTCAGAGCCCTCCTGGACAGCCACCTCTCCTCTGGAGGGGAAGGTGCCTTGAGGTCTGTATCCCGAAATGGTGGTCTGTCCCAGAAACTGTGTTGCTTCTGCAGTCCACTCACTCACACGCTGCAGTCCATGAGCTGATCTGTGCACACTGGTCTCATAGGGACCAGGGAGACAAAATGGAGAACCTTATTTTAAATAAAGTATTTTACTCAGTGTTGCTGTCCAGTGCAGGAAAAAAGCCAGATCAACGTCAATTGTATGATCAACACTGCCACTGCCCAACTCTAGTCCCCCCGTATTGTTAGATCTGCCTATTCCTCGATGGGTCATTGCTGGCTAGTAATAGCCCCATAGCTGTCCCTTTCCTCTGTGTATTGTCCTCAGATGATGGGAACTGATGAGCAGAGACATGTCTTACATCTGCACTCATGAACCTCCTAACTTGTCCCTGGTTTCCATCACTTGCTCTTGTGAGCAACACTTTTTAGTACTAAAACACCCAGGAACACATTGCTCAGGCTCTGTTTACAATGTTTACTTGTCTGAAGCAAGGCAGTCTGAAGGCAAAAATCTATGTCAGTTGGCACTGAAATTACTTTCTTATTTATTTTCAAAATAGTCTTGGTGTATCATCCAGGCTAGGTGAAGTTCATGATCCCTCAGCCTCAGACTCCTACGTAGCCAGGAGTAGAGATAACCACTACCTATTTTTTCTTAAATATAGGATTTAAGATACTCAGATGAATTCACACAGGCATTTATTGTGATAGATTTTTAATGGGTTCAGATTATAGCTTTACTTTCTAGTTCTAGTCTACATGACCTAAATGTGATAGTAACATAAACAAATTGAACAAAACATGGCTATGCTCTTATAGGATACTTATATTGATGATACAGTTTTGTCTAAATTCTGAATTTTGTCTTGGACAATGTAGTATAAGAATAAAATTTCTTAATAAATATTGTTTCAAAAACATATGTGCTTCTCTTTAAAATAAAGCATATTCATTCTCCATCAGAGATGATGGAAATCTTGTTTCCTGAGCCAGGTCACCAACTCCGCATAGAACACTCACTTTAGTAGGTAACATGAACAAGGAGTGTGATGCAAACCCAAACTGTTTTTAAGCATGCTGGTTGTCTCAGTGTTTTTCTCTGCTTAAATAATATTGACGGTTGTTCTTATCTAAGAGGAAATAAGTATGTGCTGGAGCCTCACAGACAACCATTCATCATTCACGCAAAAGACAGAATGTCTGTGCCAGCACACAGGATCCAATGGCAGCTACAGTAGCAGAAAATCAATCGGCTGTATTAGAAAACACAGAGGCTAATCAGAGCCTGATCTTCAGGCATGATGCACTCTAAGAGAAGTATTGCTTTAGGACATAACTCAATTCTCTGAGCACCACAGACTGCAGCTTAATTCAAGCATTTAGGGGGGAAATGGGGATCTTTAAAATATACATTTTGCTCTTTATTGCCTCCCAGAGAAGCTTCAGTGCAGTATTGTAATGAATAATGATAACATACATTCTTAAAAACTGATGTTAGCTTGGTCATTATGCTCAAATGGAATGAGCACCCCTGCTGTGTGAAGCAATGCAATGTCATTAGTAAGCAGCCTTTCTGCTAAAAGGGGGATGCATATTGTTACTTGTTAAACACACTGTTAATATCCGTGAAGGTAAATGACAATCACTTCTGTACCTTCTTTGGCAGTTGATTCTGCCACCATATTTAAGTCAAAAATCTGTTCCTCACCATCATCGGCAGTCAATTCAGCAAGAATATTTAGTTGCCCTGAACTCTGAATACGTAAGTAAGTCAAATTTTATTGTGTGAAATATTTGAAGTAAGTTGGAATGACAATGTCTAATCCAAATGCATTTAGAGTAAGTTTCTCAAAATTTGGGTTATAGTAGTACTTATATCTTGCAATGGTCTAGTGTTTATTCCTGGGATCNTCTAATTTATTTCTTACAGGTATGAAATTGTCAAAGAAATCATCAGTATAAGTCACAAAAGAATAAGTTGTGTCAATCAATGCTTTTCCAAAGAATTATTTTATTCATATATATATATATATATATATATATATATATATATATATATCCCCATATTAAGAAATTATGTTGAAAACTGCTATTTATTATGAATGGTTCACATGAGTCAATACTGTTTCTTATTATAAAGGCCATGAAGACAAAAAAAATTCTGTAATTGATAAAGTCTGGAACAGCAATTTATTGTCAGACAAGCTACTTCTCACCCAAGTGTATACCCAAGAGAATTATTGCATTGTCCTTTGAAAGTAGCTTATTGGATTTTATGATTTGTAGTCTACTAACAATTCTTATTATATTTTTATTATATTTAGACATTTATCCTCTTTTATGTGTAATATCTATATATCTGTATATATATATATATATATATATATATATATATATATATATATATCACCACATGTGTGCCTAGTGAACTCATTGTCGTAGATTGTTTTGAATCTCTTGGTTGGGACTGGCCCTCTGCAAGAGCAACTGGTGTGCTTACTGCTGAGCTTTCTCTCAGGATGTCTTATACCTTTTTGATCCACTTGGATAATTTGGTTAGAAGAATTTCCCAATCTGGATATGTCTATGATATCGTAAGCATTTTTTTTTAATTCTAGCTGTCTGCCTAAATCCTTTCTTCTGTATTTTTATTGATTTGACAGCAGGAGAGAGAAGCATAGCAAGACACATGTTGGTAACAGAAGTAGTTAAGGAGAGACACTGGTGATTGGAATCAGAATGACCCCCATAGGCTCACATATTTGCATGCTGAGTATCCTGCTGATGAACTGTTTGTAAAGGAATAGGAGGTGTAGTGCTTGTTGGAGGAAGTATGTGTCTGTGAGTGGGCTTTAAGAAAAGCCCAATGGTTCTCTGTCTCTCTGTCTCTGCCTCTGTCTCTCTGTCTCTGTCTCTGTCTGTATCTATGTGTCTCTCTCTCTGTGGTGTGTGTGTGTGTGTGTGTGTGTGTGTGTGTGTGTGTGTGTGTGTGTCTTCTGTATGGCCATGGCATGTAGAGTCATTTCTTCAGCACTGTGTTGTCTGCCTGCTCACGGGCTGCCAAGCTCCCCACCATGATGATATTGATTAACTCTCTGAAAACGTAAGCAAGACCTCAGTTAAATACTTTATTTTATGAGTGCTGCTTTAAATCCTGGTGTCTTTTTCATAGCAATAGAACAGTAGCTGAGACTCGTGGTACTGGGACTGGGGCATTTCTGTGACAGGCACCTGAGGCCAGGCAGCTCCTGCACTGAGGCTCAGAGAGGCTATTGTTTGAAATTTGAAAGTGAAGCCTAGATTGCATTGATAATATTAGAGATGTCAGAGTCCCGGGATGTCTGCTGACGAGAGCTGCTAACATGAATGGAAATACCCCCAAAGACAAAAGTATGTTGCCTGCAACAAAACTGAAGGAACTGGAGTTCTGAGGAATACTTTGATACCTAAGATGGAGATGCAGAATCTGGACTTTGTCCTGCTGGTTTTCAGTCTTGCTTTGGTCTAGTATGTTTTCATTATGCTCATTTCCCTTCTTTTTGAAACGACAATGAATATTGTGTGCCATTTCATATTGGAAATATATATTCTGCTTTTTTGCTTTTATTTTCACATCGAGTTATAGTTTGAAGTTGCCACAGTCTCAGAAGAGACCTTATATTTTTAAACAGTTTTAAGACTGAAAGACGTTTGAAGTTGGACTGAATGCATGAGCATATTTTACATTATAATATGTTTATAAAGCTATGAGGAGCATGGAGTGGAATGTGATATTTGAATGAAACTGCCCCCTATAAACTCACAAATTTGCATGCTTGGTCCTGATTGAAAAGGATTAGGAGGTGTGGCCTAGTTGGAGTTGTGTCACTAGGAGCAACCTTTAATACTTCAGAAGCACAAGTCTGGCTCAGTGTATCTCTTGCTTCATGTTGCAGACGAATCTGGATGTAAAATCCTCTCAGCCACTTCTCCAAAAACTCTGTCCTTTCTGCTGAAGGCCCCAATCTTACGCAGTTTAAATAATTAGAATGCCTTCAATAAAGAAGGCAAATTCCCTTGAGAAAACACCTTGCTAACACATAAAATTACATTGCTAATTTCTATATTTTCTCAAATGAATGATTTCCATTTATTAGAGTAACTGCAATGAAAACAACGAAATAATCTTTTTTTTTCAGATATCTGAGATATTTTCGTCTTAGTTAATACAAATTCCAGGAAGAACAAACGATACTGTGGGTCAGAGTAAAAACAGATAGGAATCATACTAAAGGTAATCTTAGCTAAGACTAGCTAAGTAAATCAATGCAGCCTTTCACCCACTCTTGGATATCTCTATTTCCGGGAAGCACCATTGCAACAGATTCATTTGGCGGCTGGTGGAATCCCATTCATTGCTTATCAAACCTGTTGAAGAAGAGTTACAACTGGAAAAAAAAAGAGGAAGCAGAGATCACCAGAATTAACTTTCCCTACAAAAATAGGAAACCGAAAGCAAGACCACACTTGCAGAGGGATCATCACTGATTTGGATGAAGAAGTGGTGGTTATGCTCATGAAATCCTCCTTCTCATCAGTGTGCTCACTGCAGGGAACAGATGGGCCTCAGAGAATGGCTTAGTGAGATGTTGATAGGAAGTGAAGTTTCTCTAATACACATTTACATTGCTTGAGTAAATCAACACAATCCATTGGTATGCAGAATGGTGCTGTTAATCTGGCAGATTGCATTTTGCTTAACACCAATAAGTAAAATCTATTAAGGTTAGTTGCTTTCTGATTGCAAGAGTACCATCACCATGCTTCCTCTGCATTGCATTCTTCAGTCTGGTGTCATTCTTTAGTGTACATGAAACTTATTCTATTTCTTTATCACAGTATTGTGTTTCCACATGCTGAATACAAGTAATAAGTAGAATGTAGCAAGTTTTCTACATATTAGCAAGATAAATAGTGGAAGATGACACTATCCAATGAAATTCAGGGGCTTTTCACTTTCTTGTGATTTCAAAAGGTCTGGTTTAATGAAATATATCAAAGTGTATGCTCAGAAGAGAAAGGTAGAATTTTACATTTGGTCTTTCTGTCAAACGAAAACTGGAAGAATTCAACCAAATTTACTGGATTTTTCATAGAAATCTATATGGTAAATAATTTATAATCTGTCTCAAAAATATATTAAATTAAATCAAGTTCAATCATAGCCCTAAAATAAAAAAAAAATTAAAAGTGTTTAGGGAGAAACACAAAATATACATATACTTAATAAAACATGCATATACACATACACATATACATAATAAATATATAATAAATATACAGGAAACGTATTACAAGCTAGTAGCACAGAGGGTGGGCTAGTCAAGCAACATGGGACAAGAAGAGCATTCACAGGACCATATGAGGTTGCACCAGAAGCTGGGAGGCCGAACATCTTAGGAGCTTTTGCTTCCTCTCATCAACCCATTTCCTGTCAGTACTCTGTGTTCAATTCCATGACTGCTAGATGAGTATGATCTGTGTGAGTGAGCTCTGTGTAATACAGAGAACAGAGAAAGACAAAGAGTGATATGAATGATCAGCCTGATTTACCTCCTACAACTTGTTTGTTTTGCCTCTGTGATCATAGTTGCAGATATATCACAATTCCTAAGGGAAAACATTGCAAAAGTTTAAATCTTTCAGTAGGGCACTGTCTGTGTGTTAGTTTAAAGGAGACTGCTTTTCCCTATTCTTTATTCCTGTTTTGCCAAGAAAGATAGGAAGCTGTTTCTATAAGCACAAGTAGCACTAATTGGCAATGCTTTAAGTATGGAGAGGGGAGGTCTTAGAGATATGCAGAAGGTAGGCTGAGGTCCCCTTTCAGTTTTATGAGGTTCTTGTGACTGTGAAAAAAATTTAGAGAGAAAGCATTGTAAGGGATTAGAGAATAAGAATTTTTTTAATAAAGATTTTTTAAAAATGTTATGTGTATGAGTACACTATTGCTCTCTTCAGACACACCAGAAGAGGGCATCAGATCCCACTACAGATGGTTGTGAGCTACCATGTGGTTGCTGGGAATTGAACTCGGGACCTCTGGAAGAGCAGTTTTCACCGCTGAGCCATCTCCATGTCTAAGAGTCCATTTCATGACAAACTAATGACGGAGAGGGTTATTCTTGTGTCAGATCAGAAAAGGAAGGGAAAATTCATGGACTGTGTCATGACTTTTCCAGAATTTCATTTATTCTCCTCTTCTGTCCTTTTAGGGACATTTCCAGATATGTCATTGCATAATGCACAATAAGAATGGCAATAATCAGTTTTGCAATTCCAATTGTATGGAGTTACTCTTATACTGATGAAAATAGCAGCTAGCAGTTACCAATGACAGCCAGGTTAATCACAGCCAGTTCTTGTGTTTCCTTGCGTTAGTGTCATTTTTATTATTACGATTACCTCAGGATCTAGATACCTTGCATTTTTCCTCTTGTTTTCTCTACTCTTCCTTAAGCTTACAAGCAAAGATTTACTTTGCACCTATTGCATTGGATTTCATGTAAATGAGTTGTGCTGTCTAAAATACATCCTCTCTATCTTACTAGTTTTATATCAAAGGCACCAAGGTGATCCTGAATTCTGTCTTCTTATCAGAGATAAGCCAGGATCCCGACAGGTTTATATGTCAGTGTTTGGGGGCTCTATTGTATGACTGTTGAGGTCTCTTCAGACACAGCCTTTCTGGCTGCATATGTGAGTAGAGTTTCTGAAGATAGTATTGTTTGTTACAGAGTGGATACATTTTCCAAACTTTCAGTTGGTTATTTCACACTGATGTAAGAATAACTATCTTAATTGTGGAATTTCAAGTTGTACAAATTAATAAATTGCTACTTAAATTCCATTTGGTTACAAATACCCAGTTACATATTTCTTCAGCCAGAAACTTGCTGTGGGAAAGAAAGGACTGCTTGAACTTGAATCTCTCACAGTTGGGGAAAAGCCACTGGTAGCTGTGGTCCCAGAATATGATAGCAGATGTGAACACAGTCAATAAATGCCAATGCATGTAGTGCATTCTCCAAATATCCAAGGAAACGTTTTACTTAATTTGTGAAAAGTTTTGAAATAGGCACTTTCCAATGTTCTCATCAGATAAAATAACATTTTATTGCAGTGACACTGGTTCACTTATGAATAAAATTTTCTCACGTTAACTTATATTTATCCACTCTGTAGTGTTTCTTCACAAAGAGAATGGTTAGTAAGATTTTGAGAAACACTTAAAATCATTTGAAGACCTAGTAGCAACAAGGAGAAATGGTGCCTGGACAATGCTGATAAGATGCAGGTGGAAAGGCAGAGATCACACATAAAGTACATTACCTGATAATAGTGTAAGAATGGAGTCACAACCACGAGAAAATACAAGGAACTGTTGAAAAGAAGCTTATATCAGAGTTAAGTAGCTACAAGTACAGAAAAGTCTTCTGTCCTCATTGCTGTTAGTGTGTCTTCATTTCATCAGAGGGAAGGAGAGATTTCTGAGAAAAAATTTCAAGATCATAATCCATGCCCTAAGTCACATTTTACTAACAAGAAGTGGGCATGTCAGCAGCATATTAACAAACTTAGTTGTCATGGAGGATGGACCTCCTCTGTCTTTATGATATATAGATTGTAAACTAAAGACTGGAATATGCAGGAATTTATTTACTGTTCTTTGAAAACACTTTTAACTGGCAGGGCAGTGGTGGCGCACGTCTTTAATCCCAGCACTCAGGAGGCAGAGGCAGGTGGATCTCTGAGTTCAAGGCCAGCCTGGTCTACAGAGTGAGTTCCAGGACAGCCAGGGCTACACAGAGAAACCCTGTCTCGAAAAAAAAACAAAACAAAACAACAAAAAAAAAGCCACCTCTTCTGAAATGAATTATGACATAGATATTAGAGGAGGAGACATTTGATTCTACTTCAAGATTGGAAAAATAGGCTGAAGATTGTCAGTCTCAAAAATCAAAACTAACCAAACAAGAACCACAACATAGTGCACATTTTATACAAGGAATATCGAGGTAAGAACCACAACATAGTGCACATTTTATACAAGGAATATCGAGGTAAGAACCACAACATAGTGCACATTTTATACAAGGAATATCGAGGTAAGAACCACAACATAGTGCACATTTTATACAAGGAATATCGAGGTAAGAACCACAACATAGTGCACATTTTATACAAGGAATATCGAGGTAAGAACCACAAATTAGTGCACATTTTATACAAGGAATATTGAGGTCCATGGTCCGTGCTGCCACTTCCACTGTCACTGGGACCTTGTTGATGCTGATTCTGTGCTTCTGCTGGAAGCCATGTGGAAGTCCATGACCTGTGCTGCTGCCAGACACTGGCAAGGAACTGCCTTTGCATTGACATGGATGACTGCAGACTAATAAATGAGAATGAGAGACCTTGAAAGCTTCTATGAAAACCCTCCCCATCTAGACAGGAAGCCATTGAGGAAAGTCCTTAAGGATCATGGTAGATATGCTGAAATATGGTTTCTAGTAGGCATGCAAGTGGGGTATGGGGAAAGACTCAGTTTTCTTTAAGGAAATGGTCACTAAAAGTTGACCATGCTCCAATGAGTGTATAGGTAACACAAAGTATACTTGGTATAGTTTTTCTTTTCTTTATTTTTGGGGTGGGGCACAGGGTAGGAGAATGGACCTGGGAATGGAAAGTGAGTAAGGACAGGGTACACTGTATGAAATTACTAAATTATCATTAAAATATTATGTTGGAAAATAAATGAACAAACAAACCAATGAAAGGGATACGTAAGAGGATGAAGGTAGCTGTGCTAGGTAGAATTTTTTGCCCCTGAATATTTTGAGTGGCATTCATGTCTCACAATGTTTCTTCTGGTTGACAAATTCATCTTCTGTGTAGAATAGAGTGATAGGTGAAGTATGAAGGCTGGGGCAGTGTCATAGCTGCCCTTTTTTAGAACTTCCAATACTCTATGGAAGGACTGAAGGACTATCATAGTTTTCCTACATGAAAGATGATGTCTACAGATTAGACAATCTAGAGGAAAGAGAAAGAAACTGGGACTTTCCAGGAACTACTGGAGGAAATAGTACTTCATTTTTGTAAAGAAGTATGGCTACATTTATGGACTCATTTTAAACTATTTATTTGTATTTTTAAATTCAAAATATAGTTACAACATTACCACATTTCTCCTGCCAAACACACACACACACACACACACACACACACACACACACACACACACACACACACACACATATATCCCTATCTAGTTCATGGTCTATATGTATATACATCTATTCCTAATATATCAATATATTCTGCTCATTTCATATAGTATTAATTATTTGCTTGTGATTGTGATTTCTGATTTGACCATTTTTGTATTGGATAGCAAACTGGAGGACTCTTTCCTGGGGAAAAAATATTTACCTCTGTTCTCAGCAGCTTGGTGTTGCCTATGGTTGGTATCTAGGGTAGGTCCTAGATTTTTCCCTTCTATGTTAGTGTCATACTTGTTTAGTTCTTGCTTAGGTTGCCATTTCATTGAAACTTCATAGGTATAGTTTTCCAAGACATTTTTTTTTTTTAAAAGATGCAATTTCTGGGGCTGGTGAGATGGCTCAGCGGGTAAGAGCATCCGACTGCTCTTCCGAAGGTGATAAGTTCAAATCCCAGCAACCACATGGTGGCTCACAACCATCCGTAACGAGATCTGGCTCCCTCTTCTGGAGTGTCTGAGGACAGCTACAGTGTACTTACATATAATAAAATAAAAGATGCAATTTCTTTGATTTCTAATTTTCTTAATCTCCTTTTAATTCACTCCATTATATGATAACTGGACAGAAGAATAGAAAACACATTAATCTCTAGGCATATATGTAATTCTCATTCTGCCTTGGCAGAAATGGCACAATAATACTATCTAGGGGACCTGAAATAACTTTGTTTCCTCCCATAAGTGTCAATCTAAACAGGCCTGTTCATCATTTGGGACCCTCTTCTGAAAAGCTTTCTGCTCCACAGATTTTAGAAATAGCATAAAATCTATATAACAATGTAGGCTAGCATTAACGATCCCTCTGGCAATTGTCCACTCTCAGTCCTCATGAGTATTTGCCTCTGCAGTGGTCTCTTTGGCCACTGGCCACTCTGACCCCTTGACAGTGCTCTGTAATGCTCTGTAATGAACCTTGCATAGCTTCTACAATACACTCTCTGTGTTTTGTTGGAGTTCTTTTGAAAGAGATCACAAGAACTGAAACACCAAGGGGGCACAGACTCAGCTCCTTTGTTCTCTGCTTATGGCCAGAGCTCTCAGTGGTTGACATTATAGCAAGTTATTCCACTCCCCTTTCTTCTCGGCATGCATCTCTGAGCCAGAACTCACTCTAGCAAAACCGATTTCTTTATTTTTCTTTAAATACAAAAAAAGAATTTAGACAAACCCTTGCTTCATTGATTATTTTGCTTCCATTGAATATAAGCATTCCCAACCCAGAATTCTTTTATAGTCGTTGGACTATACGCTCATGTTTTAGTCATGCATTAATAAACATTTTTTGAGTTGGATTGAAATCATTCTCTTTTAATCCTCTAAATCTCTGTATCTGATGTGAAGGATTAACCAATAATGTATTTATGTCACATCAAACGTGTGTTCAAATGAAGAAAAGGAAATTTGCAATTAGTCCTGTGCCATATTGGCTCTATACAAAGTGCAGCATAGCACTAAGTGAAATTGGATATGTATTTTAAACATTTTCTAGAGATGAAGTTTTTGAAAAACCTAAATATACTGTTAATTTATCTAAATTGAAGTTAAAAGAGACATGGCACTTAATGACAGTCAGACAAGGAAATAGATGCCATCATCTAGTCATTTTCACAATGACGTATGGCCATCTAACCATAGGGTTGATAGTGGGTTGTTGAGGGACTGGTATGTACCCTTTCCAGGTATGGCCCCATTGTATATGACCAGAGTATATTATTCAAGTTCTACTATTTTAGCATAATAATTATTTTGAGAGCCTACAATAACATAATAAAGTCTGAGATCAAACAAGCTGTAAGGCAATACCAGGAACAGTTTACATCTATGAAGGAAGCCTCTGATTATAAGCTTGCTGTTTTCTATGTTGTAGGGAGAAACTGGCTCTAAATCTTTAGACACTTTATCAAGAAGGCTCAAATTTTGCATAAATGTTTGATTTCTTTTCAGTGTGTTTCTTGCCTAGCTCTCTTACCTCCTTCCCAACACCTTTCTTTCTGTTTTTTTTTTTCTTCATTGAGGATTATAGTAAACGAACTAATGTCAAAATGCAATAAACTATATTTCAATAAATACCATAAAATGTTAATGTCATTATGTTTCTTTAAAAAAAAAAAGAAAGAAAGAAATCGATTTTATGCTCCTTTGGAAGAACGTTCTTACTTGTGTTTTTAAAGTTCTGATAAAGCATTTTTTCCCTATATCTTTTGAAAATTCTTAGTCAATAGCCTCGTGGATAATTATTTGCACATTAGAATAAAAATAGTGCTTTTAGGTGTGCAAACCTGAAAGTCCATTTACATGACTGGAGAAACAGTAAGCTTGGGTTATCTCAGCTGTGAAAGAATCCACTACATGTATAAAATCAAAGATGGCAGATTTCTGCCATCACCTATTTAAGTATTGAAAGAGAAAGTTACTCTGCACATTTTGAACATAATATAACTCCTGTTCTCTGATATTATATATTAGGAGCAAGTGTTAAACACTCATAGGTACTTTGTGCTGATATATGCTCAGATTCCTTACAAATTTTTCAAAGTTTTCTTCAGATATTTTCAAAATAAATTTAAGTCATTTTTTCTATGTCTATATAAACGAAGGCATATGCTCTGTTTCTATGACCATTATAATTTAGTATACCTTTTTGTAGAACCACAAATAAATATGGTTGTATATCCTTCACTATGGAACAATAGAAATGGAAACATTAGATAATAAAAGTATATGTAATTAGAATGACTATAAATAAAAACTATAATTGAAATAATGATATCATTAGACCAGAGAAGACTTTGTATGGGACACTATTTTGAGAACTTTTCACATATTGACTCATGTTATATTCATATATATACTTCAACAAGATATTGTATATACTATCATTTCTATAAGTAGTTGCATTTGACTGCTTACTTCAAAATTTTAAAGAATTGTGAACAACTGTTTTGCAGTAGACAAGGCTATATGTGTCAAATAATATGAAATGAAAGCCAAAGAACATAAGACATTATGACATGTCATGACATCAAGCTCAGAAAAAAAAAATCATACCTGATAAAAATAGGATAAAAGAATAATACTGAATTGATCTTGTATTTTAAAGTTCATCATTATTGTTTGAACCTACATATCTTTCCTATGGCTTCTTGCAGTAAGGGCTGCTGGCCACCTGATAAGATTTTAAAAGTTGAGTAGACCCTGTCATGAAAAAAAACAACCAAACAACAACAACAAAAGTTGAGTAGATCAGGAGGGATTTGATTTCATCAGTTATTAATCAATTTATTTTTAAATTCTTAGCTTAATGGACCATTAAAAAGTCCTGTCTAGTGAAGGGAAGTAATTCACTGAAGCATGTATTTACAAAATGCATCTTTCCTCCAAAGCATTATTCTTTGTCTCTTTTCCTCTTACCACCATGAGTTGAATCAGTGTTCTGCCACATTCTCTTTTGTCCTGATAGCCTAGGTTACCAGAGAAGCATCAGTACTAATAAAGCCAAATTAGCATGAATTAAAATCCCCAAGCCTGGGACCCGAACAAACCCTTTACAGGGTTTGTTACTGTGTCACAGGACAGCCACCTGAAGTGACTGAAAAATCACAATAGTTCATAAAGGGCATAAAGTAAATTACTGATGGTTTTAGCAAATCTTTACACCACACACACACACATACATACACACACACACACACACACACACACACACACACACACACGGACACAAGAACCTGAAATGGTTCTGAAACCATTCAATCTGACAATATTAATGCAATAAGAAAGAAAACAAGATGTTATTTAAAAGGAAAACGAGGAAGGCTAAAAACAAAAGTATCCCTCTCTAGAGAAAAGCACACTAACTGACTGTCTGGTGCCAAATGCTATATACATATAACATTATATGGGCTGTGCAAGTTATGTCCAGGATTGTACACTTAGTAATTGCATACATATATGTGCACACGTGCCCATAGATATTAGCTATATAGGAACCCTCTACTTTAAATCTGATTTTATTTTTTCGGTGAACAAAATGCTCTTTAAAAAAATAAAATTCCACTAAAAAAATCTGAAGCTTGTGAGAAAGAGTGTTCTGGAGAATAATGTTGTTGAGTGGATCTCTGCAGTCCTGGTCATGAACATCTAATTGATTGTGTTCTGTATCACTCAGGTGTCTGGTCACCTCAAACTAGGTGATGTAGCTGCAAATCCTTTCACAGCATGCTGTGTGCCAGGAAATCGTATTTTTAACCCAACTTGGTGCTGTGAAAGCTAAAAATGAAAGTTTTAAAATGCAACAAGTTTCTTGAATAATGTAATCTTTTCAGTAACTTGAAGAGACGCCATCAAGGAAGAACATTCTCATATGGTTCACATGCTAATGCTCCTTTGGAATGGTTGGCACAATAAATACTTCTATGAAGAAGGAGGAAGGATTGTGGAAAGGCTCAGAGTCAATTTTGTTGTCTAGATATAATTTTCCAAATTTAATTAGAGAAAAGATAAAACTAAAATCCTAGTAAAATTTATGGTTTTAAAGACAGCTCTTAGCTTCACAGATGATAGGAAAGGAAGTCCTAACCAAAGAAATACAGGTAGTCTCAAAATGCACATTGATGAAGAATCTGTATATAAGGAGAAAATATATTTTCCACAATTAATAATTCATAAAAGATAAATCTGTAGAAATTTCAATAAAATTCAAGAAGACAAAACAAAGCCCCAGCTTTAGTCCACATACTAAGCTAGCAAAGCCATTGATATGGGACTCATTGATGTTAGGGAATATACCATTGCAAACAGTCAGAAATTAGAACACAATGTAGTCATGACCAAGACCTGTTTTACAGATAGAAGACCTTCCCTTAGCAAAGAAACTCATGAAGCAACATCCACGGAGCACACAGGAACCTCTACTGTGAACTTGGACTATACAGATAGTAGTATTTCATAAATATTTACACCTCTAACATGTAATTATTATAAACAAATATGAAAACATTAAATCTCTTTAATATTATAGATATTTAAAAGATGATTCACAATGAATACTCATGGGAATGATAATATTAAAACTCTTTTTTTGTTTTGTTTTGTTTTTTATTTTTGGTTTTTCAAGACAGGGTTTTTGTTTTGTTTTGTTTTGACAAAATCCACATATTAAAAAACTCATATAATTAATATAAAACAAACATATTCATCCTAGATCTCAATAAAACTTTTGATATGTGAAGGAAACCTCAATAGTACACTAGAGGAAGTGTGCTTGTGTCCGCTGTATAATTTCATTTTATACTTTAAAATAATGGAAGAGAAACACTTATTTTTCTCCTTTATTTCCTTGTCTAAATGGGACTGTAATAACTGAATTTTCTTTGGATGCTTTCTCTCAGACAGAGGACCAGACAGTCACTGGTTCTATATTACTTCTCTAAAACTGATGTTTATTATTAATGGGTTTTAATACTGCATCATCAATCAGATTTTAATTATAAAGAACAAAATTTCCTTTCTTTTTAAGGCCATTTGAATGGGACTCAAAATATTCTCCCTAGAGTACATACTATGTAATGTGGAAGGATTAGTAGAGACAAATACTCTGGATAAAATATATTTCTAACTAAGTATGACATTGTTATTAAAGTTGCCAAGCACCTTATTTCTTTGAAAATTTAAGAGATATACTATGAAATATATGTTATTGTTCTCTTCAGTCATTCTGACAAACATTCCAAAACCCAATGTTTGCACCGAGAATAAGAAAATAGATGTAAAAGAATATATTAGTTAATTTATTATTTTTTCATGTCCAGTAACTAGTATTAGTGTATGTAATTCATAAAGTAAAACAAAGCAAACCCCCCACAGACTTATTGTTTTGACCCAAACCAAAATAACAGACATCACTTTAAAGAGAAATGTTCATGCACACACACACACACACACACACACACACACACACATACACGCACACATACGCACACACACATGCACACACACATGCACACAAACACCATAACCAAACTACATAACAAACAATAGAGAAAAAGCTGACAGTAAGGATTCACAGTGAATACTCAAGGAAAGTAAGGAAGTATTAAAGATCTGGTTAGGGTTTTGTTTTTGCTTTTGTTGTTTGTTTTTCATTTGATTTTATTTTGTATTGTGGTGAGAATGTAGAAGAGGCATTAATGTTTCTTATAAATAATAAGGGTCAGGAAAACAAGTCTTTAGTCCAGATATATAAGTGGAAGAATCTGAAAATCAGAGAACAGTTAGTTGAAAGGAAAAAAAAACATCACAATACAGTGTCATGCAGGACAAGAATCCAGCCTAAGGAATCTACATCCAAATAGAGGAAACAGAAACCTTATCCAACAGATAGGTACTGCAGCCCCAGCAATAAGCAACTAGCATACCTATCTGTTGGGCCCCATGTTAGCCCTGGTTTGAGCCTTGAGAACAAACCTGAACCTGACTCAAGTTTCTGTGGCCCTGTGGGAGAGCCTAAGCCTGGCTCCAGGTTTTAGACCTGTCTCAGTCACTTCCTTATGGGGAAATCCAACAAGACCTGCTCGGCCCTGCCACTACCCTGCTGTTCCTGATGTAGAGCTTTGCCTTGTCAGTCACTCCTTACCCTCTGTCACCCTTCCCTACCTCCTATGTCATCTAACCCCACCAAAAATCCCCCACCCCTATGTTCTGAACTTATGTAAGAGTTGAGTTCCTGCTTCGACAAGACTCCTGGCAACATGTGTTTCTTTTGGGCCATCGACACTCTCCATCCTGTTCAGCCCCGGAGAGACCCTGGTGGGGTCAGGACTTCTCTCCTCTTGCCTGGGCCTGCCTGCCGGCACCCATCCAAAAGAAAAACGTAGTCCTTACAAGCCTTAAAATAACTGGTAGCGAGCCGGGCGTGGTGGCGCACGCTTTTAATCCCAGCACTCGGGAGGCAGAGGCAGGCGGATTTCTGCGTTCGAGGCCAGCCTGGTCTACAAAGTGAGTTCCAGTATAGCCAGGGCTACAAAGAGAAACCCTGTCTCGGGGAAAAAAAAAAAAAAAGATAAGCTGGTAGCTCTTATGAGACACTCTTTGGTGTTATATGTCAGCCATAGAAAGGGAGTCTTTTTCTTAGTCCTCTTCTTGGTAGACTGAGAGAGGGAACCATCTTGAAAATAAATAAATAAATATGTTGTTTAATACTGATTTTTCCAGGTGACTGATAATAAATATGATATCTCATTAATATAAAGAGAAACTACCCAAATAAATGGATATTGAACAACACCTTTTTGTTTGTTTGTTTGTTTGTTTTTTGTTTGTTTGTTTGTTGGTTGGTTTTTTGAGACAAGGTTTCTCTGTGTAGCCCTGGTTGTCCTGGAACTCACTTTGTAGACCAGGCTGGCCTCGAACTCAGAAATCTGCCTACCTCTGCCTCCCAAGTGCTGGGATTAAAGGCATGTGCCACCACTGTCTGGCAACACATTTTTTTTATTGAGTAGTGAGTTGTTGAAAAATTCAGGTAGGATATTAAAAAACAATTTTCTAGAAGCCACTGATCACATTGACAGAATATAGCAAAGCAAGTTCAAACAGGAAAATTTATAGCCAGGAGGTTAGCATTAAAAAATCAAACAGATCTCAATACATTGCTTAATGATGGCATAGTAAGTCTTTGAAAAACAAGAATCAGCCAAACCAAAAATCGATAGTTGGAAAGAAATTTTATGTGTTAGTTAAGAAAATAATGGAATGGAAACTAGAAGACAGTGAAAAGAAACCAAGGTTGTCTCTTTGATAAGCTAGATGTCATTGATGACTTAGCAAATCAACACACACACACACACACACACACACACACACACACACACACACGCACGCACATACACACACACATGCACACACACACAAGCACACACACGCACATACACACACATGTACACACATGCACACATACATACACACACACATCCATAGACACATGCACACGCACACACACAAACACACACATGCAAACACGCACACATACACACATGCGTGCGCACGCACACACATGCACGCGCACACACACACAAGCACACACATGCATATGCGCACAGGCACACACACACACACACACACACACACACAACCAAAAAAGAGATCTAAATTGCTTAAATTTGATGGACATATGAGGAAGCCTACCAACAGGAAGGGAGAAGAGCGACAGGGTTGAGTAAGGGGACTTGAATGCTAAGACACAATGGTTTATACATAAAAAAAATGGAAGCATGAACTTCATTGTTTACTACAATGATGCAAATATTAAAAATATATTAATAGACCATTAAGTAAAATGGTGAAAATTACCAGATAGCCCATTATAGTTCAATGTCCTTTCTTTCTTTCTTTCTTTCTTTCTTTCTTTCTTTCTTTCTTTCTTTCTTTCTTTCTTTCTGTCTGTCTGTCTTTCTTTCTTTCTCTTCCTTCCTTCCTTCTTTCCTTTCTTTTCCTTTCTTTTCCTTCCTTCCTTCCTTCCTCCCTCCCTCCCTCTCTCTCTCTCTCTCTCTCTTTCTTTCTTTCTTTCTTTCTTTCTTTCTTTCTTCCCCCCTCTCTTTCTTTCTTTTGTCTATCTGAGGCAAATAATTCAACCTTTGATTCATGGATTCCGAGCTATGCTGGGAGAAATAAAAATAATATTTGTGTCTTAAGTGGTAATGAGTATAAACCCGAGTAAACATGATTTGGATGAAAGAATAACAAAAGATGATATCAACTGAAAAGTTGCTATGGTTCTTTAGAAAAAAAATTGATTATGATTTTGCTTGGTTGATAAAGCTCAGTATGACAAGGATCACTGAACTCATATCATAATAAAATCTAATTATAATCAAAATCTTCACAGACTTTACCTTTATATTTGACAGAGCTAAGAAGGGTTTTTGTGTGTCAAACCCATTTAATCACAATAATACATCTGTTCAGTAGCCTGGGAAAATCATTAAATACCAACATAGAAATAGAATGTGATTTCCCAGCCAATGTCATTTGAAACTGAATCTTTATCTGAAGTTTAGTGATACCTCCTGTTTTCCCTGTAACAACTTAGATTCTCGATAACAACGATGTAGAATATTTAAGTTGTTTACCTCATACACAGAACACTATCTTATCCCTTCTCTATGCAGCAACCTGTCTCTGTTGATCAGCTCATTCATACTGGTTTCTGTCCCTTAAACATACACTTCATTTCAGGATACAGACACAACACACACACACACACACACATGCGCACACACATGTATATGGATACATGTGTATGCATACTATATATACATAGATACATATATTTCCAGACATGCCTTTACATTTTTATGTGTATATGTGCTTGATCTGCATAAATGTTAGTTCACCACATGCATGCTTGCTACTCACAGTAGACAGAAGAGAGTATCAGAGCCCCTAAAACTGGAGTTACGGATGGTTGTGAACCTCCATATGAATGCTGGGAATCCACCCTAGGTCTCCTGGAAAACAGAAAGTGCTTTTACCCATAGTCTCATTTCTATAGCCCAGCAATAAATGCTCTTATAATATGAACTAACCAGAACCCCCAGAACTCGTGTCTCTAGCTCCATATGTAGCAGAAGATGGACCCTTGGTACTGATGGGAAGAGAGGTCCCTTGGTACTGCAATCTTTATATGCAGGGGAACGCCAGGGCCAAGAAGTGGGAGTGGGTGGACAGGGGAGCAGGGAGAGGGGAGGGGACTTTCGGAATAGCATTTGAAATGTAAATTAAGAAAATATCTAATAAAAAATTGGAAAAAATAATAATAAAATTTAAACAGAAAAAAAAAAAAAAGAAATACATTTGTGGCTAGAGACATGACTCAGAAGTTAGGAGCACTCTGTCCTCTTTCAGACACCTTGAGTTCAATACCCAGCTACTACGTGATGACTCATAGTCATCCATAACGGGATCTAGAGCCTTCTTCTGCCATGAAGGTGCTAGTGCAGATAGAGCACTCATATACACAAAATAGATAAATATTTTTAAAACTTTTAAAAAGATTAATATATTTTATATTTTCTTCAAAATTACATTTCTAATTTTCTAGTAACCTAAATATATGCAAAAAAGCAAATACCTGAAAGCAAGAACCCATCTTAAAATGGAGAAGCTATTTTGAAACTAGAACTACATAGAATTCCTTCTGATGGTATAAATTATATAATATAAACATATATGTTACTTATAAGTATATAGAAACCAATGTAGAACCTATGCCATTAACATATGTATTTCTTAATGTCAAAGTTCACAAAGATCAAAACGGGGAAGCCCATTTGTTGAATTTTTCATAAGATTCGAGTATATAAAATGTTGTCTGCTCTCTTATGCATATTATGTATTTTCTAGAAAATCTACTGAGCATATTAATACATAGTATATATGTATAGTTTATTGAGCATATGCATGCATAATATATATAGTCTATTACACATTGTCCTACTTGTGAAATTAGTCAGTGTTCTTTCAGTGCCCTTATGGGACAGTTTAATGGAAATAGTTGTTTCCAGTTAAAATGCTAGCAAACATAATATGGCACTGAATGTTTTCTTAAGAATATTCTGGAAACAGAATAAAGACTATCCCAAGACTATGTGTTCTCTTATCACTGTCTTCACTGCAACTTCTGTGAAGTTACCAGCCAAACCCAACTTCACAGATGCCTGATTGGACAGTTGGTGCTTTCAGACACTTGCTGCTCAGATCACACTGCAGCTAAGACCTGGTTGATTGTCAACCCAGAAATTGTAGCCTGCATGTGTTCACACAAAGGTTTTTTGGTTTGCTGGATCATTTGATATACTGGCACTTGTCTGATGTCCCATCTTTGGAGAACCTGGCAAATACACATACAGAGAACCCAAATGCATAAGCCAACGAGTAAAATTTTCTATCACTCTTGTCTCTATTTCAGTAGACATGTGGGCTTAGTGCATGCATCATATGCAATAAAGTATCCAAGGGTTAGGCTTCAGAAACTTACTGGTGAATCATTGAGTTTGTTTTATTTGTTTGAGCACCTACTAACTGCCAAAGGCTGTAATCATTAACAAAATTGACAGAGTCCTGCCATCTAGTGGGAAGACAGATTATAAATGGGTAAAGAATAAATATGCATATTATTAAGGGCAAAGAATTTATAATTCAGTTTTTCAGTGTGAAAGCTTCCAATGTTGCTTAAAGAAAAACGGATATCTCTCTTTTCTCTTTCTTAGAGACTTGAATATTAATAAGAGTTCTCTAAATGAATGTTTTTTTTTTTTATCAAGGACACTTTATTGGTATAATTTGTGTTAGCTATCACTGACAAAAAGACATTGTTAAAAAGAAGTAAAATTGAACATGGCTTGCCCAAAGATGGTTATCTAAACAAGTGGCAATGTTTCTGAAGTGGACCTTTTCATTAAGAAGACAAAACAATTAATTTTATAAAGAAATAAAGCAAAACATTATTTTATAACACATCTAATCAACATGTTATTACCATCTTTGAATGAATAAGTCAACTATGTAAATTTAGGATTTATATATAAATGTTTAAAAGCAAAGTGTTAATTCTTATAATGAATACTTGAATAAGTCCCACATTTCAATGAAACTATTGAAAATATATTATATTTGCTATCCAATATAAATTTAAAACTATTAATATTTAAATGACATGTTTAGATTAAATATCATTTTTTAACCTAAGTAAGAACCTAAAATCTTGTGCAATTAGTCACCTCTGCTCAGTTTTCCTACAAGTTTAAATAACAGTGCTTGAATATATTTCTTTTAAAAATGAATTTTTTCTTATTAATATGTTAAATACATTCTTTTTATTTGTCTTAGGAAATCCTTTATGTACAGCATGTATAAATACTTCTGTGACTACAAAAGACACTCTCCTAAAAAGTATTACAAAAATAAATTCCCAAGAATAATTTATAAGATTAAAATTTTAATTAGGACTCTATCTGGAAATGTAATATCGAAGCTAGCCAGGGAATTAGGTAGGCAATCTTCATTCCCCTTGCTGTCCTCCAATTTCCAACCCCTAGTGTTATCCATAGCTTTGTAGCAGATCACCTGCTATTGGCCACTCTTTACACCCTGCTCCCATCCCCAGGTCTTCTTCTGCATCATTCTTCTCTACCCATCCCTTTGTCTCAGATCCCATTCTAGACTGGGAATCACATAGGAGGATCATTCCACTCTTTTCCTCATCCTCCAATTCCAGTTCTAGACTCCACTTCATTTTGATAGAAACCTACAGGGGCCTCTTTTTCCTCCTCTCCTGCAGGTCCCAGGGACTTCAAAGATCCATATAGTAGACCCAGCTTCATTTCCTCCTCTGGACCCTCTCAGCCTCTGTCCTGCTAATAAATCTCTCAATATGTAAAAATAAGATATACCAAGAAAACAAGGTATACCAAGTTGTGTACGGACTCTAAACACTCCCTACTAGGAACCCCAAAGCAATGAATGGAACACTCACCCAACAAACACAAGAGCAGATGTCATTACATTGAACTGCCATCATCATGTTTATTACAGCTCTACTTGTAATAGCCAGAAATTACAAACTAACTAGCCATTTGTAAATGAAAAAGTGCATATAAAGAAAATGTGGTATATGTTTACACAAAGGAATATGACTAAGTTGTATAAATATAATCATGGTATTCACAGGTATATGGATGGAGCTAAAAAATATCCCTTTATCCCAAGTGAGGTAACCCAGACCCCAATGACAAATGTTGTATGTATTCACTTATATGTGAATATTACCTTTTAATTCATCCTTAAGTAGGGTCTATCCTGTATTACCACAGAGGCTAGGTATAGAGTAAGGTACTAGGTATGGAAGTTTGGAACTCTCTAGAAAAAGGAAATAGACTAGATATTTATAAGTGGATAGGCAGAGAAGGGACTGGATCCAGAGGAGTAAAGGGAAAGGTGGAGTAAATAGTGGTAAGGAAAGGAATAAGTGATGAGACAACTGACACTATCTGAGAGCTTGTATGGAGACCTGATAGAGTAGAAGCTTTTTTAAAAGTACACATATATGAAGAGCATGTATATGAAAATTTCCAGTAACATGGGAGAGAGAGCTCCGACTGAACATCTTTTGTTACCAAATGAAGCTGTATTTCTGTCAAATGGAATATATCTAATGGAGTTGTTTTCCAACAAGAATACATGAGGACCGTCATACAGTTCAGACTATCGCCAAGGGTATCCATTTCTCTCCACAAACTGATGGTATAGCACCATTACTGAGGATACTACTTACACAATTCTTTACGGGAGAAGTTGAGCTGGTACCCACCTAGAACCATCATCCCTACTGACTACTGTTTGTGGTACTGGACAGTGCTCAATACCCTACCAAAGGTGACATGAAAACATCATCCCAGTTCCAAAACCTTTAATCTACAATGGTGACTTGCAAGATGTCCTAGTGTAGCTTTGTGACACAGCTTAGAGAAGTAACCAACCAATGTCTGATTGGATGTAAGCCCTCAAGGACTCCAAATGAGATTCTGCTATACTCATTAATTAATCAGCACCACACACTGCCATTCTCAAATAATCTTCCTCCTGAAGAAAATGGGGAGAAATACAGAGACTTAGAGCTGCACAATGTACAGAGGCAGAGAGACTTTGCAGCACTCCGTTCTAATAGGATGCCACCATGAACTCCCCCACCCCCATCCCTACAAGCTCAGGGAAACATGATGATGAGGAGCAAAAAATTGTAAGAACCTGAGGTAATGGAGTATACTAAGGAAATAAAGTCCTCTTATCACAGCAGAATCTTAGCTCACAGAATCTTGACTCTGGGGATAGGTACAGGGCCTACATAGGTTTAAGTCCACTTGGGAACCCAGCACTGTCACAGACAACCAGTACAATTCCTCATCTGAAATCCAAAAGTAATCTCTAACAGATAACCATGCTCAAATAAAAAATTCGTTTTCTCCTATGGAGTCTCTCTGGTATTACATTACAAACCTCTCTGAAAGGCTCCCATCCAGAGCAGCAGATGGGCAACACAAAGTGAGCTCAGTAGCATTATTTTTTTTAGGTTCTTATCTCATAATGCTTTCTCATATTTTTTAAATTTCCTTTTGGTCTTTCATGTTCATTCTGTGATTTTTAGTTTTATGATTTTGGATTTATTCATGTGTGATTGTATTTTTGTGTTTTATCTTTGGCTATTTTTCTTGTTTGTATGTTTGTTTTGTCTTAATCTGTTTTCTATTTTAATCTTATTTTACTATTATAACTACATATTATTATTTTACATGCCTCGGAGGAGAAAGAGAGAGAGAGAGAGAAATAAAGGGTATGGGTTTGGGTGAATTGGGAAGTGGGAGGATCTAGGAGAATTTGAAAAAGGGGAAATTGTAATCACAACACAATGTATGAAAAGAAAATTGATTTTAAGGAAAAAAGTAGAATCATCTTAACAACTCAAAAAGGGACTATCTAACACAAGGTCAGTATGTATTGTTGAACATAAATTATTAATTTTGGTTTCAAATAAAAATTTAATTGGAATATTTCTAACAAATGTGGGAAAACATGAATCATAGTATATTTTGAATTTATAATTCAAAAATATCAATGATTTTAATTTTAAAATGAACAGTAAGTTTACAAGTATATATTTTTTATTGTGCTTCCAAAACATTTTGCCAGTTGGGATCTATCTTTCGACTTCTAGAATAGAGGCAGCATGACTTGATCAGTAATAGGAAGTCTGCTGGATTTATTCCATTATTTCTCTCTCCTTGGTGTGCTCAATTGCTTAAACAGCCCAAAAGCAGAGGTAGTCACGAAGTCTATTTTCTTCATCTATAGAGCAAGGATTCATTTCCTCATCTTCAATATACATCTTATTTACTCAATGGCTTGAAACTCAGGTAAGACTTTAGAGCAGGAAAAAAAAATGTAAAATTGTCAATGCTGTGTAACAGGGTTTGTAACTTTGGAGTGAAGAAAGAGATGTGTTTCTCCAGCTGCTTTCCATAATCATCACCCAAGATGCACTGCACTTCCAAAGTTAATAATTAAGTCATATCTTCAGTTTCTACTCTGACGCCAGGGTTTTATTTGCATATTTTCCTTTGAGTTCCACCAATTTCAGATTTAAGCAAGTATCCTTTTCTGTCTCTACTAAAGAAGAAACAGGTTTTTTTAAACTTTTAAATGAATGCCTCTATCCTAAAAATATAGATTACTTCTGAGGTTATCATATATAACACATATTCCGTTTCAAGCTTCCACCTAACATTCGCATAAAAACAATTAATGCAACTCTATTCCTTGGAAATATTTGTAATTATGACATACAGTTTTTCATATTAGATGTGTTTCTAAAGGCCAAGAGAAAGTCAAGTACAAAAGGAAAGGTACTAAGAGGGGTCAGGCTGGGATTTTCTCTCTTTCTCGGGGATTCATGTGAGTGAATCATAAATATTAGAACTCTTCTAAAAGCATGTTATTTGTAAAGTCACTTTGTTGTCTATTAGAGTTAGTAATTTTATTGTTTATAGATTTAGAATGGATCCCTAGGTAGGGTACTCTCCAGATGACCTTTCCTTCAGACTCTGCTCCACTCTTTGTCCCTACATTTCTTTTTGACAAGAGAAATTCTCGATTATATTTTTGATGTGGGTGGGTGGCCCCATCCCTCAACCAGGGGCCATGCCTATCCACTGGAAATGTTATCTACAGGTTCTAGCTCCCCTTTGTTGGGTAATTCAGCTAATGCCCTCCTTGTTGGGTCCTGAGAACTTCTTGAATCCTTGGCATCTGGACTTTTTAGTGTCTATCCCCAGTTCCCTCTCCCCCACTGCTACATACCTCCTATCAAATCCCTGACCAAGGACTGCCTCACCTAGGGATCCATCTCATCTTCAGATACCAAACCCAAACACTATTGCTGATGCCAAGAAGTGTTTGCTGACAGGAGTCTGTTTATAGCTGCCCTCAAGAGGCTCTGCCAGATCCTGACCAATAAAGATGCAGATTCTTGTAGCCAAATATTGGACTGAGCAGGGACCCCAGTAGAGAAGTTAGAGAAAGGACTGAAGGAGATGAAGGGGTTTGCGACCCCAATAGGAAGAACAACAATATCAACCAACCAGACCCCCAAAGCTTCCAGGTATTAAACCACCAACCAAAGAATACATGTGGAGGGACTCATGGCTCCAGCTGGATATGTAGCAGAGGAATAATTTATCTCTCATATCTGGGATGGGAGGCTCTTGGTCCACTGAATGCTTGATGCCCCAGCATAGGGAAATCCTAGGGCACTGTAGTAGGAGTGGGTGGGTAGGTCAGGGAGCGCCCTCATAGACGCAGGGGGAGGGGGTAGGTGGTTTCCGGAGGGCAAGCTAGGAAAGAGGATAGCTTTAGAAATAAATTAATAAAATAACCAATAAAAATGAAAAAAATAGATTTAGAACAATTGATAAGGTTTTGTTAAATAAACTAATACATAGTACTCATAATAAAGTTCTACAAATATGAATTATTACCTTATAGTAGATTGTCAGTTGTAAAGTGACAGGTTCTAATGACTTAATTTATTCATGTCACCAGACAGTCATGTACTACCAAAAAGTTTCCCCAAAAGTATTATATTTATATAAGCAAGTTATCAACGTGTGTGTTTGATATTTTAAAAAAATTAACTATAAATTCTCTAGAGGTCCTTAAAGAGAAAATAATTAATCCTTAAATTCAGGAAAACACAAACAGTGAAGAAATAAATAAAACTGTTCAAGATCTGAAATTAGAAATAGAAACAATAAAAAAAAAAAAAACTCAAACTGAGGGAATTCTGGAAATGAAAATTTAGAAATTTGAACAGGAAGTACAGAGGAAATCTTCATCAACAGACTACAAGAAATGAAATAGAAAATCTTAGGTACTAAAGGTAAGATAGAAAAAAATGGACACATCAGTCAAAAATGCTAGCCTAAAAAATATAAATGTATCAGTTTTAAAAATTCCTAAGAATAACAACAAATAAATGTGACTTCATGAAACTGAAAAGCTACTGTAAGAACAAGGAGACAAAGCAGCAACCTACAGAATCAGAAATCATTTTTTTTTGTTTGTTTTTACTAGCATCACATCCAATAGAGGACTACTATCCAAAATATATATATAAAAAATAAGGAACAAGACATCAAAAGTATCCCAGCAAGTAATCCAATTTAAAATGGGGTATAGCTTTAACCATAAAATTCTCAGTAGAGAAATCTCAAATGGACAAGGAATTGTTAAAGACATGTTCAAAATCAGGGAAATGCAAATCAAACCAACTTTGAGATTCCATCTTATCCCTATAACAAAGGCTAAGATAAAAAGCACAAGTGACAGCTCATGCCAGCAAGGATGTGGAACAAGAGGAACACTCCTAAATTACCATTTTGTACAGCTACTGTGAAAACCAATAATTAGGCTCCTCAGAAATTTAAAAATTGATCTACCTCAAGACTAAGCTATACTGTTGGCATATACCCAAAGTATAGTCCATCGTATAACAAGAACAGCATTCACTGGAGTTTCATTGATACTTAACTGAAAATGGTAACAACCTATCTAGGAGAGGAATGGATAAAGAAAATGTGGCACAATTACAAAATGGAGTAATACTCAGCTTAAAAAGTGACATCGTAAGTCAAGCAATGGTGGCACATGCCTTTTATCCCAGCACTTGGGAGGCAGAGGCAGGCAGATTTCTGAGTTTGAGGCCAACTTGGTCTACAGAGTGAGTTCCAGGACAGCCAAGAACATATTGTCTACAGTGTGTTTTTTTCTACACAGAGAAACTCTGTCTTGAAAAAAAAAAGTGACATCATAAAAATTGCAGGCAATGGTATGGAAATATAACTCCTTCTGTTTGAAGTAACCCCTCCAATAAAGACAAATTTGCATGCATTCACTCATACCCAGATATTAGTCATTGAGTGAACAATACAAAGCTACCATCTGTAGATTCAGAGTGGTTAGGTAAAGAGAATGGGCATAGGTGGACACATGGATGGGAAACTAGAATAGATTTTACTGGTGAACTGGAGGAGAGTGAAGATAGGAGTGCAGAGATCAGGTATAGGAGATGGGGGGTAGAGTGAGAGATTGCAGGGGTAGATGGTTGCAATTGAAGGGTATTTGTAGGGTAGTTTAGAAACTTAGTTCATGGAAAGTTCCTTGAATCTATGAAGGTGATTCACTCTAATGAGGACTCCTATTAATGGAGAATTCAAAGTTTCAACTGGCCATCTCTTATAACTATGCAAGGCTTCCAATGCCAGCACTTGCTCATATTCAATGATTTGTTGCACAGAATCCCATTGAAATCCTCAGGCTATTACTGAGAAAAAAGGTTGTGCTCTTCAAACTGAACAGTATTGCCCTATTGGCCAGGACTATACCAAAACAACTCATTAAATTTGGAGAAGCTGGTATCTAAATGGAGGTCTTACTCCTATATTATTGTATCTTTGAAGGCTACTAAAAAAAAAAAAAGAAATGTGGATGTCAACCCTTCACAAAACCTACATTCTCTCCAGCCAGAAAAATATGCTAGTGCAATGGTGGTACAGAATTTGGGGGACTAACCATCGATGTCTGATCTGACTTAAGACCTACTTTCTGAGAAGGAACTCATACTCAATACTGCTTGGATAACAAAGTACAAAGATAGTGTTTGATCTGGTAAAACTAAACACTATTTGTAAGTAAATTAATAAAATCAATAAAATGATCCCCAATGATATTCTGTTATACTAAGTGCCTATTCAGGCATTATCAGAGGGGCTTCCTCTAACAGCAGATGAAAACAGATGCACTCACCCATAGCCAGGCACTATGTAAAAAGAGTGATTCCCAGTTGGAGGTCTCCAGTAAATTCCTCCCTTCAGAGCTCATGGAATCCAGTGAAAATGAATGATTGTAATATCCAGAGGGGATGAAAGAAAGCAGGAGAACAAGGCCCTCTGAATCAACTAAGAAAGGTGCTCAGGCACTCACAGAGACCTGAGCAGCCTGCACGGGTCCACATGAGTCTGCACCAGATCCTCCGTATATATGGACGGGGTCCACATGAGTCTGCACCAGATCCTCCGTATATATGGATAGCTATTAGTTTAGTCATTTGTAGGACTCCTGACTAATAGAAAAATTGAGTCTCAATTTCTTATGCTTTCTCTTAGGACACTTTTCTTCAAGTTGGGTTGTCATACCCAACCTCAATATGATTGCTTCTGTTTCATTTTATTATATTTAATTTGTCATATTAGATTGTTATCTCTTAGAATCCTGTCCATTTCTAATGAGAGAAGGAACGGAGTGGATTCAGAGGACCAAGGAGGTAGAAAATAACAGGGAACAGTTAATGGAGGCAAACTATAATTAGAATATATTGTATGAGAAAAATTTTAATAAAAAAGTAAAATAAATAAAATGAAGTAGGATTAAAACCATATGACATATATTATTATTGGTTTATTATCTTACATAAAATATGACCTACCTTTGATACAATAATGATGATGGAGAGTCTACTCATGCTGGTTCCTTAGCTTCCTATTTTAAATATAAACTGTATTCCATCGTGCTTCTCTTTGACCATCATATGCGTTGTCTTAACTATATCAACAACTAAATAAGTATATTGGAAAGTTACCACAAAATGAAAATTAATAATCTTATTTCAAAGTTATATCAATTTGAAATTTGCTAGTCTTGAATTATGAATACTGGAATCCTACATTATTCAAGTCCTATCTATACAAGATTTTCTTTCTGACATAAAGTCTGAAGCTTTTGTTCTCCCACTTATATGTTACCACTATGATAAAACATTCCTAAACAAAAAATCAGAACATAAGGAACATAACCTTATGTTGAATGAGCATGGAATGGACATGCCCACATAACTACATATGATAAATCCTATAATGAATGATCCACAGATGATATTACTTTGTATCTGGAAAGCACACAATTATTCAGAAGGAGAAGAAATGGGAAATTGAAGGCCAGAAGAGATGGAGAGAACTGGTGTAAGAAATTATAATGATTAAATACAACTAAGTATTAATTTGGGTGCTCTCACATTAAAGTTGTCAGCTGAGGAAAGAAAACTACTAATGAGTACTCCGACTAATTACAGAGACTAATTCACTCAAAGAGGACTTGGGCATTAAATGTGCCACCCGAAAATGGCATCCTATTAAACATGTCACAAAGTAAAGGTATAATTTCCTTACTAAATAAACTATAGTTGTGCCAAGACACTGTTAATGGTCTGTAGTCTTACAGTTCTAAATCCAAGGAAATCATGATTACATATCAGCTAAAATTCTGTTTCAAGATTGTTGAGAATATTTCTAGAGCATATAGGTTTCTGATTTAGCTGATAGAGATAACAGATGTTTTTTACTCTGATTCTCTCTCTCTCTCTCTCTCTCTCTCTCTCTCTCTCTCTCTCTCTCTCTCTCTCTCTCTCACAGGCAGGTGTCAGCCCTCAATGCCCTTGCCTTGTAGATACTCACAGGTTTGTAAACATTCTTTCAATATTTGAGCAGTTGCCAATTTAAGGAAACATTTATTCAGATTATCTCTACAATCCATAGAGTACATCTAACAGACATTTAATGAGTGACCTTCTAAAGGACATATTTGCCAAGGTTTTATTTGTGCCTTGGAAACCCTCAATAGCCAACCTTTAATTGTTATGGTAACAAATAAAACAAAAGGTATACTTCCTTATAAAAAGCTTTGAAAGTCACAGCCGAACCTTCACCATAATAGCTACATGACCACATAATATCAGTGTAAGGTACTCCAGGTAGGAAAATCCTGGTTAAGAGGAATAAAAACTATCTACACTACGCATCAGGCTACCAAAAGTATGAATACTGAAAAACTCCAGGGAGCACCCAGTCAGTCAGGTCTGTTCAAGGCTACAATGGTAGCTTTATGGTTGTATAAAGCTACCTATGGGCTGAATGATATGCTTAACAGCACAGCACAACAGACAACACAGCAGGGCACAACTAGAACGGCATTAAAATATGCTAATTCAAAAATATTTAAGTTGCAGAGTCAATTACTATTTATTATCATTGATATACTAATAAAAGAAGATAGAAACATTAATTAAAGCTATACTTTGGAAAAAGATTTTAGGAGGGCAGGAAAGTAGTGTAAGATTGTATATCAGGAATTCTTTCATAGTGTGTAAGAAGGGTGAATAAAAAACATGGATGAAAGCATATCACTTAAAGAAAAGTACATATTGAAATTTGATAACTCTTCATGAAGAATATCAGTTACTAGACTATCAATACAACGGTTATAATTGGCACAAGTATTAGTATCTTGTTATAATTACAAAGAGACATAGTAATTGTTAAAGGACAAGGAAAATAAAAGAAACCAAAGGATAAGCCCCACCAACATACACATACATACAAATAACATTATATGGTTGAGCAGATTGTATCTATACAACATGTACACACACATTTTCTCTCTCTCTCTCTCTCCCTCTCTCTGTTTATGCTTTCTGCAATAGTATTTGTAGAGGGCAATGTTAGAAGCTTTGATACTTTGTCTTTTCCTAGAAGCAAATATATTACCTTAGAACAGTGTTACTGGTGGATGGGAAAGTCTTCAATACAATCCAGAGTTCTTGTCAATGAAGAATGGACATTATTCATGTTAAGTAAACGACAAACAAAATTATTTCTCTGACAAAACAATAAAATGACATTTATGTACTATAGAGCTACTTCGATGATTTTCTAAGCCAAGGTAGCCTTCCCTTTCTACTTTGAATTTTTTTCTTCCATTTTTATTAGATATTTTCTTAATTTACATTTCAAATGCTATTCCAAAAGTGCCCTCCCCCCTCTCCCCCCTCCCTGCTCCCCTGTCCACCCACTGCCACTTCTTGGCCCTGGGATTCCCCTCTATTGGGGCATATAAAGATTGCAGTACCAAGGGGCCTCTCTTCCCAATGATGACCGACTAGGCCATCTTCTGCTACATATGGAGCTAGAGACACGAGTTCTGGGGTTTCTGGTTAGTTCATATTGTTGATCCTCTTCTAGGGTTGCAGACCCCTTCAGCTCCTGGGGTTCTATCTCTAGCTTCTCCATTGTGGGCCCTGTGTTCCCTCTTATAGATGATTATGAGCATCCACTTCTGTACGAGACAGCTATATCAGGGTCCCTTAAGTAGGGACTAGCTGTCCTATGCCATAGTGTCTGAGTTTAATGACTGATTATGGGATGGATCCCCCGTGGTGGGGTAGTCTCTGTATGGTTCATCCTTTCATCTTAGCTCTAAACTTTGTCTCTGAAACTCCTTTCATGGGTATTTTGTTTCCTCTTCACAGGAGGAATGAAGTATCCACGAGCTGGTCTTCCTTCTTGATGTTCTTGTGTTTTGCAATGGATATTAGCCCAGAAACTTAGAATATCTACTTTGAATTTTATGAGTCTGAGATATGCTCATCATTTTCTTAACCATTTTTTTTCTAAGTATACTTCAGGATTTTACAATGTACAGTGAACCCTACCTGCTTTCACAAACTCTCCCCAAAGCTTACTCAAGTACATATTCATCTTTTTTTAGAGCTAAGACATGTGTCTCATTGCCCCTTTACCTGACTGAAAAACTTTGATTTTGACATTTTAACAGAGCACATTGGTAATACCACTTCATGAGTAAAAAATATCTCCATTTGTAAGGGAGCAGAGAAAAATGACTGCTGCATGAGTGACTAACAATGTCTGACAGTCTTATGGAAGAGCATATGTGTTTCATGTGATCATATGACGGGAAATAAATGGGCAAGGAAATGCAGCAGTCTGCTAAGATTGATAACACCACAGAAGAGGCAGGAATGGAGGTTCTATGAGAGTATGAACATTTTACATCACTTCCCTATGCTTTCCCTAAGACCATGAGAACACATGGTCTTTTCTTTCATGGTTAGCTATAAAGGAATGATCGAGAAACTGTTTATTGTATCATGAAATAAAAACTGGGAAAGAAAGGTAGTTTATTTAGTTGCATTAAACACTGAATACCAATGAGCATATTGAGTTTAATACTTTATTTATAATGCTTACTGATAGCAATCTCCAGAAGATAGAGAAACATAGACAATAATTAGTGGAAGCCTTTGGGTAAGGTCAAGCATGAGCTGATAATTTATATGTATTTTCATGTAATTTAAAATTGCATACATCTATTAACTTACTATACTTCATAAGTAAATCCCTCAACAGACATAAAGAGGGGAGCAGAGTATAACCAAGTAGCGCAGCGAGTCTGACCTTTCCTGATATGATGAGTTCCTCAGGCCGACTGCCTTCAAGGGAGTACTCAATGGAGAAATAGATAGATCAGGAAAAGAAGATGAAGACATCCTGTCAACTCATTCAGGCTGGCAGTTGTGCAAGAGTTTACAGTGATAGGTGCTGGATACAGATTTGTTTACGTTTGATCCAGCTCTGGTGATGATGGGGGTAAATTTTTCTGACCAGTCATTCAGCCAAAATTTAAAAGAGAAAGCATGAGATTTGAATTTAGTTCTCATTGCACTCCAGAAGATCGATGAGCATCGTGTGTATCTTTCCTGAGCTTATTATTCCATTTCAGCCATTAGTAGAGCCCAGTGCCTCAAATCAGAGCAGCAAGGTGTGCAGGCTCGATATAGCAGTTTGGAGTTCATTTTATGTGAACATGTAAGTCTCTGAAAATCTTTAAGATGGCTTTTATTTAGAGAAAAACGCTCTGAACATATGTACAAGAATTAATTACATTATATGGAAGTCACATAGAGCAGTTTTGGAACTCTGTCAAGAATTACAGAAGAGCTTTAGAGATTGCCCTATATAGATAACTTAAGAGTAGATCTGATCCATATAATGAAAGGAACACCAAGAGACGCACATTATAATCCATATTGTAATAGCTGTGATGTCATCCATTTCACAGAGTAGAGAAAATCGTGTTATTACCAGTGTGTTTAATTTTAAATAAACACCCTTTCCTCCGGTTTTATAATTACAGTAGGTGTGATGAAATAAATGTATGAAAAAACAAGTAATGAATATGTGTTTTCTTGTTAAAGTTCTGAATAATGCAAAACATCATAATATAGAAGTGATATATAGTGGAATAGATATATTGTTATGAAATTTTTGTTGATGCAAATTTGTTCATCTTAATCAGAACAATACCACCTCAGGTTTTCAAAGTGCCATGTTATTACCAGGAATTCTTAAGTAATTGCATGATAAAAAAAAAAAGTGTGGATCTGAATTGATTAAAACAGGCAAAGGAAAGCAAAAGCACTCTGAGAGTAATGAGGTACCCCTGCTATGTCAGTACCATGGAAGCTGAAGCAGGAGGAGGATGAATTCCAGTCCAGTGTGAGATACACAGAAAAGTCTTGTCTTAAAGAACAAACACACAAAACAAAAACAAACTAATGAAAACTCAAACACAAGAGTTGCTTAATTTGGCTACAAGTTCATCTCAGGTTTATACAGAGTGTGGAAGGATCAGGTGAAAGGAGCTTTCATCTAACATGTAAGCAGGTCTAGCAAATTATTATACATAATGCATATATATATATATATATATATATATATATATATATATATATTAAACATGCATCATACATATATACATGTTAAAATGAGCAATCTTTTTTTCTCTTTTAGAATTTTTTATTGGATATTTTCTTCGTTTGCATTTCAAATGTTATCCCCTATCCAGGTTTCCCAGGCCCCTGGAATTCCTCTATCCCATCTCCCTTCCTACTGCCTCTATGAGGATGCTCCCCCATTAACTCACCCACTCCTGCTTCCCCAACCTGGCATTCCCTTACACTGGGGCATCAAATGCCCACAGGTCCAATGCCCGCTTCTGCCATTGATGCCCAACATGGCCATCCTTTGCCACATACGTGCCAGAGCCATGGGTCCTGCATGGCTTTGATTGATGGTCCTGTCCCCAGGAGTTCTGGGGGTCTGGTCATTTGACACAGTTGTTCATCCCACGGGGCTACAACCCCCCCCCCCCAGCTTTTGCAATCCCTTCTCCAACTCCCCCATGAGCTATCTTAACGTCCACACAGAAGTATACACATTTCCCTAGGCACTCAGTAGTAATGTGCACTTATAGGTTGACAATACTGATATTTACCACCATGCTATATATAATGAAAAGGAAGAGTAGTTTGGAAAGCAAGGAAGAAAGGAAACCCTAGATGGGACAAGACTTTCTCCACGTGCTAACCCCGACACAACTGGCTTAACTGCTCTTTAATGAGAAGTTGAATGAGCACTAAATGTCAGCTAATTTTAATCATAGAAATTTAATCCTAGAAATTAAGTTAGCATTATTCCAACTTAAAAAGTCATCCAAATTGTTATCAGCAACACATTCCAGCCCTCGTTATTAGTGAATTCCATAAAACACTGTCATGTGTTTATCACAATGGCCAGTCTGTATTTTGTGAATCCGGGTAGTTTCACAGCTTGCAATGAGGACCATTTTTTCTGAAACAGAAAATGTAGTGCCAGGCGTGGTGGCGCACGCCTTTAATCCCAGCACTTGGGAGGCAGAGGCAGGAGGATTTCTGAGTTTGAGGCCAGCCTGGTCTACAGAGTGGGTTCCAGGACAGCCAGGGCGATACAGAGAAACCCTGTCTCAAAAAAAAAAAAGAAAGAAAGAAAGAAAGAAAGAAAGAAAGAAAGAAAGAAAGAAAGAAAGAAAGAAAGAAAGTGTAAAACATTATTCAATCATGGATTTCCAATGTAGTATTACCTGAAACAGCAATTTTTAAAGACTTAGTTCTTTGTACTCATGAATTTTTAAAAATATAATTATTGATATAAATGAAACCTTTATAGAGTGGGGCATGTTTCCATTGGTTTCTACTTTATTTTATTTTAATTAGTACATAAAGAAATCCACAAACAAAATAGGAATATGTGTCAAATTTCTAATGAATAAGTATACTACTTATTAAAAGGCCAATAAAATTATTAGTGTTGTTTCAAACTTTATTAATGTAAGGATAGATATTTTAAAAATAGACATTGAAAAGTTTCTGTATGTTAGGCACTATATATAGTTACATTGATTCTTGCCACTAATGTCTATAGAACATTTCTGAAGTTACATATCATACTTTGGTGATTTTAAAAAAAAATTTGATTTTCCTTACAATTTATTCATTGAAATTTCATACAGTATATTTTTATAATATTTCATACACTTATAATATTTTATAATACTCTTCCCTAACTTCCAATCCCTCCTGGATACTCCCACTTCTTTCCCAAATGAACATCAAGATTTTATCTTATAAAACTAATACAAAAAAAGCAAATCTCACTACAAAGCCCGGAAGTCGTTTGTGTTTGTTCATTACTTCCGAGCATGAGACCTGCCCTGGGGTCCCACTGACATCCCCAGTGTCATTCAGCTGAAGAAAACTGTCATGTCCTCTCTTGGTAGCTATCATTTATGAATAGATTCTTGGCTAGTGATAGGATTTTATGCCTAATTCCTCTCTGCTGTGCTAGGGTTTACTCTGGTTTGATCTTGTGCAGGTCTTATGTATGCTGTCAAAGCCTTTGTGAATTCATATGTTTGTCTGCCCTTTAGTGTCTAAAATTACTGTTTCTGTAAAATTGTTGGCTACGTAAGCTCTCACGTACCCTCACCCCCTTCTGGATAGATCCATGAAGCTCAAGAGGAGAGTTATGGTAAACGCATTTGTTCTGGGTTGAGAAGTTTCTCTAAAGTTTCTCTAATGATGAAACATGAGTGGCTAAGAAACACTTTAAAAGGGTTTGACATACTTAGCCTTAAGGAAAATGCAAATTCGAACTATTTTGAGATTTCATCTTACCCCAGTCATAATGGGCAGGATCAATAAAACAAATGACAACAGATGCTAATGGAGTTGGAAGGAAAGGGTATCATATCAGGTGGGAGTGCAAATTGGTCTGGCCAATAAGGGTGTGAGTGTGGGGGTTCCTAAACACACTGAAAACTGACCTACCACAGGATGCAGCTATACCACTCTTAGTCACTCACTGAGTACTCTGGTTTTTATAAGAGAGATTTGTCTAACCTCGTTTGTTGTCGCTCTCTTTACAATACCCAGAAGTTGGAAACAGCCAAGATGTCCATCAGTGAAAACCGGATAGTAAAGATATTGTGTATTGACCAAATGGAATCTATTCAGCTGTTAAGGTGAATTAAATCTGCAGGTAAAAAGAAGAAACTAGAAACAATTATCCTGAGCTGAGTAACCAAATATTACATATTTTCTTTTATAAGTGGAAACTGTTTTGTTTTAGGTGTGTTTGTTTAGTTTACAATAACCAGTTATTCTAAATATAAAATAATTTTTTAAAAGATGTTATATAGATAATAAGGGACCAGGGGACATTTCCAGGAAGAATATTTATAAAACAGTAATGTAAATAGTTAAATGAGTGATCAGAATTGGAGGGTGGTGAAATAAGAAGGAAGACTATGGATAGGGATATGGATAGAGGTAAATAATACTAAATGCTTTTTTGAAAAACACATATTAAAACCTACTACTTCTGCATTTTTAAATCAAATTTACTGAGATATAGTTTGCATACCATAAAACTCATCCTTTGAAAAACTGAACTCGGCATTTTAAAATATAGTCAAAATATGCATTCACTGTTCTCATCTAATTTTAGAAAGTTATCATCATGATCAAGAGACCCAAATTTTAATAGCATTACTTACTTGACTGTATTGTAACTATTAATTATATAACTATATGTGGGAATGATGATACCATTGACAGCCATCTATATGGAACTTTTACAACACTTTGGTGAAATCGAAAATATCTGGTCCTTGCAGTTACTGAAATCCGGTTCTCGGCAGCTTGTGTGTCTGCCGTACCTCCTCCCACTTATTCTGGAGTGACTGTTATTGTATAATAGCTAGTCAAATAAGGCAAGCTTATTAGCAATAATTTAATCATTCATATTCGAATTATTAGTAAGTAAATGCCTGTAACAAAATCAGCTGTTTGTACACTTCTCAGTGGTGATCTCTTATATTTGAACAGCTCTGTCTTCATACTATTAGATATGACAAAATGAAGTAGTAATAAAAGAGTCTAAATATAAGATTTGCATGGTTCGAACTGCTGCTCCTAATGAACCCAGGTATCAAATATTAGATCATATAGAAACTCAGTGTTCCCAGATATATTCATAATGTTAATGTTTAATTATATTTGTTAAATCATTTAGTTGAAAGCTCTGTTACCATTATTGTGTTCATCATCGATTTCAAGACCTATAAATCAATTTAAAACCACTCATTTTTACCCACTTAGAGATCGGCACTGCCTTCTGAACCAGCAGGTGACCCATTAATTTAAAAGAGTCATTAAACATGATCAATACAGCTCTTGCTCTTTTATTAGCTCTAGTGCCTTAATAGGCAATGTCCTTGGAAGAATCAACATTATGAATTAAATTCAAATGATATTTACTAATAGAATTATGCGTTCTATCATAAGGTATGAAAATTTTTACTATAGTCATTTAAACCATATTAAATGTATAATTCTTCACTAGTTGATTTCATAGCTTACTTAGCAAATTATATTATGGAAACAGATATAAGATATACAAAAAACAACAAATATTCTTTTTTATAATTTAAGTCTTTTATTACAAACCACAACACACTACAGAAAAATTAATAACAAATAATGAAAGTCATTTCTTCTTAAGTATCTAAATATTAAAATTTGTCAAACCAAAATAAAGATCCCTAGGTCTCAGCAATGATATCAACAAACACATTAGGTGAAATACAATACACATACAAATTCTAATGTAGAAGCCAATGTAAGAGAAGAGACCTTAGAAAAATCAGGAGAATGGATGATGTAATACTTTAAGTAAGGTGGCAGGAAAAAACAGACACCATTACATTCATTAATCCTGTACTTTAGAAATATGGAACTGATTTTAGACTGTGTTGAGTATTATGTTGAAATTTCAGAGCAAGATTATCAAATTACTTAAACTCTTATTTAAAAAATAATTGATAATAAGGAAATAGCCATAGATAGTTTACAAAAGAGTTATCTAAAACATAATCGCCTGTAAAACAATTACCAGGAGCATCTCCAGCTGGCTATGCACTGTGCTGAAGCCAGCCCTCTCCAGGAAGACTAGGTAGAAATTTGTCACCTGTGCTCCATTCTCTCCTGCAGTTTTAAATAGTGTCACCTCCGGTTTCATCATTTGCTATTTTTGCACAACTCTCACTCTTTAAAAGTTTAGCCGTCAGTTTTTGGTATTTAAATTTTAATGTACATTTTTTCTACATAAAACTTGACATATAATTTTAAGTTGCAGAATTTGCAATTATTCAGGATACTAGAAGAGTGTAAAATAGTAAAAGAAGAAACACAATTGCTTTCCACTTAGAGTGATGCTTTGTGCAGAACTGGACAGTGTTTATACAAATCCAAAAGTGTGGTTGTCTCTGAAATGTGTTTTTAATGACTTATTTTATTATAAGCATGGTATTTAAAATACATTCTTTGATTACAGAACAGTATCTATTATAGTTGTATTATTTGCTTGTTTGTTTGTTTCCTTTTTGAGACAGGGTTTCTCTCTGTAGCCCTGGCTGTCCTGGAACTTGCTCCATAGGTTAGGCTGCCCTCATACTCAGAGATCTGCCTACCTCTGCCTTCCAAATGCTGTATTACAGCACAACCCAGACGATATATTTTAAACTTCTAAATATTAAAATCCCATTATTTCTAATCATACAAAGACTTTAAAACTCAATGGAAATGAAGAAAATCTTTGGGACAAAAGAGGGGAAATCCATCTCAAATAACTATTCTTCAGCACAAAGCTTTTGTTGGCGTTCAAAAATGTTCCATTCAAACTTTCAAGAAATGAGACAAAAATTATGGAGCTGTTGAAGACAAAAATGTTGCAACAGCACATAGGTAACCTATAGGTGAAAGGAGGTGGGGTGGTTTCAATGAGAATGGGCCCTATAAGCTGAGATGTTTGAACATAGGTCACCAGTTGGTGGAGCTATTTTGGAAGGTTTACTAACTGTGGCTTTGTTGAAAAAGGTACATGTCACTGGTTTTGAAGTTAACAGCATCTCAAGCTAATTCTCACTATACCCTGCTCATGGTTTGATGTGAGCTTTCAAATATTTCTTCTGCCAAGCCTTCATTCCATCATGATTCTAACCGCTGGATCTCTAAGCCCCCTGTAAATACTTCGTTTCATAACTATCATTGATCTTGGTGTTTTATCACAGGGATACAAAAATAACTAACACAGGGGGCGTGTCCTTACAGTCTACATGGAAAGCCAAGCTCTCTGCTGTCAAAAGCCAAATCTCTCGATTTCCACTGGCATTTGTGGATATCTAATGTTCTGAACCCAATTTTAGCCAAAAGACTGAGGAGAAATTTTCAATGTCCTTTATGGAATGACTTTCAGAATTGGTCCTTATTAATAAATCAAAAAACGTAAGGTTCTTGTGAATCAATTAATTCACATGTATCATTTTGAAGAGAACAGCATTTTATAAATCACAAGTTTGAGAATTGTATATTTTCTCTATTTACAAATCAATTCTTGGTCTTGTTAGCTTTTGTTAGATGGGATAACTGCATGTCCTTTACAAAATATCTGTAGGTAAAAAATTTTTTCCATATAGGAGTTCTTCGAAAGCTGGCATGAATTTGTAGTTAAAATAAATGGCGTGTTATGAACACTGCTTATAACTAGACAGAAAATTGAAATTAATGCGGTGGTTAAGTATAGGAATGCAGTAGTGATCCTGAGATTAAAGACTGTGTTATTATTTTTGGAGAAGAATTAAGAAGTATTGCTATGAATGACTATCAAGTAAACACAATTATTAAAGAAACACGTTTTGTGATAGAACACACCCTTCATCAAGAATCCCAAGTGATTCTGGTTTTCTTCCAACTGGAAAAAACCAAGCGAGAGGAATCATATTTTGGCCTTTTCAAATTCTTGCCAGTCTCTGTGCCAAAATTTTACATTTGAGCTATGATGAAATGCTACTCTGGACAGATTTATGCATGTTCAAAGCTATATATAGGTTGTGATATCTGTATGGTTTAGGATATATTTTGGGGGGGATTTATGTGAAGGAACATTATCTTTTGCTACTATAGAAATGTATTGATTCTTTTCACTAGGATGAGGGAAAATTCAAGATGTGTAAAACCTTATAATTTTCTACAAGAAAATTTTGCTTTAAACATAGATTTTATCAAAAAAGATAATGATGGCCACCCACTTGTTATGCATCCCTGAACTCGGAGCCCAAGATTTTATAGTATATCCAGATCTCAAAATATCAGTGAAAACATGTTCATATAGGCTCTCACACACATGTCTATGGATAGAAGTGCATTCAGGCACAAGACTTAATACTTGTATAAAAGACAATTTATGAACAGAAGCTATATTTTCATAGTTGTTTCCACTTACGCATAGCAACCAGGTTGTATATTTTATTAGTAAAATGGTTAATCTTATTTTAAAAGGAAAAGTATGTCTGCCCATTAGATTAGGATTATTTTCTTCATTCAAAAGTCACAACTCAAAATAACTAACCCATATAGTCAAATTTCATTTTTTTATCACAAGTAAGAAAATTCATAGCACTGTTTTCTAAAACTCTATGTATATGTAAAGAATAAAATTAAATCTTGTTCTATTCAATAACAGCTGTAACCATGTGTGTAAGTTTTAAGATTACAAATATCAACAATAATAGATCATGACATAGAGAAGGAACCATCCAGACAGATAATCAGCAGTATAAACATTAATATGTCAAAAGTTGTATACTAAACAGAAGTACTGAAGAAATATAGAAAAATGAGACAACAGGAGCATATCAGAAAGAGATTACAGTTGCTCAAAGACTATAAAAATACAAGCTAGAAAAAAAATACAAGCTAGCTATGATCATGGAAGCTGTCACTAGAGGAACTCCCCCAGTGATCCAGGCAAGTAGATGACTTAAAACTTCTCTTAGACTTCTTTTTTTTTTTTTTATGCAACTTTCATTGAAATTCTTCTTTGACCAATTCGTATGATGATTATTGGGCTGTTCCTAAATTTTTCAACATATTTAGGTTTTGTTTGAGTTTGTTTTCCTTTGTGATGTAATTGCCTGTCACTTGTAACTGGGTTGTTTCAAATATACTATACAGCCCAGTTTGGCTTCAAGTTTGCAAGATTCATGTTGCTGAATATTCTGGAGTGCTACGCCTTTTATTATTATGCTCCATTCAGCAGCTGACCAAAACAGAGGCAAAGACCCACAGACAAACTTTAGAGGGATCTGGGGAAGGCTTGTCAAAGAGTTGGGGTATAGATTGAGGAACCCAGAGAGAATAGAGGCTCCACAAGAAGAACAACAATGTCAGCTAACCTGTAGTGGAGGCTCCCCAAGACTGGACACCAACCAAAGAGCATACAAGGGATGGGTATAGACTCCTCCATATATGTAAGAGACAGATAGCTTGTTCTTCATGCTGATCTCTCAACACCTGGAACAGGGACTTATGCTGACTGTGTTGATTGCATGTGGAACCTATTCCCCTAACTGGGAGGTCTTGTTTGGCATCAGTGGGAGAGGATGAGGTTCCAAAGTAGATTGGTACTAAAGGAAGACCACCCTCTTCTCAGACACAAAGGGGATGGGAGAAGAGGAGAAGGTCCATGTAAGGACAAGACTGGGATTACTGGGGACATGATTGGAATGTAAAGCAAATAAATAAATAAATAGATAAATAAATAAATAAATAAATAAATAAATAAATAAATAAATAAATGAAAAACATAAATTGAAATAAAAGGTTAACTCAAGTAATTAAATATATATTTCAATTTATTATTTATTTTATTTTTAACATGTATGTTAATAAATTGTTCGGGGAATATGGAGAAAACTGTACATGTTTAGTACACTATTTTTCTATATGTTTTTGTTCTGTGCCTGATTGAACCACCTATCAAAATCCACAGGTAGAAAGAGATAATATAATTATCAATCACACTGTAACAATATCCATAAGTACAGACTGAGTACTAAGAAGCTACCTTCCTTGGTTAAGTATATTAGCAATGCAAAGACTCAATTTTTGAGCCTGATATTGTCTGAAACTTCCAGAATAGCTGAGTGTATTCAATAATGGTTAAATAAGTTTACCCGAAGAGGACCAATAAGTGCATTACTGTCAGCTCTGAGTGGCTTCTCTACTATAGGAATGCAGCCTCTGCACCCTTCCTTCTGACATTCCATTTCTTTTTATTGGAAGGATGAATTACAACCCAGAAAGCACGGCCATAAAATTTTTACCATAGTCCAAATTGCTGTTTCCTGCCTTCTTGCCTGTATACTTACTATTCAATATCTCTGTGGAGATGTCATTTTTCTCCTTATGTGTCTGATAAGTATGTGTTCATTATTTTAAGTACAAGTCAATGAGTTCTGAAAAATTATATCCACATTTGCCTTACACACATGTAGTTTTTTATATATACATATAGACATCTGTATGTGTATACACACCTGTTTCGTTCACCTAGGACAACTGCTATGCCTCTGATTTTCTCATTCTGCAATGCTACCATTCTCTAAACACTTTCCAGAGAGATGCATTCCCTCCTGCCATGTTCAATCACCAGCTCTAGTAGATTCCACAAAATGTAGAGCTACTGTGACAGTCAGTGCTTTTGTTCAGCCTGATTCTTTATATTGAATTTCCATCAGGACACCTATTTCCCCATTTTTAACTGATTCCTCATATCATGGTATTTGTTTAAATGATTTTTCTCCATGGCCACTTACACCACCAAATCACATTTCATTTTCTTACAGGTTTCATGGCTTTCAGTATTTTCTCTCATTTTATATTCAAAGATTTGTAATTATATTCACATAGCTATTGCTTAATATTTATCTCTTGCATGAATTTTAAAATGCATTAATAGTAGTGAGTGAATCAATTTTAATCACCAAGTAACACATAAGACATATTTATCTTACACTTATCTTATTTACTCATAATTTATTAAATGAAAGATGAGCACAGTTAACTATTCTAGAAAAGTATCATATATGATATAGCTTAATGAAAATGTAACTTGTATTTGCTTGACTTAACTGTCTTTTTGGAGGCTTGCTGTTGAATAAGCTTACTATTTCTAATTCTTTCTGAATTCTTATTGCCTGAACTCAGCTATTCAGTTCAGCTATTCAAACTCCTCTCCAATCTGACTGATTCAATCTGGCTTCTCTCAGCTTCTCACTAAATTGCTCTGTTTGGCCTCAAACTAACCTTGGCCATTTGTTCTAGGCTTCTGGCTCCTTTTATTCTCTGGCTTTCCTGCCTCTGCTGACCTGCACTGAACTGCATGACCTCAAGAATAAACTCACCTCCAGTGCACTGACTCCCAACTGACTATCTCAACTCTACTGCACTGAACTTAGTGGACTGAACAGAACTCACTGAACTGAACGCAATAGAACTACAATCACTCCACTGTCCCCAATTAGATGTCCTTTCAAGCATGGCTGCTTCCTTCTAAAAGCTAACCTTTTCCATGTTGTTTGGGATTAAAGGAGTGTCATTTGAGCCAGACCACACAGATCTAGAAGTTCTTTGGATGGGTTTCCTTGCCAGAGAACCCATGTTCCTTTATTAAATTTTTTTCTACTGTTTAAGAAACTGATCATTGTTTGCATTAGGTGTTTTATTAGTATTCTTATTACTGAGTTACCTTAGAATGTCATCCCTCTAAATATATTTATCTTTTAGTTTCTTGAATCTCTGAATAATATTCCACACTAAAAAGTTAAAATACTATATTTAGGAACCTTAAAGTTGGAGGTATCGGTTTCTCTAGGTAAACCCGTCATTATCCCCCAAGTCCTAAAGACCATATCCTTATACAGACGTTCCTACAGTTGTGTGACAATAGATATTTCCTAGGGAAGCAGTGTTTCTGGGCTTAAAGATGACAGGGTACTGGTGGTGGTGGGGTAAAATAAAAGAATTCTCACGATTGCCTCTAGCTTCCAGAACGTCTAGAGAAGATCATCCTTGCAGCCACTATGAAATTTCCTCAGTCAGATCCGCCTTCTACCACTGATGTATTAAATCTGATATTGTGATACATTAAGAAAAGAATCATTATTTACAGGATATTTTGTTATACAATGAATAGAAGAGAAATATAGATGTATAGTTCCTGGATAAGTTGATGGAATAAACATTTATAAATATTAATTTTTCAGACAAAAAGAGCATTAAAATTAATACACTTAAATTAGCCATGTGTCAGTGAAACACTTATATTTAAGACAAAACTACCTGCCTATGAGAAATGTTCTGCATTGACAATAATACTGGTCTGGAACGTTGGAATATTTGCATGCTTCATTTTTGCACTCTGACACAATACAACACATCAGTAAAATGATAGCAACATGAGAGGATATTCATTATTCCTAATTGTACAAAATATCTAAGAACAAGGAAGTCGAATTTTAAAACATTTAATGAATTTTAAGAAAATGGTTTGCAATTATATAAATGATAGTCATATCTATGATAACCACCTTATCTTACATATGCAAAAAAGTCAGAGCAATGCTAGAACCATTGCCACTGTAAATTTGACTTAATTTTCTGCTAAGGCTAGAACATAGCTCTAGAATTAGTTCTAGAATATACAGAAAGTACAAGTTCTTGTAAAATTATCCTAATTGCATAAAGACCTGAAAATATACCAATCAAGTTTCTCAATGTGTTGCTTCTTATTAATAATGTCTATTTTTCCCTGAAAGAACATCCTTGTTATTTTTTTAATCTATTAGCATGGTTTAGCAACAGGGTTATTTTGTTAACACATAAAATTAAGGCTCATTTTCAATTAATGAATGCTCTTGAACTGAATGCAACAAAAGAACATTTCCTTACATAGACAACATTCTCTAACAACAAACCTTGATAAGAAGCAGATTGCTGTATTTATTGAATGTGTTAGTTATCATGAATAAGTACCATTTTCCCTCATCTCACTTTATTATATTTATGTTCAATGACTGAAAATGGATGGGATTAAAAATAAAGTAGAAAAAAACAGTTTACTTTAATGAAAACTTAGATTCTTTTAGCTAGCATTTTGTTCCTAAATGTGGACCTTAAACAGCTGAATTTAGAATAGATTTACAAAACAGCTTGGAGATGAGAACATACAACTAGAAAAAAGTAGTTGTGATAGAAAGTTCTGAACCTGCTACATTTTGAGATCATGTCACTCTTACCATGGCTATGCTTCAGAAATTGTTAGTGACTTACTAAATGAGACTTCTGTATGACTCTGACCATGACCTAAATTCTTCAACAGCAAGCAAACCAGCAGAAAAGGAGCTGAGTACTGAAACTATAGCTTTTGTAAGCTAATTTCATCAATATGCTAAGGGTATTTATATAATCTTATTAGTGTAGTAAAGTTTACAAAAGTATATGGGTGAAGTAGCAGGGTCAGAATAACCATGGATGCTAACTACGATGTAGTTTTAAGTATATTTTAAATAGATATGACCAAACATGCCTGTGTTTCATTATTTCTATTTTCCATAATGTTAGGACAGCAACATTTATAAAAAAATGATTTTTGTTAGTTTCAAAGAGGAAATAACACTATCATAAATATTTTAAAACCCTAGTATATTAACTGATAAAAATGTCTATTATTTTGGCCAATTTAGAACTCTGTTTTATAAGAAAAACAGGAAAATGAAATTTCTTTATATCTTATTGACCAGCTCTTAATCCTTTTAACTAAATATACAAAACAACTAATTTATGAAAATGATAAGTTTATATGGCTCATGAATATCAGGTTCTTGTTCAATAGCAGATAAATCTGTTTGTGTATGTACTATGGCAATGGCTGGGATGTATGGATGAATGAACTGCTTTCTCTTGGGACAAGAGGCAAAATAGAGAGAAGAAGGGACCAGGGCCTCAATTTGGTGGTCATGTCTATGTAACTAAGGAACTCTCATTAATCCCTGGTAGTAACATCAGCATGAATACCAAACTTTTTTTTTTTAAACTTTTATTAGATATTTTCTTCATTTACATTTCAAGTGTTATCCAGAAAGTTCCCTATACCCTACCTCCTCCCGGCCCTGCTCCCCTACCCATCCACTCCCACCCCTTGGCCCCGGCATTCCCCTGTATTGGGGCAAAACTTTTAAAACAGAAAACTTTAGGAAAAGATTCAACATAAAAATCAAAGAGGTTACTTATTGGTATTTACCAGAATTATTTTCAAGGAAGAGAAAACCATATTCCTATGTATTCTGTTTAATGAATAACCAATTAAATTTGGTCAAATTATAAAATTTACAGACCAAGAGAAATCCACCAATATTCTATATTCTTGCTTTATTATTAATTTATTCTTTGTTATAAAATGATCATTCATTGGTGTGATTGGCATGGAGGTACAGTAAAGTGGTAAAGATATAAACAAGAAACAATACTTTGTGGGGATTGTCCAAATATTAACCAATATAATTGGTTACTTTTACAGTGTATATGTAGTTGATAACTGGGGGGATTTGGGCCTTTCCCATGTAACACGAGCACTCAAGTCAGTACAACATAAAACTAATATATTTCAACTGAATTGCACTGACATTTAAAACATCTGATTAGTTGTATATTCTACGTTCTCAAAAATGTACTCAAGCCATTTTATGACTTTCCAATATTTTAAAAATTGAGCTGATAATTCATTGCCTCAATTTGACATTTTAGAAAGCCAATTAAATAGTTATTTTTAATGTCTATCTTGTAGAATTTGTAACAATAGCTAATTCCCTCTTCTGAGAGCCATTAATTGTGTCAATGAGTTTTATACTTGTAGGCCAAGATGTATTGTGTCTTTATAGTGTTCTGCCGGTTCAATGTTTATTTTCAATGTAATTTTCCATGTTTATTATTATACAGATGCAGTGTCTTATAAGGTACTATTTTTTAAATTGCTGGTTTTAACAAGGCATTTAAACCCACTAGTGAAGTTTCTTACCATCTAGCATTATCAGGAAAAGGAAATTAATGCGAAAGTGAAAAGCTAATCTCTTGGCAGTCCCAGATTTATATTGTTAAATTAAAAATCACAAATACGAGCATCTGAAAATTCTGATACTCTAATGGATGCATTTGTATTGAGACATTTCCTGTTCAGTATTCATAATGGAGACAGGAGAGACTTCTTGAGAGTCTCTGTTCCATGGGGATTTGGCGCTGTCACTTCAAATTGTTATCCCAAGGATCAGTGACTCTGGATGCTTTTCCTTCAGAGGTGGAGAAGGCCATTGATACTGATGTGAGGAGCGGCACCTTTCTATGCTACTAGAGTGAATGTGGTGAAGCACCTCCATCACCTACAGAACACCCAGTGAATAAAAAGTTCCTATTGCTTAAGAAACTGGCATCTTAAGGCTTCTACTACTTAGATTGTGATCATTCACTATTCTCAAATATTGTTACACTTGTCTTTAGTCATAAATTAGGCTTTACTACTTCACATGGTAATACAAAAGTTCATAATTTTCTAATAAGCATATTTATATCTGTGCTGGTTAAGTATTATTATCATACTAATCATAAATGCTAATAAACATGAATTTGTAATGTCTCTTCTAACACCTAGACAGTGGTGGATCCCAGCGAGAGTGATGATTGCCTTGTCTGCTACTGTGGCCTACCACTTTCTTTTTATTCTATAATGAAAGGTGATATCATTATTCTATAATGATAGGTGATAGGCTGCTTAGTGGATAGCTGTCAGTTAGGATACTTGAGTGATTGCAACTTTGGAATGGCCCCAGTCAACCTTAATAAGAATGGAACAATTAATCTCTCAAACACTGAACCACCAAACAGGCAGCATTCACCAGCTGATATGAGACCCCAACACGCATACAGTAGAAGACTGTCAGGTCAGTGTTCATGTAAAAATGATGCACCTAACCCTGAAGAGACTGGAGGTTCCAGGTTGTTTTGAGTCAGGTGTAGAAGAGGGTAGAGACATCCACGTGGAGACAGGGGCTTGGGTAGTAGGTATGAGATGTGGAACAGTCAAAGGGTGGAAAGGAGGGAATAAAATATGAAGTATAAAATATTACGTAATAAATAAAAAATATCTATAAAGAATGGAACAAATAATTTTTAAAGATTTATTTTATTTATTATTTATTATATGTAAGTACACTGTAGCTGTCTTCAGACACTCCAGAAGAGGGCGCCAGATCTCGTTACGGATGGTTGTGAGCCACCATATGGATGCTGGGATTTGAACTTATCACCTTTGGAAGAGCAGTCGGGTGCTCTTACCGGCTGAGCCATCTCATCAGCCCGGAACAAATAATTTTTAAAAGGTTGTTGAAATAGTGTGATGGTTATCACATTGCAAGCTAGATTGCCCTCACCTGTATAAATGCATTGCTGAAGCAGATATGTACATGGCTCTCAAAAGAAAAGTCTTTGCAATGAAGCTTTTCAAATTTCCTTCTGTGCTGCTTAATTCATTATGTATTTTAATGCCTTTTAAAGTGTTAAAAACATTCCAGATTGATAGTATATTTTGCAATACACAAATACATGTATAACTTGAAAAATTGAAAACAAATAACTAATATAACTACTATAAACGAATGTTTTTGTATAATACAGAATAGTTACTTCCTAAGGAATATTTCTATCCAATATTTACATTACATGCAAAACTGGTAGCATATTAACTTGCTATATAAAAGATATCTTTTGGGCTTTCTGCTGTTTTCGTCTGTTCACTGTTTCTCTTTTCTCAATGTTTTTGTCCGATATTCCATTTATTTCTCCTTTCTTCTTCCCTTACCTTGCTTGTTCTCGCTCTCCCTTACCCTTCCTTCCTTCCTTCCTTCCTTCCTTCCTTCCTTCCTTCCTTCCTTCCTTCCTTCCTTCCTCCTTCCTTCCTTCCTTCTTTCCTTCTTTCCTTAAATTGGATGTGGAATTTCTGTCTTGCTTAAGAATAGAAGGTGAAATTGATGTTTAAGCACAATTTTCAAATTTCTCCTAGAGCCCACCTAAATGTTAACTGTTCAGATAATATTAGCATTCTGCTGTTATTATGCCTGCCATTTTGTGTATATGGCAAACTCAGTAAAGCCATTACCTCAGCAGGTAACTGTACTTCAGTGACACACTTCAAAGTGCTTCAACTTCTCCATGCCTGAACAAGTATGCACACCAAGATGTGATTTTGCAAAAAGTATACGCTAATTCTTTTAAGACATTCAGCAGCTATTGTGCTACCACAAATGCGTTTTTTGTTCTCAGCAGAAAACTTGAGTCTAAGTGGAAGCTCACTCAGGCAAACTCAAATGCACATATTCCAATTCTCCAAAGCAATTTCTATGTCACTAACACTGAAAAATCACTCTACTGCTATTTTCTAGAAGTGTCTTTGATAGTATGTGCATAATGTCACTGTCATAAAGTTATACAATATACAGCCTTGCCCAATTCACAATAACACATTACGCCTTTTCATGCTAATCATTTGTCAGTGTAGGCATCACAGTGCCCAATGTTCACTGTTTTAAAGCCCATAATCGAAAACCATGGAGATGTTTTAAAATATGAGCAAAAAGGAAATGGGGCTATAGCTCAGCATGACGGCTTTTATCCAGCCTCTTAATGTTTGTGTGTGGAGGATTATGAAAAGAATGAATGGGCATTTATTTATATGCAACCTCGGTTTTCCAGCATATTGTATTTCTAACCAAGCTTGTAATTGACACTGTGACTGTGTCTGAGTTTAATAATTTAAGTGTCTGCAACAGCAGCCAGCTCATTCTTGCTTGAGAGTCAGGTCTGTGTGAGTGCTGAAAGTCCTATATGTAAGAATAGAAATGGACATAAAAAAATTTTAAAATATGCATAGAGATAATTATCAACAATTAGGTTTCTTTAAAAGTTACAGAGAGTCCATGCAAACATCAAAAGAGCACATTAAGAATGCACTTGCTGTGGTGTAGATCACAGCGATAACTCTGTTTTTTCTGGCCGAATTTGAGGAAAACAATATAGAATCAAAAGGGGAGGAGCAAGGGAGAGCTTCCAGGGGGAAATCATATGATCAAAATGCATTATAGGAAAAAATATAAACAAGTTTACAAATCCGAAACAATAATACATTTTAAAATTACATTCACTAGGCATGTTACTAAGTTAGTTTGTCCTCTCATTAGCTTCCCATAGCATTTAAACAAAATGTGACAAGTACGGATACACTTGAAAAAAGGAAAATGTGGTTAAGTTCTGTTACATCTCTTCCACTCTAATTTTAAGTTTATATTGAGAACACTAATCTCAGTATTGCATCAATAAGTTTGTAGATGACTGAGAACGTCTATTACCCTACAGTATAGTTCAATCTAGTTTTTATTCATATTAATATTTATAGAAAAGCCACCATTCTCATAAAACAAGATGTAAGTTAAAAATGTTACTTAAAACACCTATTGGAACATTTATTTTCTACTATACTCAACTACTAGATTACTTTTACTCTGACCCCAGTATTTTAGAATATTTCTATACCAACTTGTGGAAAGCATTAGAAAAGTTCCAGAGAAAAATGATACAAAAGTGACTACTTTAAAATATCAATCCAATTTGTTATTCAGTGATTTACTATAATGAATAAATACATTAAAATATGCATGAGTAGAAGGATAAAGGTTATGTACATGACTATTTCTATGACTCAGTGATTTCCCAATAAGAGAAATAAAAAAAAATGAAGTAGTAATTATGTTTCTGGGAGATTAAAATGAGCTTCCTGTATTTATTACTTTTCTACCCTAGTGTTAAATTTTGCTAATTAGATGTAGAAGGTCATAGGAAGATGCAAAACACATTTGTAGGGGTAATTGTACCAGGAGCAATCAAGTCATGTTTAAATGCTTCCGCGGTTATCGTTTTTTATGGAGACCTCTGCTAACCCAGCTTCAGTTAGGAGACAAAGTGGCTGCTCCTGCTCAGGAGGTGCTTCGCCACAGCCAGGCAGTCTGGGATGTGAGGCATTCAGGATGTGATTCAGTGAGAAGGCCATTGCTTCTTAAGCCAAATGTCTTGGTTACATGGTGATGGTGAGGGATATTTTGTACAAGACTACACAATAATGAAGAACTGCTCAAATATCCCTGTATCATCAACATAAGAATAAGATAGACCCATCTTAAACAATATTGCTCACTAGGCTTTTTGCAATGGATAGAATTTGAGTGGTTACAATTTTTTTATTTACTGTAAAAATAGCAAGTATTTAGGTTTATGGACTTTATTTCTGTTGCATAGTTTATTTGAATGGAGGTAATCTAGATGGGGGGAATAAAAGTCGGATGAATGGGAGTGGTGCATGCCTGGCAGGCATGAGAGTATGAGGACCTGACTGAAAGATTGGCCGTTGACACACACACACACACACACACACACACACACACACACACACTATATATATATATATATATATATATATATATATATATATATATATATATATATATATATATATATATCCCCATATGTATGCCCTTGGATGCAGCTAGGCAGATGCTTAGAGTTCAGTGCCCAGCTAGCCCAAACAAATCAATGAACTCCAGGGTTGGTGAGAAACACTGTAACCACCAAAACGAGGTGGATCGCAGTCAGAAAATATCGGTCATTGATTTTTGGCCTCTCCATGTAATTAGTGGATTACACACACACACACACACACACACACACACACACACACACACACACGCAGAGTAAAGTGGTATGATTTATATACTGTGAATATTCTTGACAATGGTTCATGGCTTAGAATTAAATGTCGTTGTGAAAAACTGACAGTGGGAAAAAAGGGTGTTTAAGATGAGGTTAGGTTTAGGTAAAGCAATAAGGCCTAGTTAACAAAGCTTAATTCTGGGTATTCTCGAGCAGGGACCAGAGAACACACTCTCATTTGCATGCACAAGGTTAACAATGTACAAGCACATACAGCTTCACATTCTCACATGACCATAAGCTATAACAAATACACACATTAATGCATACACATGTACATACACCTGCTTGAACACAGCCATGCATGTACCTGACAAGTACATACAACACAAAGTGTGCACATACTTATACACATACACATACACACACACACACACACACACACACACACACACACACACACACACACACACAGGTATGCACAGTGCACATGTGTGCACATGAGGTAACATTGCTCACATTTAGATTGAGCCATCTAGAGACATGCCACCATACATAGCAGTCCAAAGCACTGTTTAGAGAGCAATCTTAACCTGAGATACTGGAAAACTAAGTACTAAATCCATTTTCCCACAGTTTAGACATTGGACTTCTGTTTAATTGTCTTAGACTAAAAGTTGAAGAATTTTTTGCCTTTATTTCTTGTTGACAGGTGTAAAATTGCACGCATCCACTGAATGGTGATAAGGAGAGTTGGAACACATCACAAATGGGTTATATTAACTGGAACTTGAAACTGGGGACCTCAAGTAATAACACCATTATAGCTTGCCTGCACAAACTTTATTTGTGAGTAATTTAAATATAAAAGACAGGAGAGATGAGCATATTGCATTTTATAATTTACTACATATAGAAATACTTCAGATTTCAATTTTAAAATTCATCAAAGCTCAACATCTCAAAAAATCAGTTTTTCTAAAAATACTACACTTCTTTATGTTGACACTTTAAAGGGGCAC